>JABTXL010012716.1:9782013-9863771 GCA_025134845.1 Neodon shergylaensis | reverse complement strand
ATAAATAAATAAATAAATAAATAAATAAATAAATAAATAAATAAATAAATAAATCTACAGTAGACTGTTGTCAGTCAGCATTTTCTTAAAGGGAAGTAAAAAAAAAACTGGCTCACTGCTTCAATGGTACCCTTACCACATTTTTTCCCCCTTAGGAGGAATGGACTGATGATGACCTGGTAGATTCTCTCTAACCATCTGAAATGACTACGGCAGTCCTAAGCAACAGAAGTAGGAAGCATATGTGACATTTAACTTTCTTTTTAGTACAATGTTAAAACGTCAAAATATATTAAACCTTTCTAATTATAGTTTTTGTTTGTGATTGCTTTATATAAAATATAACTTCAAAAGAGGCTGAACACCATTTATTTTGGATAATCATAACTAAGATTAGTAGCAAAATGCCCTCTATGGTGGCCAAAGTCGTACTGTGGTGCGCTTCCTTATGCTGTTTTGAACAAAATGTGATTAAACAAACCTATCCATTTAGAAGAAATTCAGAAAAACCAAACTTAGTAACAGTAAATTTTAGAAGTGCTAAGGAAATAGTTTTCATTCTCCAGAAGGTCTTACAAATGGCATTTCAAAATGTTTCTTCAATAGACTTAACTATTTATGAATTACTGTGAGCTATAGAGTGTATTGGGCAGTTATTTAGTGCTTAGGTGCTAAACCTTATTCTAAGTTAAATAACTTAAGTTACTGACGTCTGGGTTTAAATAAAATAAAATTTTTGAGTCTAGATAAAAATCTTAAGTAACCACAGGTAAGTTATAGCAAATTATAGTCAGTTTTATCATTAAATGATTTATAAGTGAATCCATATAAAATAGGCATTACTGTCACTAGAAATTTGTAAATGAAATATTCAGAAGCTTAAAAATGAAATAATATAAAATCCCACAACATGGAATTACATTATTAGATATACCTTTGTTTTTCTATGACTTTCATGAATTATACCTCAGTGTACTAGTCTAGCAAGTAGAAAATGGAGATGATCATGATGCCTACTCCTGGAAGGCCTACCCACAGCAGTGCATGTATTTGTTGTTTGTTAACACTGTCGTAGTGTATGTAGCAAGTAGTAGATTATTACCTTAGGACCAAAGTACAGAGAGGTATGTGTTTATTAGGCCAGTGTTTTGTTTTCGTTTCTGTTTTTTGGCTTTTTCCTCTATTCCCCTCCCCCCACGAAAACTGCCTTGAAGAAACTATGAAACTCAACTACCTCAAATGTAAATCTACCCAAAATCTACCCAGCTTTACATACTCAAGGATACATTTCCCAAGAGGGTAGGTAGCATTTTAGTTCTGTCTAAAATATGGTGATTTATGCTCATGTTCATTTCTAATAATTACTTGTATGGCTTGAGTTTCTGCTGTTTTCTTTCTTGTTCTGGAGTAAAACTGATAAAATGTAATGCTTTATAATAGACTAAAAACCAAAGCATATACACCCAAGTATAGTTCAAGTTAAGCAACATGATAGACTATAGACAGAACTGCAAATGCTCAGTGTGTCTTTTGTTTTTCTTTTAGAACACTAAAGTTTGATACCAAAGCAGGGTTCATATGTACCTCTGAAAATTTTCTACCAGCCCCAGTTTAAAAAAAAAAGTTTGAAAAGTATAATTTCGCCACTAATCACCTAGCTACTACAGGGCCCATGAATGTAAGAAACAAGCTTCCCACTCCAATTTAAGACATGAACATGTCAGTAAAACACAAAAATAAGGATAAATCTTTCAGATTTCTTTAAAAATAAATGGTTAAAAAGGAGAAGCATGTCAGGAATGGCAGATAGGCCATCATGGCTGAACAGTCAAGTACAATTAGTGAGGATAAACTAAAATGCTTTAAACTAGAGTTTGGACCTTGACCTATCTTTGAAAGTCCTTATCTACATTAAACAGTCTGTAGCCTTTCCACCTTGCAAACCAAGGAAATAAGATGCGTTACGGTCATAGTGCAGCCAATAAGAACAGGAACTATAATGGATTATGGAAAGAAAGGGACTGCATTGATTACAAAGCAAAACACAGTCTGTGTTTTTTTTTTTTGTTTCTGTTACTACAGTTAATCTGGCTGAAGCTAAATAAGGGCAGTAATTTAGCTTTATGGCTACATTCAGATCCATATTTAAGCCAGGGAAATCTCAATGGTAGTATTTAACACCTTTCGAAAGAATACATTGAGGCCTCTTCAGTTTGTTCCTCAGCAAAGGGAAATACCCTTGATTATTTAACCTCTTTCACTATATACAGTATCTCTGAGGAATGCAATCAAATATTTTTAGAATCTAGGCCTTCAGGAAACCATTTTTATTGAGGGAACATTTTATTAATACCTTCCTCGGTGGTTCTTTTTAAATAAACAGGAACCTATTTTGATTACTAAGGACAGTCTGATACATATTTTTTTTTAAGTCTTCACCACAAGACACGTTGCTTAACAAGTTGTACACTGAGTGAATAAATAAAATCCTTTGTGAAAGAAACCATTAATAAAAATCCTCCTGGGCTTTATTCTGATAGCAAAGCTTGAACTATCCCTAAGCAGAAAGAAAATTAGAATAAAGTTAAATAGTAAGATGATTAATTATGCAAGCTATCCCTTGGTTTATTTTAACTTAACCCTGTGGATACTTCACAAAAAATACAAACATAAGAACAGATGAACTATACAAACTAAATTATCCAGCAGTAAAACACGTACAAGAAGTTCAAAGATGTATAAGTTGTTAAGTGGTAGATGAGGTTGTCTGCATAATACAGTAACAAAAAAAATCATCTTAGGATAGACACAAATATTCTAGCAGTTTGTCTAAACATAAAAGACATCAGTAATCTATAAAATGGTCAAATGGGTAACATGCATTGATTGGTACAATGACCAATAATATTTATTGAGTTTAAACTATTTACTTGTTGTAAACATTTTAACAAAACCATGAAATCTAAATACAGTCTTTGACAATTCCAACAAAATAAGTGGTATGTTTAAAAAATAAAGCTGATGAGCATATATTCATCCATTCTATATATTGTCTTTCAACAGTTCCAGGAAGAATAGCACAGTATTTTTAAAAAGTATACAGCAAGATTGTTCCTATTATAATGTCAAACTCTGGAAACTGTAAATACAAATAAATTCAGTGAACAGTCAAATGGTCATATTCGTAAGAAGTAAGAACAGTCTGCAATCCAGTTAAATTCTGTTGTCAACAGAATGCGTTTTCTTGTCAGTTGATTTCATAGTTCGTTTTCCAAAAGACAACAAAACTTTGGCAATTGGATATACTGAAAATATATTTTCAAAGTTCAAGACATAGCTTTTTTTCTTTATTGTGAAAGTTGAACTGTACACCAAGGCTCAGAGTTTGGTAAAGATTCCATGTGGAAAAAGTGCAAATATTCTGCACAGATAGCTTACAAAGGTGCTGGCAGTTACTAGCCAGCAGAATCTTGGGTTTTTGTTTGCATAGCTTACACATCACTGGAATGTGGAAAGGTGTGCTAATTTTTTTCTTTCTCTTTTTTTTTATTTTTTATTTTTTGGCAAGAGCAAAGGAGATATAGTGATGTGAATTCCCATGTTGGGGTGCTGATCCATGCAGAACACCAGGCTGCTACCTGACATCATTGGTTTTTGTATACTGGTTTTGTTTTTGTTGAAGCAGTTCTGTTATAGCCAGAAGTTTTTTCAGTACATGCTAGACACAAAGAAAAACAGTGTGGGTAAAAATCATTAAGCAGAGTGCAAAATTTCAATGCAGAAATTTTAATTTAATAAAAACTATGTCAAACCAATGGGATTCTTAAGGACCTAGCATTCTACTCCTTACATAAAACTGAGTTCTGATTACTTAAACTGAACATTTTTAGTTGTAACCAAGAGACAATCTTATATCACTTTATATTTGTCATTATAAACCTCGGTCATAAGCTGTTTTAAGTGAAATCTTCACCAGACAGGAAAGGAGTGAAGTGGTAGCATTAAGATGTATGTACCTTGATTTATACTTCCCCTATGCCTTTAAGCTCAAGAAAGACTGTCTCCAATGACCAACACTAGGTCAACCCTTTCCAGGTCTAGTGCTTATTTGAATATACATCTGTTGGTAAGGAGAGGAGAAATCTATTATGGACTAATATTTTTTAAGGTGTGACCTATGATCCACACCAACTTGAATCATTATAATAAAGTATCATCTGTAGACATTTTTCAAAATTTTCATATATTTTTCCTGTGTTTGACAAGTAACTTTGCTCATGTATACTTGGTGTGAGACTTAACTGAAGGACTAACACGCCTTTCTACTGAAAATAATTTACTTGGCACTTTCATTTGTATCACTTGCCATTTTTATGTGTACTATCTTTTAAGTATAAGCATTACCATTTTGTAATGACCTACCTGCTGTGCACCACGCTCATTACTGAGTGTTCTCAGTTCATCTGAATGAGCTACACAAATCTCATGCAGGGCTGCTAAGTCACGAGACAGGTCAGTTCTAGAATGTTCTGTAGTGTCCGGAAGTTCAGGTACATTCTTTAAGGGAATCATAAAACTGCATTTAGAAATAAAAATCCTTGAAGTCTTTTCTAAAATTATCCTAACTACGTATAAAGCATTGATTTTCCTAATAATTTTTATTCAAATAATTTTGCTAAACAGGTTTTAGAACCTCTATTCACAAGGAAGGAAGCCAGATTCCATACTCTTCCATAGGATGACAGTATCTTGAGTTGATTTTTTTAGAGCATATGTCAAATAAATTGTAACATCATTAATTGCTGATTTGGATTAGTACAATTTCAGTGCTTAGACTGAATAAAACTCAGATACTGTATGTAAACTGATGAGCATCTAAAGAGGAACTACATTAAAGTGTAATAAAGGGTTCCTTTGCAATTTCTGTAAACTACTCAAGATAAAAATGTGGGATCATTGGGCATTATAGTGTTTAACATTCGTGGAGTAACTTAGCCATCATAATAAATTTAGATTACTATATTACCTTAAATGCCAGTAATATTTTAGGCCTTAAACACTGAACATGTTTATTAATCTTAAATGTATTCTACTTTTTAGTGATAGTGCTTGTTAGACACTCCTAAAAGTTGAAGAGCATTTTAGTTGTTTGGAGTGAAGAAATAATTCAAATGCATTCATTTTAACTGAATCACTTATTTGATAAGTGATTTGATAAAAAAGTTATAAGATGAAACACATTACAATCTTGCTTACCTTCACAGAGCTTGAAGATTAGTAGAAACAACAAAAAGTTCAAGGAAAACTAACTGTATTTTTATCAGAAATACTCCAAATGGAACTTTCACAGGAGTTTACTCAGAAGTTTCTTATAAATACGGAGCTTATTATATTGTGCTTACTTGCACCCCCCTTTTTTTGTCAGAATGGTATGATACTGGTGACATGTGCTTTGAAATGAATCACTGAGTTGGGATATACTAATGTATTCCAAAACATAAGACAACCCAGTCTTCAATAATTTTGATGACATAAACCTGACTCAACACAAATTTTTCTCTGTGTATACACACTACAATATGAATATATTTGTTTTAAAATTCGTTCAGTCCTTGAAATGTATCTCTGGAATGATGTAGAAAATTTAACTTACTATTTAGGGTCTCAGAAATTATAAACATATTCTTTAATTTTGTGTCATAATTTTATTTATAAAAGTTCAAGTGAGTTCTAATAATTTTATTTATAATAAAGTTCAAATGAGTTCTAATAATTACATTTTCATCTAGTTCTAACTTTAGGTTCCAATCTAACTGGCTTCAAATCTTATTTTAGCTACAACTTAAAAGAATGAAAAGATGATCTAAAATATGACTGGTTAAAAGCCACAATTGTGTATGCCTGTATAAGCCATTTATGCAAGAATAAGTACATAAAAAAGATTTTACTTTGAAGTTCTGATTTTAAAATCTAAAGGTTATTGCCATATGACTAAATTCTCAAAAAGTGTGAAAATTATATACATACCCCAAGTTCATCTAAAAACATGATCATGCGATGTTTATTGCTTTTGATGAATGGATTAACACCTTCCATATAAGGTTCCTAAAAAATTAAAAAGACAGGCCTCATATGCCTTAACAAAAACTGTTTTACAACAACTATCCATAAAGCAAGAATTACTATATGAAACTTGGTAGAGTTTGTTACAAATCAGAAATCACTTAACATAGCTTGGCAAAAACAAATTATTTATAATATTTAGAATTTATTATTGATGAATTATGAAGAATCCAACATATTGTAGGAAGTTAAAATACAGTGAAACAAAAAATTCCCTATGATTGCAATGGGACAAAATATGCCATGGATTTCAGGTAAATTCAAAAGTGTTACAATTTATAGGTAACACAATATCAACTATAAATCTCAAATGCAATAAGGTTCAATTGGAAATTCCAAAGATGTAGGCATGAAATTTCTAAGACAAGTAATGAAACATAAAGAGATTAACTTGGGGGCTGGAGAGATGGCTCAGCATTAAGAGCACTTGCTGTTCTTGCAGAGGACCAAGGTTTTGTTCCCAGCATTCATATGATGGTTCCTGTCATGTTGCAGGAAATCTAGTGCCCTCTTCTGGCTTAAGTGAGCACCAGGAACACAGCAGTGTACTTATATGCATGCAGGCAAAAACAGTCATATACATAAAAGTAAATCATTTTTTGGAAAAAGAAAAATTACTGAATTTGGGAAGAAATTAAGAGGAAATTGCCTATTTAGGCAAAAGCCTAAAATGTGTATTTAATTATTAATTATACCCCCAAAGTTTTAGATCAATCTGAAAGGAAGTGTAGGGAATACATTACATCTGAATATCTGACAGAGGACAGCATACTAACTAATGGTTGGTAAGAGAGCAGTACATACTTGTGAGGTGGGCAAGGAGTTACAAACGAGGTAATTGTATTATTCCAGTATTTACATAGTACACTGTTTTGAAGATCGAGTACATTGATTGTGAAATAAAAAAAAAACAGTTAAAATGTGGTCAATGAATTTTAAACATCAAAATATGTTTACCTTAGCTCCAAATTCCACAAGGTTTGCTAAATTCTGCACAGACTTAGCCACTAATGTCAGTGTTCTTGCAGCAATAGGAGATGGGGAATCTAGAAGAGAATTTGGTACAACTAATGATACCAATTCCAAAGGTGCACTGAGGTAAACCATTATAAATTTAGCATTTTTCTTTACTCTTATGCACTAACAATCCTTTACTCAAAATATATTCAGAATAGTCAAAAAAAATATATGACCTTAAGTTCCAAAGAACTTAAGTTAAAAGGAGAAAAAACTGAACACATTTTTAAGTGCTTCTTGTTTTGTGATTAATTCCCAACTGGCTTATAATATTTCAGAATACCTCAAAAAGCTGCTTTATTGCTAAGAAGATTGTCACTCTACAAACCTTTCAGAACCACTCACAAGGCTAATTTCAACCCACTTAGGGAACCATTTTGTAATCTTAGCAGTTCCCTGCTTCTAACATTAATAGTCCACTTGAAAGATCAGTTTTCAAGCTCATGAAAAACTTCCCTGTAGAACATGGAAAATGGAATACAGAAAAGTATCTGTAGCTATCAAACCAGAAATTGACAATTAACACCCCCCGCCCCCCGCCCGGCCTTATTTCTCTTATGTCCTATATGCTGTTCTTAAACTCAGTCTGAGACAACCTTGAATTTCTAACCTCCTGCCTTTTCTCCTTCCTGAGTTTCATCAGGTATGAGGCATTGAACCCAGGGCCTCATGTATGCTCTGCCAGCATTCTACCAACTGAGTTACATTACCAGCAGAAGATTAATAACTTCACATCTTATATTCTGACTCACTGTTTTAGACTGTGTCGTAAAATTTTAATTCAAGTTCACATACTGTTGAAGTAGCAGTGAATAGAACCCTCAGAACAAATTCTAAGCCTTTCATTTCATTTTTCTAAAACTTCAGTGTATTTGTGTGTGGATATGTACAAATGAATGCAGCTACCCACAAAAGGGAGAAAAGGGTGTCTGATCCTTTGGAGCTGGAGTTTTGGTGGTTGTGAGCCATCTGACATGGGTGTTGGGAACTGAATTCTGTATAAAGAGCAGTATGTGGTGAGAACCATCTCACCAGCCCATCTTTATTCTTAATATGCATGTATTCACTTACTTTAGCAGTAATGAATAGTAACTATAGGCATGTGAGGAGTATGAAAGTATAATTAAAATATTGAAAAAAAGTCTTTTGTTTGTTTTTAAGATCCAGGGAACTCTCAGACTCAACTTCTTGCATGATAGGTACACAGCACTGTGCTGAGTGACATGGTCTACCTATATAGTCCAGGCCGGCAATGACCTTTCTTTGTGCCTTAGTCTCCTAAGTTCTGTGAAATATATTCCCAGCTCAAATAATTTTTAATATAGCTTTGAGCTTCAAATTATTAGTATAAAAGTGATTGTTTCTTCCCATTAATATTAATTGGCTCATTACTACATTGAAGTTATATTAATAGTTTTCCCTTCATAAGCTTACAAATCTAAAAACTTGGACAAATGAGTAAAAAGCAAAATGGGACCAAACTTATTAGAAAATAAAATGGTCAATTAATATTATATAACTGGAAGAATCTGGTCTATCTTCTTTGTTAAATATTCACTGATACATCTTAAAAAGAAGTTCAGCTTACAGCAACCTGATGTAGATTAAGGACAAAAGAGGACTCCTATGCTGTAAACGCTGTAAGGCCAGTAACATATCTCAGTGCCACCAAGCCTGCTGACCTAATTTCAATGCCAGGCACTCAAAGAGTGAAAAGAGACAATCAACTCCCAGAAGTTGTTCTGTGACACCTGTACACGCATCATGGCAAGCAAATGCCTGTACATATACACTCATATGCTTAAAAAAAAAAACACACAAACTAAAGTCACAGGAACAGAAAAAAATCCAACATGTTGGATACTAAAAGAATAAAGAAGGCAGGGGATAGTGTATTACTGAGCATCTGATTTAAAGTGCAGGTATTTTTTTCAAATGTTACGGAAGTAATGAAGCTTTTCCCATTTCAAAGTTTATTAAAGATATTTACCTGAAATGATATTAAACATCCGTGGACTCAGGATAGCAGGGCAGATAAGCCGAAGAAAAACAAAACCACTAATTGGGAGGGAAAATTCTTTTAGAAAACTATATGTTTACAATATAAACATAAAATATTTAAACTTAGAACCACAAACTTTATTTTCAACATGGGAAAGCCTAAACACAGTCATTAAGAAAACTGTAAGGCAAAGATAATTTCAGAATTACTTTGGAAATACTTGTTTATTGCAGATTAGTAATTTGTTTTATCCTGGTAAGTACTGTATTAAAACACTGAGAACTGCTGAAAGATTAGGAGGATTCAAATAATGTTTTATAGATAGAGAAGGTTCCAAATTACCCACTTTCTTGCTGTCTTTTTAAAATTTATTTAAGCAGAAAAGTGTGAATTAAGATGATTTTATCAATATTGCTGCCGACTTATATAGACATTGGAATATGCTGTAATTATCAAAGACTCCTTGACAAAATTCATACAATAAAGTTTTATAGTTAATGTAAGCTTATAGATACCCTACTCTGCCTCCTTCCATCAGTAGTATTAAGTATATGTTGTATAAATTTTTACTTCTTTTTAAAAAGAATCTATGGTAATAAGTAACCTTACTAAGCATTAGTCCCCAGAGTTTATAAAATTCCTTACAGCAATTAATAACTTTACAATTTGATATTTCTTCTTAAAGAAAGTTCCTATATAAGGTTTACTGAAAATATTTTGATACCTAACTAGAAACCTAAGTTGTAAACATTGACCCATTAGTAAATTTCAGTGAAAATGTATTTTTGAATTTTAAGGTGATTTTAAATTAAATAATACATTGACACTACTTAATTTAAAAGTTTATTATTAGGAAGAGAAATCACCTTAGGCATGAAAAATCCCTAAAGCACTGTGTCACATTAAATTCAATTAAAGGATTCTCTGCTGTACTAGTTTAATGGTTACACATTTAAAACATGTATTATACATAACAGTTTAATGTCCACCACACACAACTGCTCAAATAATATGCTTGTAATTTTTCTTTCTTCCTACAATTGTTGCATGTGTCTTAGTGAAGCTAACTAGGAGGGGTTTTGGCTGGCCTGTTTTATTCAGAGGTAGGAATCAAATCCAGGAGCTCTGAGTGTTAAACTAGTGCCTTACCTCAGAACTGTGCCCTTGGGCCACTAATAGAAATTCTGTCTGCAAGGTAAGTAAAAGCCTCCTGACAAAATTTACATCAGAAATGTATCCTTAAAATTTATATTTTACATGTAATGTGACTGGCAATGTACATTTTCTATAATTACTAGAAAACTGTATTTGATGCATTTCTACTAAATTTCTCACCACTTTGTACTGGCTGAGGTATGCTTAACAAAATCTTTGAACAATACTAATATATTAGGTAGTCATAGGAATTTTGCTTTAGTTCTGCTTGGTTCTTAACCGTTTGTAACTTAAGCAAACAATTTAAGTCCATATATGTGCTCTCAAATTAGCTGCTAAAGCAGTTCCTGATGTATGACAAACAGACTAAATGAGAGCTAGAATGTATAGTTGGAGATTAGCTTGGAATCACAGATGTTTCAAATCAATTAAAATCGAGATAGTTCAACTACTGCACTTCTCCAGGCACCAATTTCCTCTGTCTCTGCCTACATACACAAATCAGTGTATACTGCATACAGTGACTACGACAAATGGGAAGTGACTCTTACCTAACAACTCTTGTTCTCATGGTGTTATTTGTAGGCCACTTACGCTGAACAGATTTCTGCAGACACCCATAAATATATCTCAGTGTCCTGCCAAAATAAAAAAATAACATAAACATCTCAATACAGAAAGTTAATATCATCATCATAATGGTAATTTACTGGCAGCCAAAATTTAATTTACCCAACCAATATACCATATTTTAATTCATTTGACCTTCTCATCTAAAAAAGGTATTTTGTCAAAAGTAAAAGAAGCATATTTAGGAACAGGTGTAGAAACATAATGCAGTATGTTTGGCTCCATTGATTTTAACTTCTGTTAATGAAAACTATGAAACAAATTATTAAGCATGAGAATATAGAGGAATTAATGTGGCACATATTCTACTATTTTGACTTCTTTCATCTAAACAAGTGAGTCTACTCACACTGACTTGTAAGCAGACACGATACTGGTATCTTGTGTACATACTTGACTTTGGTTTTTCTTTCCTGGGAATCTAATGCTAGGCAAGAACTAGAAACTAGATTTACAAATATTGTCCTCAGATCTGAGACATGTTATTCATTATCTAAGCTACAATAT
The DNA here is from genome assembly GCA_025134845.1 of Neodon shergylaensis. Taxonomy (NCBI): domain Eukaryota; kingdom Metazoa; phylum Chordata; class Mammalia; order Rodentia; family Cricetidae; genus Neodon; species Neodon shergylaensis. The sequence goes on along the minus strand of JABTXL010012716.1, from coordinate 9,852,337 downwards.
ATGCCAGGCTTACTCAGTTCATATGGACATACAGTTTATGTGTTTCTATTTTCCTCTTTTGTGAGACAAGATATTGCTATGTGGCCGAAATTCATCATCATCTTGGATTATCCACTTCAATACTGAAAATACAGGCAGGTGCCATGAAGTCTATATTTTACTCTGGCTTTTTAAACCATTATTTCACTCATCTATTCTTTTTTCCTTAAACATAATCCATCTTTTTTGAGAGGAGATAGAGGTTTCTCTGTGTAGACCAGGCTGGCCTCAAACTCAGATCTGCCTGCCTCTGCCTACCAAGTGCTGGGTATTAAGGCGTGCACCGCCACATCCAGTTCATAATCCATTTAAGGACTAAAAACCTCTCATACCAATACCAGTAACACTAATAGAAAGCATTCTTTAAAAGAAAACTTAGAAAACACAGATGCATTAATTTTTGGCAAACAATCTGACAACTTACGGTGGGAGTATTTCTGAAGCCATGAATATTTTCTCCACAAGCTCTGAAAGTATGTTCAATAGGTGTGCTAAATTAGTGTTCACATCTTCATTCTTTTCTAACTTTGATGGACTTAACTAAGAGAAGGAACAAACCAATACAAATTCATTTTGGTGATGATAGACTCAAGTAAGTCGTGGTAAATGTGCAGTTATTTTTTCAAAGATGTCAGCTGTTCCCACATACGCAGCAAATTCCATTCATTCTGTCACTCAACCAAATAGTAAGCCACTCATTTCTAATTATCTGAGGAAAAAACTTTTTAATGAGGTTCAAAGTAGTGGCTAAGATAGCCAAAATGTGTAAATAGAATCATGAACACTTAGAATTTTTCAAGTACAACACTCCCAATTTCTGTGTTCTGATATGCCAGATGCACCTAAAAATCTGAAATACTTTTGTCAACTCTCATAGTAATTACTGGATTATCCTCAGCTTCTAACAAGAAAACACTCATTTTGTTATGGCAGAATTAACATTTGACAGGTCCAAGTCTTACCAAGTACTTCCTTATTTTACTGACATACTCTCAAGGCTTGTGTGATACAGTCTTCCTTTATAATTGCTCTGTAGCACCCATCAAGTAGAATAGTTATATAAGCAGGATTCTGCTTATGACTATATAGTTGCTTATAAACCTGCACTAAAACCTTAATCATCTTTAAAATAACTCATAGAGACCTCTAAGGAAAAGATGTTACACTTACAAGTTTTTCCTTCAGTTTGACTTTGCATGCCAACATAGTACTACAAATGGGAAACTCCACGCCTGACTTCACATGATGGGCCCAAAGATAACACAAGCCTCCTAGAACTCATGTAAAATTAACTTCAGTCATAAATGAATTTTATGTGTAGACTTAGGTACCATTCTCAAAGTTGTATATATGAAATAGTCCCAAAATCTTAAAATATTTTTTTGGAATATGATACTCGATATGAATAACAAAAGTCCCTGAAGAATGTTCAATTTATGTTACACACATTTTCTTAAAGTAAGGTAAACTCGATCATTAGTAGAAATGAGGAGAAATGCCAATAGAGTTGTGAGTGCATGCATGGTCATGGGGTTTTGTGTGTGTGGAGGGGATTTAAATTTATTATAGAGGGCATAACTGCACTGACAAATTTAGAAATGATGTACTTTCCCAAAGCTGTAATTTGTTAAGTTATAATTAAAATATGCCAATTGCAGCAAAGATTAAAACAATAAACTCTTACCTCACATGATTGCTTGCTTTCCATTATTTTTAAAATGGAGTCTTTCAGAGCATGATGAACAAATTGTGTGGCAGTGGCTTTCATATACTGCTCCATCAAGGTACTAGCAAGTGTTGTAGCTCGAAATAGGGTAGTGGCTTCATCTACAAAAATATGGATGTTAGATGATACTTAGAAAACTGTACTAATACAACTAAGTTAGAAATTTTTTTTGATAACATACTTTTTACATAAATATTAATGAGAAGAAAATGAATACATTAAAAGCTGTGAAAAGCAGTGATATGTACCTTAGCCTCAGAACTGCTACAAAATCTAGAAATAAAATACTCATAAACGTCCCAGTAAAACCTGAGGTAATGATAAATACTATGTACGCTATTGTTGATACTCACACACTGAGTCTAGGTAAAGAAATCATTTTCTTACAGCTTCTAATACTTAATTTTCCATGACAGAATTAGAAATAACAACCCATTCCCATATTAAACAAAGAATCTCAGATACTTTGTAAAATGATTTAACAGTTTAATATATTTAAAAACAGACCCCACATGTTTGATACATGAAATCGTATTTTTACATTTCTTTAAAAAAAAAATCACACATCCCTATTACCTTCCATACTTATCTCTCTGTCATTTAGTGTGCATAACAACAATGATTCAAGCTTTTCATGAAGAAAAATCTTCAGTAGGATGCTGGCAAGTAGTGTTCGGTCTTGTCCACATACATGTGATAAAGCATAGACTACATAAAGTTCCTTTTGTAGTATAAGCTAAAAAAAGACATCAAAAAAAGAATGCTGAAAGTACACAGCATTATGTATCCTTGGGGACCAATGGGAAATATATGTAAGGTTAAGTGGAAGAACATAACTATTGAATACAATTGATAAAATGGAGTGAGTACATAGCCTATATATTTCTAGCCTTGTAAGATCAAGATCATACATGTTTTTTTACCTCTGGTTACTAGCGTGGTACTAATTTAGGACATTACTATTTAGCTTAATGGATTTCTATTAAATAGTTTAACATTTATATTTATTGTTATTAAAATAATTAGACTTCTAAATAATACCTCTTTAAATTCACTGTACTCTTCTTCTGGCATGATTTTTTCCATTGAATATCGTGCTCGAACACGCAGGGATCCTGGTTCAATACCTTTTAGTGGTATATGGGAGCTGAGCAGAAACCATTCATCTGTGGCATGTCCTTTCTGTAACCTGCTCAACTGGCAACGCATAAATACTACAAAGAAAAACCACTATGGTCATACAATTACATTTTCTCAATACACTTTCCTGTAGTTTTAAATGCTTTTCACTAAGCAAGTTTTCAATAACATCACAAAGTCAACACTTAACTGCTTACTTTTTCCATTTAAAGGCCTGCTATGTGACATTCTGTCATAGGCTAGGGATATGGAATTAAGAAATGATTAAGCCACAGTGTCTGACGTGCGTGGAAAATGTCTTAAGCTATCAAAGAGGGTGCAGTGTAAGTGCTACAACAGTAAATAATACTTTCAGACACAAGGATATGTAACAGCCTAGGGGAGGAACCCGTGAGTTGAGTTAGCTAGGTTAGGTAAAAAGGTAGAGCAATAAACACCACAATCAAAATAGGAAGTATGGCTTTCTTTCTGTGCCATTACTAGAACTTTGTCATACAAGTAATGGAGAAATACTTAAAGATGTAAGAAATTACAGAATCAACATTTTACTCAGCTTCAGGTTTTGGTCTGTGTCTGTCAGTCTTTATCACTGTTTACTAAAGCAGCCTAAGTTGTAAGACGGCATTAACCTATTTCACCCTGATATGAATCACTAAATTCCGCTGCGATCTGTCCTACCAACAGAACAGGAAGATGTGTCTTGCTTGGAGTAGGAACAGAGCATTGAATATTACAACAAATGGCACACCTCAACAATCTGTGTCTTATTTCTTTGCAGGACTAGGGATTAATCTCCAGGTCACTGCAGGCTAGACAAACACTACCACTGAGCTGCAACTCTAGTCTGTAACAAAACCTTTTGGATTTGAAGTGTAGGAAGTAAGGGAATCTAAAAAAAGGAAAGAAGATAAAAAATGATTCTTGTCCTATTCTTTGGGTAGGGGAAAGCATATTTGCATATCTGAAATTGTAAGGACTACATCCAGCACATTCACTTCAGCCATTTTTGTTCTATCCTTCATAGTCTCGGGACAGTCAATGTCTAGTAGTAGACTGCATAGCATTTGTTTCAACTGCATCGTAGACATTTCACATACACGTTCTAAAAATATATAAAACATGCTTTCGTTACTTTAGAAAGCTTGAAATCAACTTACAGATATCTGGATCTTTGCTTTTCTTTGTTTTATTACTAAGCGTGATTTCAAATCTATTGATGTCAGGAGGAAGATCACTAAAGAAGGAGAAAAATTAGAAAAAATGTTCTAGTATCAAACTACCTTATTTTTGTTCAAAAATTCATTGTGTAATACTTAAATCAAGATTTACATTATTTGTTAAACAAGAATGTTGATAAATATATATTTTCTTAAAACTTCCTAAAACAATAATAATCTCTTAAAACAAGATCTAGAAAATATAGAAAACTTTTTGTCATCACTTTTCAGTAGTCCATCTTTATTAATGAAGATGAAGAAATCCAACAAAAAATATTAAAACACCTAGAAAACAACAGAAACTTAACCAGCATGAGGAAAATAGGACTCTAAAAACGGATTAATATGATAAAATAGGACTTACTCAAAGACAAACTCCTCTGACCATACTGGGTTTTGCCCCTCCCTTGCATGAGTTTTTGCTACTTGGACGCTATTCAGGTAGATGTTACAATATGGATTAGTAAAGTGTTTTACTGGGAGCTTGTGGGCTTCTTCAATATGTAAAACAAGGCTGCTGACCTAAAGAGAACACAAAAATTCATACCCAACATTTTAAGACCTATATATAAACGTGAAAAATAGTGACTTGTTTTTCTTAGTATTTCAAAAAACATAAGCTTTGCTAATCAACTGTCACCACCCATTTCCAAACTCCAAATATCATAGCATGCTTATCACGAAGATTTTACTACTCTAAAAGAGTCCCTGGCTAAGATGTTTTTAAGACACTGATTTTAAGGATATGTATTCCCCATATGGGTGCCAGAGAAGTTCACCTACCTCCTACTGTTCAACACTCTCTCTACCATCAGCAAATGTGTCAAATGTAAAAGACTGCATACATGCTATGTTGTGTTAAGGATTGAAAACAATCCTTAAACCCACAGCAGATTAACTTAGCTATCAAAGGGGATTGAGATACTGGCTGTTATTATATGTGTACAAAGATATGTGACAACTTGTATATATTAAATAATTATTTGTGTATGTATGTGTGTATTCTTGGGATAAAAGCCAGGGTTTTTGTTACAGAGTATTTAGTTACCTAGTAACAACCGTTTTATATGTCCATGAAACAGGCTGTTAAATTCAACAAGCTTACTGGAAATTCATAGGGGCCACTTTGCACTTACACACTGTCTTAACTTTCTTCAAAATTCTAACCACATTAGAGTTTGACTATTTCCAGTTATCTAGAAACCACTTTAATGAAACAACGAAAGAAAGATGTGAAGACCAAGTAATAAGGGGTAAGTCAGTTATGGTGGGTGGCTCATTCTTTTAATCCTAGTGTTCAGGACACTGGTGCAAGAGGATCACTGCAATTCTGACCCCAGCCTAGGCTACACACAAAACCCCTACCTCTAACTGGGGAAAAAAAAATTAAGAAAAGGTAATGATGCAGTACATATCTAGATAACAAAACTTGACTTCCTGTAAACAAAAGTATAAACAAGGTTCACGTTTTAGTTCCTAAAAATTGTCTTAGTCTCAAAAACAACTATATCATAAAAAACAAGTTTTAAGGATACCCCTGTGAGTATGATTAACTCTTCAGAAGTACCTTTCATTGATTCTACCTGAGATAATTTTCCAAGTGGAAAAAAGGTGCACAAAGCTAGGGTGCCTTGCTTTGGCTTGTTCTGTTAGGAGCTGGCTCAGCAGACTGGAAGCAGAGAATGTACATAAAGAAGTCTCTTTCACAGAGCAACTGCTACCAAGTCAAGCACTGACAGCAAGGCATAGAAATGCTGGCAAAAGTAGCAATGTATAGGCAAAAAAAGAACAAAGCGATGTGAAAATAAGACTGTTGTAAGTCAGACACAAGGAAGTTTCACCTGACGAAGACGTTTATTAGATGTCCCTGGGCTACTTTTTCGTAAACTGCAAAATGCTTGCAAACCTTTCATCCAATCCTACAAAAAAACAAAAACAGTATTGCAAAGAAATATATATGAGTTTATCCAATTATCAATTTACTTTCTTTATATTTAATTATTTCCATTCCTAGACTGCCATTTTGAGTCTCAGAATATAATAAACTGTAATTTTCTGTCTCAGCAAAACGAAACGAGAAACAAAACAATATTAGTTCTCTCATTCTAATACTTAAGGGTCAATGTATGGTTCACAGTGAAATAGTCATGCAGTTCATATTCAGGGCTGAAAGATAGGTTCTACTGCCAACAAAGCCAGTCATTCACTTAATTCTGTTTGTTTTTCAGAGTCTCCTCAGAAAAGTCATATTTGTACAAAATATATTTAAACCCTCCAGAAATATTACAACTAGCTGGCTTGCTTCTGGAATATATGGAGGATGCCTCTAACTTATGGAAATATAATTATTTGTAAATGATTAGTTTCAACTGAATTCACAGAGTATTTAATGGTTAATTTTAAATGGCACTTTTATATCCAATAACCCTTCACTGTGTTTTGTTAAAAAGAAAAAAGTAACAACAACAACAAAAGCTTGGACAGTTTCTCACTTGTTAGAGTATTAAGATTCCAGACACACTTTCTTAACACTGTCCCACAGTAGTTTTCTTCCCTAGTTAATAAAGTTAGGCTAGCACAAAGATCTCAGCAGTTCAGGAAACAGTAATCTTACCTCTGCTTGTTCTGGAGTTTCTCCTGCAAAGTAAAAGATGTAATGTTCTTCACTAAAGTGTTGAACTACTATCTGAAAACAGTTTGGCCTTGGAACACAAACAAAAAAAGTATTAAGAAACTTAAAAAAATTATTAAAGTATTTATACCAGCTTTAAACACACCAAATGATTTAAGATAGTCACAATTATTAATTTAGAGAAGTAGGTAATTAATTCTGCCAGATTAAGATGCCACATGCATATGTATTATAAAATTGAAATTTCATTAGTTATTCAAGGTTTAAACTAAAAAGCAATATAAATTAATATTAAGATATATCAAAGAAAAAAGTAAAAAAATAAGTAGACTTTCTAGAACTACACATAACTTATATGCAGAAACTGTACATGCACTGAAAAGTAAAAATGTTAATATTATTAATTAACTATTATTAATTATTAAGGAATTAAAAATATTAATGCTTGTCTCTAAGCAGGCTGAAGGTGGTTTGAAAGTTCTTTTCTGTAATTTTCTATGTTTTTTTTTTTTTTACAAACTTGATCATTTTTTTCACTAAGTCAAAAACACCATCTCCCTACATCACTTGTTCTGAAGGTTAATGACATAGCAGGGATCAAACAATGTTTTTTCATGTCTTTCCCTAGTATGAACTACTACAAATCATTTGTCGGATAATTTTATAATACCTAATAATTTGTATCTGTTTTGCAGATGGGCTGACTTTACAGTTAAACTGGATAAATCTTAATAAAATGTTTAACAAGGAAGGGCCTTTTAAGTTTTCAGAACTCCCTAAGTATTACTTCTATATTATTTTACACAAATATTTTTTATCATGTATACTTGTTTAAAAGGTTAAAACTTTTATGCTTGGGAAGATTATGAAATAATGGAAAATGTGAACTGTGAATTTGATCTGAATTAGTCTGAATGAGATCAACCCTCAAGACTAGAATAACAAATGGCCATGCCATGTAAAGATATACCGAACAACCAACATTGGGAAATCTGAAGGGGAAAGCTCATTTCAAGGGGAGTTTGACTTTCCCCATATTGTTTCCTTTTCAACCCTTCAAAGCTATTGACTCTGAGGTCAATGTGTCAAAGAAAAAGTAGCATGTGAAATGACAGACCAAAAATCCAAGACTTCCAGAGTGACTAGAGAGGAAAGTGAATCTCATTGGTCCTTCAAAAATGAAGCTTTCATGTTAGACGCCTAATGTTGACTGTGTCTTCACATAAGGAAGGCTGCCTTCCCAACCTTGAACTGTCTTCACTTGACCCCCAAAGGCTTTAAGAACAGTGTCTTCTGGAACCAGTAGCATTACTCACAGCTTTTCACACAGAACATCAATCCTTCATTCAGACAGAAGCATGTATTATAAGAGCAAAGTGCTGCGAAGAAGCAGTGGAGTGCCTGCTCAGCCTTAGAACACCGGTTATCAACGGCAGAGACTCTACCAAGGTTTAGGGAATATCACAAAGAGCAGGGAAAATATAATGGAGAAGGAGTGTTGTAAAATGCTGCTCTCTTGACATGGTATTGTGGTTGCACATAACCCATAGCAACAGTAGTTACCTCCTTAAAACCTGCACAAATCAAACCAGTTAAAGATTCCAGTATGTAGCAGGAAGGGCTCCCAAAACCCTACTCCTAGCTAAGGAACTACTAGCAGTTAATGGTTATAGGGCAAAGAGGGTTACTTTTCTTTAGAAGTTTGGCCCAAGTGGAAGAGGCCATGCTCAGTTTCATATGGGCAACATTAATTAGACTCAGTGGGTTAAAAATCTTTTTAAATGTCTACAGAAAACTGCCAAAGAAAAATTTAATATCCAATGTAATAGCTTTCCTTTTAAATTACATTAAAAATGCCAGAGTGAATTACCCAGTCTATGGAGAAATAAGTGTAACAGCTCTGCCAACAGTGGTCATTAGAATAATGGTCACTGAAGCAACTTCCAACATAAGCTCTTAAAATGCTTCCTATATAATATACAGCATCATTAAAAATCCGATGTTTAATATGAAGAAACAAACAAAATCTGGGAAAATTGTGTAACCATGCAGGCAAACATCTACACAAACAGTGTGATTTCAATGTTTCCTCAACAGAAGACAGAGCATGCATACAGTTAAGTTACCTTTCAAAGAAAGCTTTCTTTCACATTAGACTTTACTTGAATGCCACAATTCTATATTAGGCTTTATACTCTCACACAAAGCATGAAAGTGCAAAGCATGCTAAAAGATTCACAAATACGCCTTTTTGTGCCTATGATATTTGTACTTTATAATAACAGATAACTGGTATCAACATAATTTCATCTGTCCTGTTATGTGATCTTTACTCTCATGAAAGGAAAGAGGCTTTGCTGATTTGTTTTCCTTTCCCAATAAAGGTGCATACAAAAGAAAGTTGACCCTAACTGGCCGATTTCAGAAACAAAGATCTGTTTTCTCAAAGGAGAGATTTTACCTGTTTTCACAGACATATCTTTTCCTATCAGGTTTTGGACCTGGAATCAGTAAGTATTCATAACTAAGATGTATTTAGAGTGTCATACTTACAGTCAATTTTTAAAGGAACTCTGCACTAGAAGCAAGAAATGATAATACAGTGAAGGTACATGTGTGTGTATTATTTTCCAACTGTTAGAACACAACTTTATTCTACTTTATTTTTCAAGAAGTTCACTCTTTATTCAATAAATAGATGAAGTTAGAATTATTTCCACAAAGAGGATATTTTCTACAGAACATATATTTTAACAAAACTCCTTTTAACTAATATTCTTTGATATCTAATAGTTATAGTCTGAGCCTTTTTTCATATAAAAACAAAACGTGTAGCTGAAGCACCCTGGATTTTCTTACATCCTTCATATTTTTAAATATGAAATTGTTTAATATATATATTCAGGTCCACAGACAAAAGCTATGTCCATGCCCATATTGCTTAAGTTCAAGAAGAAAAACATTTGATTTGGTGGGCCTCAACTGGGTCCTAAATCTTGCCCCAGGACACTTCTCTCCACACTCTACTACTGAAGCTGTGAAGACGGTAACACATCATTTCCATCCTGACTCCTTCCGTGGATCTTGTCTCGTGTTTCTAAAATCAAGTGACATTTCTGCTTCTAACTGGTTCCTTTCGCTCTAGTAAAGATACTTTTGTACAAGAATCGTTGTTTCAATCAACATGGGAAGACTGTGACTAGAATCTGGTCTTATTGCTCCATCCCTAGTCTTTCATTTTGTGAGTGTGTTGGGGTGGAATTCTTATCCTTATCATCATCCTGTTTTATTTTAAAAAGGAAGAAAGAATAACAAGGTCAAGTGAACTTATGAACTACTTCAATAGCTAGCTAGTCCTACTGAAAGGCCTTTCCAAAAATGTCTGCTTGACAGGTGAATTGTCAAGAGTTAAGAAAAAAAACCTTATATTCAATCAATCAATCAATTTTAGATAATTTTATGTTCTTAAAATAGGTTATACTTCAAATGGTCTGAAAATATCCACAATTTTTATTATTACAAAAATGTTTAAGAAAAACCAATGTCTTACCTGCCAAATAGACTATCATGGACAACGTAGACGGAACATACACTGAGATCTATTAACCCTTTTGGTTTTGTAGCTCGTTTTTCACTTTCAAAATAAATAAGTTGGGCATCACTGCCCTCTAAGATAAAATATAAATTTTTCCAGCGTTTTCCTTTGCCTGTTGAAAAAAATAATTCTCTTTCCTTAGGAACTAAGAAATAGTATTTCAGAATACAAAAAAATTTAAACATATTTCAATTTTCATTCTAAGAATAGGTCAATCAATATATAATTACAAAATCCTATACCTGCATAGATAAGTTTTTTGCTATTATTGCTTGCGTAATGAATTAACGAATGGTGAAGTTCATCATAATACTTTAACTGTGTCTTCAGAAATTTATTATTATAAAATCTTCAAAATTCCTATTTTAGAGTAATTGTTTTCCAACAACACCCACCCCTCAATATCAAACTGATAGATCTATTTAAAAAAAATAAAAGAAGAAGAAAGAAAGAAAAAGAAATTCAGTACCCTGAAGGCCAAGTGCCACCAGGAATTTCTCTAAGAAACCTCAGGGAAAGCCTGAAACTAAGTCAGGATTTAATGACATACTTGGAATACAAGCTTGCTCTAAAACACTGTTTAGAACATGGACTTAATCTCTAAAGTTTGAAACATGCTCTGTGTAAGCTCTAAACAAGTATCTGATACTTATAATCAATGACAAAACAACTGATTATGTCTTACAGTAAGTATTATGTATATTTATGACTATCATATGGTGATCACTAAAATCCCCAAATTAAATTCTTAGTCCTAACAGTTGACTTACTCTTCTTCAGAAGGTAACCTTTCTTAACAATGTTTTTATAAAAGGCATCCTTTGTTTTACGACGAATTGTATTATAGATTTCCTTTCCATCGACAGTATCATTGAGTACTTGTTCTTGATCCTGAATTGTAAAGAAATATTAAAATTATTTATAAAACCATATCCAATCAGTAAATAAAAAGCAGGTAAAATATTTCTGCGAAAATCTAAATTTATATCTTACAAAGAAATTCCCAGAATGGTTATTATTTCTTAAAAACATGCCTCAAGGGCAAATGCTATTTCAAAACCTCAGTAAGCTTATGTATTCTACATCAAATGAAACTGTTTGAAAGTATCTACTTATTCCAGAATTAACTGGCAAATCAGGAGGAAACATGAATTAGAGCAAAGTCATGCTGGTGAATACTATTACCTCTGAGAAACACCAAGTGAGACTAGAAAACTAGCCAGTTGAACTCGGACAATCCCCACGTTAACCCTCAGTTCATCACACACAACATAGCACACTGTTATATCCACACCTGGTAAGTCTTTAAGTTTTTTATTATTTTTTATTGCTTTATAAATAATACCAATAAAAATTTCCATTCTTTATAAGCAATCTGAATTAAGATTCTTTTCTTCCCACTACTTCACAGCTTCCTCTTGTTTCAAAACTTTCGATGGCCTACATCTTTTTTACACTAAAAATACAATATTTATTATAATCTTTATATCTTTTTTTAAGGATATTTAAAAGCCAGACTACATTTTTCAGTTCCCATTCTATTATGTGTCAATGATGAAATGTTTTACTTTGAACTCTTATTTTTCCTGTAAGTTCTAGGTCTTTACTGCTTGATTTTTACAAAATGGGCTTCAGTAATGCATAAAAGACAGCTGACATCAATTGCTAAATTGCCTACGTTGTCACAAAGAATGTACAAAAACATGATCTCAGATAAAATAATTTCCAATTGTATCAAGGTATGTTAAGCTGAATGTTAGTCTTCCCATTCATTCATAACAATTCTTTTATTTCTGAAAAACTACGATTTTATGGTATTTAGTTATTTTTGGATGCTCTGCAAAGCCTATTCAACTTATTGTAAATATAGAACATTAAGCCATTTTCATGATAACCTTTATGTTCTATTTTTGAACATTATACTGTTTCGTTTCCTTATTCAGCAATTATGCCCAGGCACTAAGATGGTAAGAAAGAGAAGGATTAATTACCTGAGATAAAGGTGACAAGCTATGGTATGCATGCTAAGTTGAGCCCATTTGTGGTATTGTGGTTTGAACCTAGGACATTCTGCATCTACTGCTCAATTATATCACCAGGTGCAACACCTCCAAACCTAGTCCTCAGTTTTCGTACAAAGTTTTACTGAACCTCAGACATGTTTATTATATATTGTCTACTGTAGTTCTTTTCAATTACCAAGGGAGATTTAGCATTTGAAATAGACTGGAGATAAAACCTAACCTGGACCTTTTGTTAGTCCCTTGTAAAGATACAAGGATGCAATAGTGAAATAATCCCTTCTCTGTTGTATCACCGTTGGCTTTTAAATGCACTGCCAGGTATTACAGCATCTTTAAAAGGGTTAAGAGGGCATTTTCTTGCCTTTTGTTATTAGTCATTAAACAGCTAATTAAAACTTTATAGACTTTTTAATCTTCTGCTATGAATGGTAAAAAGGAAATGAGAAGAAAAAAAATGATGTTTACCAGAACAATGAATGAATTTAAAGAAATAGCTGTACTCTGGGCTCTACAGTGAGGAAAATGACTTTGATAACCAAATCTCTTACTATGATATACAAAATGAAATTATTCATTTTGTTGAAATTTTTACATCATATTTATTCATAAGGGTAGTGAATTAATGAAGAAAATTTGTATAAAAGGGTTATTAAAATAAAACACATAACAGAATTAGAAAAAAATCACTAGAACATTTTACTTGGTATCTGTAAGTATAAAAACATTCTACAATTAGAGAACAATAAACCCTACTTTTCAACAAAATTGCCTTCAGTGTTTTCAAAAACATCAGTTTTGATGAGGTGAACTACATTCGTGATTTTTTTTTTCTTATCGAGACAGGGTTTCTCTGTGACTTTGGAGCCTGTCCTGGAACTAGCTCTGTAGACCAGGCTGGTCTCGAACTCACAGAGATCCGCCTGCCTCTGCCTCCCGAGTGCTGGGATTAAAGGCGTGCGCCACCATCGCCTGGCTACATTCGTGATTTAAAGTTTGTTATCAGTACTGCATTTTAAGAGCCAGAGTAACTACAAGCAGGACTTATCAGAATAGACAAGACAGGGTGTTCCAAGTGCACACAGAAAAGCTGAAGAGAGGTTAGCGGCACTCCAAAGACTGGCTAATTTGAGAAAGCTGTGAGTATACATGAGGAAAATAAAAAGCAAAAGATTGCTATACTTAATCACTCATAACATTTTCTGTAAAACTTATTTAGGTTTATTCATTTCTTGTATACATTATGTGTTAAAGTACTTAAGTAATTTAAACATTAAAATAGACTGAGATTAAAATTAGTATCAATTAATTTCCATGTGACTACAAATCTGTACTCATGACTTTTTATTCCATGGGTGACAGTCTGTGTATTAGCTGTAGAATGGGGTACTCTTATCATTTAAAACATACCACATTCATGCTTAGCTTTAAATACGTGGTTCCAAGGTAATCTGTAAGTGTTTTATGGTTCTATGTATGTAGGTGTGTGTGATGTGGAGGCTTGAGAACAAGGACATTTCCCCATCTTTCTCCACCTTAGTTTTTGAGACACTGTCTCTCCCTGAATTTAGAGCTTGACAATTAAGCAAGACTAGAAGGCCAGAGCTCCAAAGATCCTTCTGTCTCCACCATCTCAGTTCTGAGATTATAGTTGTACACCACTGCATCCAGTTGTTTTTTTTTTTTAAATGGACTTGGGGAATCAAATTCCCAGTTTAGTAAACAGCAAGCATTTTACTAACTGAACCATCTCTCCAGCTTTTTAAAAAATTAAATTAAGGTATACTGACCTACAAATCATAATGGATTCCAGTATCTTCTAAGGCATGAGTAAGAATGCAGCTTCACTTGCAGGTGGTAATAAATCACTGAATGATAGCAAGCATTTCCTTATATTGGCCCACTTTCTACACAGTTCTGAACAAGGAGATCTCATCTTACACAGTCCTCCCTGAGAGTAGTAGATAAACAGAACCCACAGGCTACAGAAGCCAGACTTCAATTCTGACTTTGTTACTCAATGGCTAAAAGCACCATTCAACAATCAACACACTAAAATAGTCACAGATCAGTACTTAAAGAAAGTCAATAAACATAGTAAGTACATTATATGTTATAAACATAGTGATACGTAGAGTGCTTTGCAAAGTAAAAGCAGCGATGGGGTTGATCTCTAAATCTCACTGTAAAGCTAATTTTTTGGTAAAATTTTGAATAACCAAAAAAAAAGGTTAAGTAGCTTTCTGAGAAAAAAAAAGTTCAAAGATCCAAAGGAAGAAAAAAAGCCTAGTATATTTATAAATCACAAACAGAGCCAAAATAAGAATTCAGTAACAGATAAGGACAGTAGAATAAGATAGGTGGGAACGCTGAACTATCAGTATGCAATTTTGTCTGCTACAAAAGGGATTTTATCTTTTATTCTGAAATATTGGACATCTTCAAGTATTAAACATAAGAAGGGACTCAATTCACGTTTTAGATGGACACCTCTGACTGTTCTATGGTGTAAGGGGGAAAAGATACTCAGAATGAAACAGATCAATATTTTTCATGTTGTTCATATTCTAAACATATTTTGAAGTCAGAGTAAGAAAGATGTCCCCAACAGATCTGACATAGAGATCTGACAAAGAGAACCAAGGATGATTTAGTCCCTTGAGAAATATACTTAGCCTTTCTATAGTTTAAATTTTGTTATTAACAAATATAAAATAGGCATATAAAATAGTGTCAACTTGACCAAACTGCTCAAGTAATTAATTAGTATGCATAGAAAATACCTTAAATATATTAAGAAGTCTTTTATAATTTTGTATTTTTTAATGTTTCTATTTATTTTCTGTTTAGGAGCAATGGTGTGGGAGGTCCTTCTGTCTCTGTGTTGCCTTTATAGGTTAATGAATAAAGAACTGCTTTGAGTCTATGGCAGAGAAGATTGGACTGAAGGCTGGGAGAAGAAGGCAGAGTCAGAGGTATGCCATGGAGCCACCGCCAGAGAGATATGCTGAAACTTTGCTGGTAAACCACTGCCACGTGGAGATACACAGATTAATGGAGATGGGTTAAATTAAAATGTAAGGGCTAGCCAATAAGAAGTTAGAGCAAGTAGGCCAAGCAGTGTTTTAATTAATACAGCAGCTTCTGTTTGATTATTTCGGTTCTGGGCAGTCAGGACAAACATGTGCCCGTCTTCCAACAAATGATGGTATTCACATGGCACAGTACACATGTAGGGGACAGAGGACAGTTTGGAGTCCATTATTTCCTTCCGTCATATGAGTGCCTGGGACTGAACTCAGTAGTCAAGTTAAGGATGAGCACCTTATACAATGAGTCACCTGACCAACTCTTTTCTTCTAGTGTCTTATCCATCATGTACTAGACTAGTTTTAGGACTTGTTTATTTCTATTTTAGCTAATATCTGGGTATACAAGGGTTCAAAACTGAGGGGGTTAGACTCATTTTGCCAGCTGGTCAGGTTGTTCATCAGAAAAAGGATATTATTAATAGCCTCTGTATTTTCTAATAAATGGCCAATTAAAAGACAAGTATATGTTTTGATTCTTCAAACAAGGAAACACCAAACTCTTTTCACAGTACTTTCTGTATCTTTACTTTACCCATTCTACTTAAAACACAACAAAATTTCTTCTTCTGTTTGTTTTCCTTTTGTTGTTGTTTAAAGACATGGCCTGGAACTTACAATGTAGACCAGGGTCGTATCCTACTAGCAGCAATCCTTCTATCTCTGCCTCAGGAGTGCGAGATTAGATGTGCAAACCTCACAGTCACTGCTACACTCTCACAGTGCACTTCAGAAAGGACACGAGTCATACAGACAGGCTACTTAGTCTGCACATTAAGCTACAATTACTAGGCTCTCTGGTTCCATCATCCCTGCCTTATCTAGGACCTTGTACAGCAAGTGCTGCACTCATTACATCATTCTCACTGCCCTTTTACTCTTTACGAGTATATAGACATGCTCTTTCCCTGATAAAACTAATAATAAAAAAAAAATGGAAACTTCTCTTGGCCTTAATATTCTTTCATCATTTGTTAAGCCTACATAAGACTGGCTGTGAAAAATCATGCCATCTTCATTTTTCCCTCAAAAGAATTCACTCCTTTCCGTAGTGTTAATCTGTCTTCACCATTGCTATCATTCCTCAAGAAGGTACCAAGTACTATAAGCCTGGCAAACAACCCAAGTCTGTGGGGTAAGGGGACAGGAGCACACACACAATTTACACCACCCACTCTACCACTCAGGAGTCATTACAATGGGGCAGCAGAAAATATGTGAGAGCTGGAAATGGGTGAAGGCTACAACTGCCATTCTCTAGGCTCAATATCAACTCACAACTGCAGGTATATGTATACTGGGTCCATATGGGCCTAGTCCTATCAACAATTAATTGCAGAATGGGGTGGGAATCACTAGGTATTATTCGGTTATGTCTGATCTACTGATAAGATTCTGGGAGAAGGGAGAATCACTGTCTTTAGCTGTGATACCACTGAGAACAGCAAGACTTCAAAGGACAACTCCAAACATATGATTACACAGACGCCCTGGTTAAACCCTGTGGGTCACAAAACAAAATGAATAGACGGAATGAGAGGTATTTTTGTGGAGGACATGAGGTGGACCAGGGGTGAGGAATAAAAGTAGTCAGTTAGGTATGCATACAGGTGTAAAAGTAAAAAACAAAGTTAATAAAAATAAAACAAACCAAAGAAAGAAAAAGAAGATACTAAGGACTTCTTTGGTATCTACTAACGACTTACTAATTAGATTATCTAAAGTGAACAGAATTAAAAAGTAAGAAATTCTCTTAAAGTTCATGATCTAAATAATCTATAGTTTTAAATTTTATCTGGTTTTAGCAGAACTTTACATAGTCATTACAAAAATTATTTTTAAAAAAAGACACTATTTCAAGCAAGAAAAAAAAAAACAAAACACTGACCTGCATTGGTACAGGCTCCTTAAGATAATAGCCTTCAACAATCTGTTCTTTCCGGTAGTGATCTATGATGTCCCCAATACTGTTAAGTAATAAATAACTCTATAAATTTCTTAGAATACAAATAAACCATGTTACCAAAGACTATCTATTCATATGTAGTTTTTGATAGCACACAATACAGAATAAACTATTATAACAGTCACATTATTTTATAAAAACAGAAATGTTCCAAATACAGGTTTGCAGGTTGGAATATGTAAGCTAAAGATTTTGGTTTCCCACATATATCAAACACACAGTCAAATCAATGACACTACACACGATACTCTAAAAGTGACATTCAGTGAGAAAATGATTACAAGTTATGGTCTTTGGTTTTTTTAAAAGACAATCCTTCCGACATATGAAGAACTAACAAAAATTGCATTTATTTAGTATATGATAAACTAAGAACTTATGTCATCAAATCACTTTATATATTTGCTTTTGCTCAGAATGTCATTAAGTCATAACACATGAATAGGTGAAAATACAAATCAAAAGAAAAAGAAAAAATAACATAATTTTGCTTGTATAGTGGTCACTTTGGTATGGAAGAATTAAGTAATATTGATTAAAAAGTACCAAAATTTATTCTATATATTTGGGAACTATTACTAATGAATCTGAAAGTAAAATGACATAACACATAGTTTAGGATGCTACCAAATATTTTTTTAATAAATAAAAGCATCTTCTATAATTATTAGGTCAGATTAAAGTCAGATATTTACTTTCTGGAATTTTAAACTTTCATTTTATATACTAAACGGAGGAGTAATTTTAAGATACTCAAGAAATGTTTCCAAAAAAAACTCTGCTAACCTGCCCCTTGATTTATTCTTTCCATAGTTTCCTATACTACAAAACTAACTTAAATTAACTATAATATTCAAAAGTAAAATATAAAGATTAATAAAAGATAACTATAAATACAGATAAATATTAACAACAGTAGAACGGTGGAGTGAAAACAAGATTTTTTTCTAAAAGGATATGGAAAATAAATTTTGAAAATAGGGTAAATCTAAAATTGTTTCAAGAAAAATGAAAACCAGGAAGAACAGAAAACAGCTAGACACCATCACAAAGATGACTGTTTTATGCATGGGAAGGTAGATGTAAAAAGTGTGTGATCAATCCAGGGATGGAAATTTCAGTGAAATTTATAGAATTAAAATGTTTTAAAATTATATAAATGACTCTTGGTAAGATAATTTAAAATTAAATTTTAGAAATATTGAATGGAGGCACCCTATGTAAGTAGATAAAGCTGCTCTCAGATACCGTATGTGTGATGGCATGTGTGTGTACCATGGCATGTGTGTAGAGGGCAGAGGGCAGCTTTTGAGAATCAGTTCTCTCCCCCCCACCACAGGTTCCAGAAAGCAAACTCATGACAGGCTTGCACAGAATGTGATTTCTGACTGAGCTATCTTGTCAGCCTTTAGATTTCTTTCAAAGAATTAAACAAGCAAACCTAGAAATAAGGTACCTGAGCATTTTAAGATTAATACATCCACAGGGAATAGAAAGTCAGATTTTGGGAGTGGTAGAGACCATTTTTAATATTATTTTGCAAGCACTCTAATAATTTTGCAAAAATTTGTAAAAAGTTCCTGATTTATTACTTCTTGTTCCATTGTGGTGTCTAATTACAAAGACTACCTTTATAAGTCTTATCAACAACCCAGTTTATAAAAAATATTTCCAGGTTTGTAGAGATAAAGAAGTTTAGATCAAAAAACAAATAATAGCAGGTAAATTAGTTCATACTTGTAGACAGAATGACAACTGCCCCCACAGACCCAGAGAGAGGCACTATTAGGTGGTGTGGCCTTGTTGGAGAAAGTGCATCACTAGGGGTGGGCTTTGAGGTTTCAGAAGCTCAAGCTAGGGCCAGTGTCACCCTCTCTTCTACTGCGTGTGCATGAAGATAGAGACTCTCAGCTACCTCATCTGCCTACACACTGTCATGCTTCCTGACATGATAATAATAGACTAAACTGCTGAACTGTAAGCCAGCCCCAGTTAAATATTTTCCTTTATAAAAATTGCTATGGTCATATTTTCTCTTCACAGCAATAAAACCTTCTTTAAAAAAAATCTCAATTTGGATATTTAGTAATTTAGTTCCATATGCATGCTTTCAAATATATGTTCCCAAATCCTTGATAATGAGAAAATCTAATTTAAGACAAATTAAATTTAGAGCATGCTAGATTCAAGGTGAAGATGTCTAAAGTCAAGGTACTTGGGTAGCTTAATATGATGAGGTGTGCAAGTGTCTAAAATTATACCTTTGATTTAATGTTTTAGCTGTCCACTAAACTTCTGAAAAGCAAAAGATATTATCACTATAATTTTGTTTTTTCCAGATAAGCCAGCTGTTGGAGCTTTATTAACTTAAAACTCAGACTAGAATTTAGGGAATTCTAATTGAGATGGGGAGTACTAGGGCATTACTAACAAGTTAAAAACAAGATTATGTCAGCCCCCAAAAGAGGAAACACTAGTTCTTTCTTATTAAAGTAGGCAAGTGTTTCATCCATCCTTTTCTTTTCCAGAATATTGCCGCTCTGCATCTTACAGTTCCTCTATTAATTTACTTTGCTAAGTAAGCAACTAAAATTTATTATGAGTTTTAAGACAAAGTTTTCTCAGAAGTTGAGAGGTACAAACTAATCACAACACACAAAAAGTATCAACTTCAGAGAATAATCCAAATACATAATGACATTTGTAAAAACCAGATGACTCCTAGGAATTACCTACAATTAGCCTATATATAAATATTTGATTAAGCAACAAGGTATTTGGGAGTTGACAAGTTAATAATATTCATGTTTGACACTTGTTAAAGCATTCTCAGATAAGACTACAGCTATTGTATTAGAAACTGAGAAAATTTTATATTTTGAATTCAATTATATTTTACCACATATAAAAGATAATTTAAACTGTTTCATAATTTACCTGTTATAATATCGGCCTCCCATCATAAACTGGTTATTAGGTGTTGGACAAATTTTAAATCGCTGAATATTTTCATTGGTCCGAAAATACAGGGAATAATCACCAGGAGTATTATCTGAAGGCCTCACAAGAAAGCTGCAGACCTGGCCAACTGTAAAAATTAAGTTGTTAGCTTTATACTCTATCAAATAAAAAGTACATTATGTAATCTAATTAGGAAGTATATTCAAAGTCATAGCCACATGTAAATTTTAATCATAAAACTTTAAGACATTGTTTCCTATTTTCAGTTTATGACTTACAACCACTCACATTGTTCCTGGTGTAGCTTGACTAGTCTTCTTTCTTAAACATCTCTAACAGTAACTTCTAGAGTAAGATCTATGTCTTTCCTTCTTAGAAAGAAGGATCGGACAGTTAGTCACAGTAACTAAAACTGTTACATCATATAATCTCAAGATTTTTAAATGTTAAGCTAATTTTGACTAATAGTCTATACTTTCTCTGGATCTCCAGTAGATGACTAAAAAGCAAAAATTTAATATAAGTAAGTGCTTACTTAAGTATCTGAGTAATTATCATAGTCAATAAACACATCTCATTTTTCTCACTAGGTATCATCCTGAAAAGGTGTGCACACAAAGGACCATCTTCAATTAGCAATGATTCCTAATACTATAATGTCTCCTTTGTGGTTAAGAACTGGTTAACAAAGATGGGTGGTGATGCCTCACGCCTTTAGTCTCAGCACTGGGGAGGCAGGGGCAAGAGGATCTCTGTGAGTTTGAGGCCAGCCTGGTCTACAGAGTGAGTTCCATGACAGGGTCCAAAAATACACAGAGAAACCCTGCCTCAAAAAAAAAACCAAAAAACTGGTTAACAGAAAGATTAGAAATTGACTCTTCTAAGAAAGCATAACTAACACAATATCACATGTAATTCTTGTAGAAATGAGTGATAACTTTAACCATCTAGCTTACGTTCCTGTTAACAAGTAATTTGGTTGGTATTCAATACAAAGAAGTAAAATGTAAACCTTCTTATATTGAATTTTCAGAGTAAATAATAAAAATCTGTAGAAAGTATGCAATTTAATATATAAAAAAACTCTTAGTTCACAGTGCTGATACTCTCTGCTTCTTCAATGTAAGATGGGAATCACATGTAAATTTATACATGAATGCACTTGTGTAGTTTCAGGAAAATGGCCGCTCTTCCAAAAACAGTATATAAATAAAAATACAAACTAATGTGGGAAATATTTTAGATTCTTTCCATGTTTACATACCTAAAAAACTAAAGGATGCTTTAAAGTACCTGATGACTCAATATCTTAAGTATTAACTACACCAACAACTCACTAAAATGAATAGTTCTGTTCTACCCAGAAGGCTGATGACAGCACCCTGGTTTAACCTTATCTCTATCTCTAGCATTGGCACTTTTAAACTCTTTTCTGAACCTCACAGTGCAGGTTAAGACATTAACATTAAGCACTTCAAAAACTACCTCATTAAATCACTGATTTAAACAATGACATCTTAAAACAAATAAGATCATACATTTAACAATTAGAATTTATTTACTATAGTTACTTATTTCAGGGTACCCTATAAAGTACAGAAACTACCAATTTTTCAAGAACCACAACACCTAAAATACATATAATACATTGGTTTTGTCCCCAATCTTTGTCAGACATAGTTTACCAATAAATTAAGCTAGCAATAAGCAGTTAATAATAAAGAGCAAAGTAACACAGCTGTTTCTTTAAAACACTGGTTCTTAACCTTCCTAATGCTAACCTTTAAATTTAGTTTCTCAGGTTTTGGTGACCCACCCCAAGTATAAAATTAGTTTCATTCCTACTTCTTAACTGTAATGTTGCTAACGTTATCAATTATAATGTAAATATTTTTGGTGATAGAGATTTGTCAAAGTGGTCACAAACCATAGATTGAGAACTGCTGCTTTAAGTAATAAACCCTTAATGTAAATTTGCATTTTCCTGTAACAATCATAGAAATTAGGAATACATTTTAAATATTGCTAAATTATGTAATTCCACCATGCACACAAATAATACAAGAATGTACAGTGGTGCACATCTTTAATCCCAGCACACAGGAGGCAAAAGAGGGCAGATCTCTGTGAGTTTGAGGCCAACCTGGTCTACAAAGTGAGTTCCAGGACAACCAGAAATACACAGAGAAACCCTGACTTGAGGGGTGGGTGGGTAAGTACATTATAAATGAATGGAAAAAAAAAACGATAACATGGTATTCCTCTATTGATACACTGTATGTTATATGATATTTGTAAACTAGAAATCATATGATCAATAAAAAGGATGACAAAAATTTGTATTTGTAAATATGAAATATTTTCTGAATATATTTCTTATCATTAAAAAGTATGTTGTGTATCCTAAGTACATTATATGTAGGATATACCTGAGATACACACACAAAAATATACTCATAAGCTGTAACACATGGAGAAGGAAACAGGGACAGGGGCTAAGGAAAAAGAAAATATACTTCACAAGAATTATTATACATGTACATTTTAATTTAAAACAAAATCAGAAAAACACCAGCTTCCCAGCATTGGGAAGAAATTATAATACACATAAGCATAAATCAAATGCTAAAGGAAAGCATAGTACATGAGAAAAGGTTTTTTTCAATTTTATATTCTATAAATAAAGACATTAATGAATACAAAAGTACCTGTCATTAATAAATTATAAGCTTCTTGTTTGGAAATCTTCCCATGGAACCATCTTAAAAAAAGAACAAATTTGACATGTAAATTAAAAGTTCATGTGCTGCTGCTTTCATATACTCAAAAGTAAGCAAAATTTTTATAATTCACATTGACATGAAATAAATGCAATGGAAATAATCAAATTTTCATCCATTACATTTCTATTGTATTTTGGAAACTTACTGTGCTTTACTTCAGCAAAGTAAAAAAGACTAGGAACTGTCAAGTATAACTACAATTTCCATATTACTTATGCTATTTTAAAAATCTAGTGGTATCTGTTGCATGCTTATATCAGAGCTCCATTTTTACTCTGATGGCTTGTAGGGGATAGGAGAGATGATTTAAGGAAGAAACAAATTATTTTCTCATGTTTCTCTCAAAATTAGTTTCTTTTAACATAAGATCTCACCCAATAAAATTAAAATGCTAACAAAGGAAGGAACAAGTACATACCAAGAAACAGAACTAGAACTATTTTTAATTCTGAGCCTATTACTCTAGACTGCTAAAGTATTTTATAATCTTCATTTTGGAAGTAAGCATTTAGAAATTATTATAAACTATAATAGCTGAAATATGGCATAAATTTTCAAGTACTTAGTATTTGCCTTTTTATAAAATGACATGTTAAAAAAATTACTTAAGGATCAGGAATGGTGGCACACGCCTTTAATCCCAGCACTTGGGAGGCAAAGTCAAGCAGATCACTATAAATTGAGGCCAGTATGGTCTACACAGCAAGATCCAGGCTAGTCAGGATCACACCACTTGAGTCCTTGTTTCAAAAATAAACCAAATTATTTAAAAGCCAAACTTCTAAAGCTTTCCTCTTGTTTACATTAAATCCCATTTTCCTGGCACTGGTAATCTCAGATCTCTTCTCCACCTCTCTGATGCCTCTAAAGATCTATGAGTTAAGTTTTAGTTGTAAAGTACACATACTACAAGACATAAAACGTAAGTGTTCTAAGATGCAATACTACAGGCTTAAAGTTCTTTCATTCTGCTTCAAATTAATCATTCTATTACTTGGGAAAGTTAAAATACAAATTAATTTTCAAGGAAATGAAAATTAAAATTTAAAGAAATTATTCCAACAATATAATTTACTAATCCAAATTTCCTGATGCTCTCCGAGCAAACATGAATAATGAAGAGGAAATAAACAGTACAGTTCAAAATGATTTAAAATGTATGAGGCTATATACTGCATTTAAGTAAAGGCTAAACTACCATTTTCTACACATGCTAGATTTGAATTCTATATTCTAGGAGAGTCAGCTAGATGTCATCCAAGACCAGCCATATACTTTTCTACCCAGTAAAGAACAAAACTCAGAAGAGTGTTAAAAAAAAAAAAAAATCCGTAGTTAAGTTTTAAAGATATAATATTTTGAGCTTTAAGAAAAATAGCCTTGAGGCAAAGGGGTAATGGGTAATATTATTTCCTGGAGTTATTCTTGTATAAAACTGTGTAATCCAATTACATGATTTTACTCAAGATAAAAAGTCCTAACTTTTAAGAGGTCCAGAACCTGGTGGGAAAAATCAGTGTAGTAAGTACAGTGTGCTAGGAAGTTTGGAGAGGAACGGAGAAAGGACCTGCTTTGCTTTTCTGACCCTGGGGTTTTATTATTCATTTTACATTTAGTATATGTAAGGAACAACATGAAGATTCACTGAAATTAAATTTGCTAAGTTAGATAAGTACATAAGCAACTGAAGGGTAATCTCCTCTTAAGATATAACATTTATTCTATTAAGATAAAAAGGTAATGAAAGAACTACATGTTCTATTCAGTTTAATATATTTCCTCTTCTAATGGCTAGGGAACAAGAAAATAAAATGTCTGAGGCAAGCTTTAAATTCCATCTATAAATGTTGACAGTTTGATTAAGAATAAAATGGAATGAAAAGATAATAGATGAATACTCCATTGAAATAATATGAATAAAATGAATACAATTGAAAGCTAAGATTTTAAAAGGAATTCTGTACATATAAAAGCAGTCTGAAAAACTTATTTTAAAAAACCTTTCTGGGTTATACTAAAATTGTCAGAAATTCTCTCACATGTGCATAATAAAAACTGAGTTTCAAAGTTCATTAATGATTTGGCCACAAAAATAAATACTATCATTAGTAAGAAAATGAAGAGAAATAGGAGGAGCTGTGCTTACTGATAAGGCTTTTAGTTTAGCTTGGGGATACAAGATTTGTATACAGGTCTAGGCAACTGCATGCCTTTTTCTTAAGGATCTAGTACTAAGATCCTTAAGAAATATATCAGTTCTCTAACCAAAATTTAAAGAAAACCAATCAGTCTAAAATTCATCAAGTATTTTTGACTATTTTTCTAATTTACAGTCTAACATTATTTTTTTTTCTTTCAATAATTAATATAAACTCACATTTTGCCTTCATGTGGATCTTCTTCCCGGCCCTAAAGAGAAGAAAGAGATTAAAACAGCATTTCTTTTTTTTTTTTCGGTTTTTTGAGACAGGGTTTCTCTGTAGCTTTGGAGCCTGTCCAGGAACTAGCTCTTGTAGACCAGGCTGGCCTTGAACTCACAGGGATCCACCTGCCTCTGCCTTCCAAGTACTGGAATTAAAGGCGTGTGCCATCACCACCCAGCAAAACAGCATAATTTTTAATTTCAGAAAATTAAATCCTAATCTAATTTCATTAAAACTCCTAAGAATCCAATCTTCAAAACCATCTCCACAATACTTTTCCTATCTGTGTTAGGAGAAAAGACGTTTCTGTTCAAGAACTCGCACTATATAGTTGTCTGTTCTCTTCTCCCTGTTGCTGTCAGTTTAAATCAGACCCTTGCTTCTTTTTAATAAATGATTTAAGTAGCCCAACTACAGTATATTACTGCTCTGCCCATTCCAACCTCTCTGAATTCATTAGTGTCAACTGTAGATGTGCACTTAAGAATAAACAAACCAAATGAACAAACAATTTTAAAGCCAACCCTTTTCTAGCCTGCCTCCTGTCTACAGATCCTTAACCATCGGCCTCAAGTATGTGTTTCTGGCCTTATACTACCCACCTTCTTTCTAGGTGTCTCTGCCATGACCAATCTTAACTACTCATTTGCTAAACTATTTCACCTCTCTACTATAGTTTGTGCTCTGTTCTTATTGTTGCCATCAGAATGTCCTTTCAATTCATTGTTACCTACCTGCTGGGAAAAAAAAAAAACCAAGGCATTAAGGAAAACTACCTCAAATGCTACCTCCTTACAGTTTAGCACTTTGACCCTAAAATGTGAGCACTTTCTCTTCTCTGGAATACAAAATACATACTCTCTTTCTGCCATCTTTTAAACCTTATCTTTTTCTAGTCTGTACTCCAGGTTTTAAAGCTATTCTAATTCCAAAAATAATGACTACCTTATTAAAGTCTAAGCTATTCTCTCTACCACCACCACCCAAACATGGTCCAAGTTCATAGTTTTCACTGAATATATAAAGAACTGTCATCATAGCAGCTTACAATGACTTTTCAATAAACTGATAATGAAAGGGAAAAAGGAGAAAAAATATGAGCAGGGACTTCTCTTAATTAGGTCCTTACTGAGTGTTTATCAGACTAAAATCAGTCAATGAATACTTACTATAGAAACTACAAAATGAATATTATAATTGCCCTCTCTCAAAAAGTGGTCTATTTAAGGAATATAGAACCAATGAGTACTGCGAGAACAAAGGGAGAAACAATTTGGCCTAAAAAAAGTATCTAGACACAAAATCTCTGCCAAAGGGGGAGAAAGAGAGACAGAGACAGACGCACAGACAGAGAAAGCGGGGAAGAAGTTGCAAGTTAGTAATAAATAAGTTTCAGAAGGCAACCTAAGATAACAGACCAAAAGTGTAAAAGACAGGGACCACTATAGGCATGGAGACACTTACATTCATCTCCTCAAACTTTACAGATGCCAGAGAATCATTCAGGGCAACAGGGACAGAGCAGTGAATTAGAACAACACTAACAAGAAAAAGATGTCTTTTCTTGGAGCATACAATCTAGAAGTGAGACTTAAAAATGTGCTGATCTCCATCTAAAAATATATGGGGTAATTTATATTATGTACTAAGATGAATAATAACATATAATATGATAGCAAAGAAAAAAGGTAGAATATACAAACTGTAGGACTTTGGGATTACTTATATATAATTTAAATATTCCTAGATTATTAAAAATTATAAACACATTTGGGCCGGGCGGTGGTGGCGAAAAATTATTCCAAACATACAACACTTAAAATTCCTCTATGATTCAAATATACCCGATGAAGAACAGGTATACAAAAAAATACCAAAACAAGTACAAGTGATAACTGAGTTTACAAGCAGAGAAATACTTCCTGCAAAGTATTATATATTACAACATATTAATATATTGTCTATTTCCTTGTACATAAATATCATTTATGTCTTAAAATTTCCTTATGCTTATGAATTAAAGTTTTTCACAAGAAATTTGTTCATATCTAATAATCCAGAAAATGGACCAATTCCAAACTTTTATTAAGGATTTACAATTTGAAATTTAGGAAAACATGAAACTCACCACCTCTTCTACTAGGTCTTCAACAATAAGGCCTTGTTCATCTGTTCTTAGATTTGTAACCCACATCCATCCATCTTCTAATTCATTGTGAACAATGAACATATCTCCTTTTAAGAAACTAAAATAGAAAATGACATTAAAATGTTAAAAATGGACATTGAAGTAGTCCTAAACTACCACACAGGATATTACAACATTGAAAAACATGCAAAAAAAAAAAAACACCTTATAAAACCTAAAGTTTTGTGCTGTTTCTGACATTTTTAGTGAAACTGAAGACAGTTAATAATCTGAATCCTAATTTCATTATAGGTTCAAAAAGTGTGTCAATTTGCTGAATTACATTAAAATTAGAGTTCCTCTATCTACTTTGCTAGATTAGAGTAAAATTAAAATTCCTCTAATAGTAAACAATTATATATGTATTGGAAATAGTTCCAAGAAAAATGAATTTTACAGTTTAAGTTTCAAGTTATTCTTTCATATGTATATGTAATAAAAAGCAACATATGTATGAGAAATTCAGAAAATTTCCTTTAGATAATCTCACTTAATTTTACTATGTAGATACTAATATTAATTAGCATCTATAATCACATCTAATTAATTTGATTCAAATGCCTACTGTGCAATGAGTACGGCTTTGTCTAAACATGACACCCAGATATGTATTAGAAACCATCTATGCTTTTTCTCAAACTATGTATTTCAGAATAGATGGATGCA
The DNA here is from genome assembly GCA_025134845.1 of Neodon shergylaensis. Lineage (NCBI taxonomy): Eukaryota > Metazoa > Chordata > Mammalia > Rodentia > Cricetidae > Neodon > Neodon shergylaensis. The sequence continues at coordinate 9,823,891 of JABTXL010012716.1, read as the reverse complement.
CACAGCTTAGTGTTCCTCTTTACTACTGGATGTTGTTAAGCTCTAGACCATCAGGGTCATCAGCTGCTGACCGATGTATATCATCAATATAAAACAAAACCATCAGGAATTCTTTGCGATTTTTCTTCCAGGCTTAAAAAAAAGTATAAACATTCTTCTGGTGTGGGATGCTGCCATTGGCAATATGTCTATAAGGCATCTTCAAATAGTTTTCTGTAATTTTCTCTTTTGGCCTTAATACTCATAAACCTTAGTTTTATTAAATGAATCCTTCTCTCATATACTTGAAAGCTTTGTTTTCTCTAAATGATCACAACCATTATTGTTTCTCAAATTTCAGAAAACAAAGCTTGTACAAAACAGAACTTATACACAGGACTCTGCATTTAAAAAGCCACAGAATAGTATCATCTTGTTCTCCTTAACAGTGCCCAATATTTTCCAAGATAAACGGCAGCAGATTTTATCACTTAACCAAATCAATTAAGGCTTTCTAGAACCACTTTCCCAGCTACTGGAATAATACATGTACCATTACACCTATATGAAGTATTTTCTCTTTTCATTTACTATAAGAAATACTAGAAAGGCATACAGTGAAAGGTAAAAACAGAATAGAATAAGCATTTTGCTTCCGCATCCAGAACATCAAATGAAGCTATTTTTGTTTAGCCAGAACACTAAGCACTTTAGTGCTGTTCTCTGTTCTGTCCTCAGATTGGGACTTACACTGACTAAAATGGTTTCCTCCGGCCTCTAGATTTAATACAATTACAGCATTAGTCTCCTGAATCTGCCTCCAAATCTTGAAGTAAATCTTCTCTGGAGAAGCCCAAATAACATGGGCTCTCTGTATGAGTCTCAGATCAACAGTCAGAAAGAGTATACTTTGAGAACTGCTACCTTAGATGATCAGACTGAAATGTTACAAATTTTCTAAAACTGTTATTTCAATACTTCTTACCTTTACTAAATGATTTTCTTTCTTGTAGTTGCTTTTATTCATTTCTCACATTAATTCACAAATAAGTGTGTCAATAAGAATTAAATGAGAAGTCATATTGACAACTATATAAAAATGGAACCTTTATTTTGAGATTCAAACTACTAAATCTGTTTTCTAGTAATAATTTCATAAGTCTTTGTTTTCTAATAATAATTTCCAAAAATTTTAGTGCCACAAAAAATGTTATTTTATTATCCTGTTATTTCAAAGAGACACTATATAGTCTATATATATTATTCAACTATTCAGAAGTAGCCAAACATTTTATAGTTAAGAAAAAATGTTTCTATAGAATGAATATATAGCTTCTAATGAAGGATAATTTGATTATCAAGCCTTATAATTTATAATCAAATTATATGCAAATCCAAACAAAAACTATGATTCTCTATGGTTATATAATAGTCTTGAAATTTAAAAATATTCACCCATTATGCAAAATTCAACAATTATATTCAGTATCATTTATAGCTGAGGCATAAATGTTACAGGTAATAAAATACAGAAATAAATGAACCACACACAAATTGTGAAAGAACTCTACTTTCTCAGAAAACTTTATTTAAAAAAAAAAAAGCTGTTATTTCCTGTGTCATTTTCACTGTGGCCACCCTGATTTATATCTTCAGTCTGAATAGACAAGATATCCCATGGGAACACAACAGATCCAGCACTAAAGGCAACTTTATATAGCTATCATATTTCCTCAAATTCAAAACCTTTGCTTGTTTGAGAGCAATAAATCTTCATTGTCTAGCTCTTTCAAATGCTTATACATAAGAAATAGTATAAAATACCTTATTTCATCAGTCTCTGGTACTTTTGTATAGGGTAGAATGGCTCGAACACGTCTTCTATCTTCTACTGGCTGGAAACCATTGAAAATAGTAATACTTAGGAGCTAGAGAGATGGTTCATGCCCCTATCCCTAAGTCTGAAAACCCAAACTGGATCCACATAAACCCACATAAAAATTACTACAGGTGACAGGTGTGGCAACTGTCTGTAATCCCAGCATTTAGAAAGCTAACTATCAAGTCAAACTTGCCAAATTGAAAAGCTCTAGCTACATCCAGAAACTTTGCTTAATTAATTAATCAAGTAGAGAACAATCAAGGCAAACACCTGATGCCAACTTCTAGTCACCGGTCACGAGTATTCACATACAACCCCGACAAAGATACACACGAGTCCCTATACAGTCACACACCTATACATATATTCACATACACAATCAAAAGATAGTATCTGTATCCAAGTCAAAAAAAGATACATCCACACAAACCTTAAAGCCAACTGAATATTATAAACTTCATAGAATCATTTAAATTAATCTTTACTAAGCTTCTATAAAGAAACTAAAAATGTTTGCTACTCTTGCTAGTTATTTACAGAAATTAGTGTAAAAGTACAACAGAGTTGTTTTTTTTTTCAGATAATCTGAACAATCATTAAATAAGCTACACAGAATACAGAAATTAATCTTCATTTTACAATGTAAGACATTTTCACTTCCCTAGCAATTACAGTAAGCTATAAATGCAAAGAATTATCTTAAAAATCTAGTTACTTTAATACAAAATTATTTTAATAAGGAAACTAATTTTTAATTCTAGCATTATAACCAGAATTAAGGCACATAAAATTATAAAAGTCTTAAGAAATTTAATCAGATCAAAATTCATCTGATTTTGTAAAATAAAAGTTATGGTATTTCATTCCTGTTTTACTTGCCTCTGGTGGTGCAACTGGATAGAGTAATTTTTCTCCTTTAAGTAAACAAGAAACATGACTGTAATAACCTATTAGGTCTGAGAGTGAAGAAAAACGCCTTCCACCAATGTAGTAATCTCCACACATAGCAATAATCCTAGTTAGTAAAAGAAAAAAGAAACATAGTTTGAAAAGTATCCTAAAAACCAGTCTTTTTTATTCTTTTTTGAGTGAAAATTAAACACAGGTTCTCTACCATGGTGCTATGTCCCTCCAGCACCTACACTCATTTTTTTTTCTTTTTTTGGTTTTTCGAGACAGGGATTCTCTGTGTAACAGTTCTGGTTGTTCTGGAACTCACTTGTAGACAAGGATGGCCTCAAACTTACCGAGATCTGCCTGCCTCTGCATCCCAAGTGCTGGGATTAAAGTCTAGCTTCTATGTTTAATTTTTAGAACCAAGTTTCATAAAGACAATTTTATCAACTTCATGTTCTTTTCCATTAATATACATTCTTGTACTTCAAAAACCACTTCTTCGTATCATCACTGGCAACTGAGTGTTATTTTAAGTATTTATAAAGTTAATATGACAACATATTTATAAGTTTCAATTATGTAACTGAATCAAATACTTGAAAATTTACTACCTTCAGATCTGTCTCCTCACTTTCTATATTTAAGACTCAGCTATTTTATAAAAATTACTCTGGCTAGAAGTAGCTTACAAATCTCATGAAATTCATGTAGAATATAATAAAAATGTTACATAAAAATTATGATCAAATATTATGAAATTATATATGTAAATAAATGTTTATAGAGATGACACCTTACTTGAAAACATACATACCTGTTTAACTCACAAAAGTTACATGTACAGAATTTAAGATAGTGAAGCTAAAAAGAACTAATCCTATACAATGTTTTCTGTTACTCGACAGTCCCAGTCTTTATTTCTTTCATTTTAGCTTTCATCTTTTTCAAAATGTATCTGTAATAATATATTCCAAATCTGAGGAATATATTTAAAAACTGGCATTGTAAAGATTACTATTACTAACTTTAAACAAAAAGTTTCAACATCTCAAAAATATTTACTCTAAATCACTGATTAAATAACTTAATTGAAATCAAGTTAATTATACCATCATTCACTTTTGTAAAAGTGAATATATTTATAAACATGTCAGATTAAATACCTAAGTGCCATATTAAATACCTTAAAGTCAGGACAGAGACTTACCTAAAATGGTTGACGACATTTGTCTGGCTAAGAAATGAAAGTACAAAGGACCCCGGCCTCCGATCACTCTCTCTTATAAGGTAGCTTCCAGATTTTCCTGCCTGCCTGAGGCGCTCTTCTGCTATAGTTCTATCGAGTTTTCCATGATACCACCTAGGGGGAAAACAAATAATTAAAATAAAACTAGCCACCATAAAACTTCTGTGCAGACTGAAAGATATAATACTATAGGTATTAAACCCTCACATGCAACATGTGTTTAATGTTAAACATTTGTTTAGTCTGAACAATTCAATTTTAACTCCACTTCGCTAAGAACACTGTTTCACAAGGTTTTCTAATTTCTTCAAATACTAAACTCTGTTATCTCACTGATGAACATCTTCTTTCCTTCAATCCCCTTGCTCCAGATTTACCTATATTTGCTCAAAATAGAAACATTTATTGTATCAAACCCTTTCCTGGAACAAAGCAATAAAGTTGAGTCATTAGAAATAATTTACAACAGCTCTATATATAAAAAAATCCACTGATATAACAAAGTACTTAGAATCTCGTAGAAAATAGTATTTTACCTAGTTTTAGTTTTACTACCCTGACAGGAAAACAGGAAACTGATCAGTGCCCTGGATTTTAAGACAGCCATATATTTAAGCTCAACTCTTCTTACAGATAATATAAATATTTTTTGGTGTGCCAATTCAATGGCCAGGGAATCCTTTGTTACCTCAATTACATGGTTCTGTAGCTGATCATACTACTTCAAAGATTTTCTGTAACTTTCAAAATGTCGTCCAAACTGTCTTACACAACACTTGTCTCTTCTAAAATTAGTTATGTTAGACTGGTATGGACTTTTATTATTTGCTAAAATTATAAACCCCCTAAAACAAATGAAGTACAGACAATTCAAAGGACAGTGTGAAGGGCTGCAATATTTCTCTTAGCCAAACTAGAATGTTTGTTGTATCACAGATATTATTTATCACACTTTCTTTCACATAGAAACTCATCATCCTGCTTCTGCTCATCAAAATACCAGTCTAGATCAAGATCCTGTCAAAAGTATACTTCTATAAAACCCTTTATACATCTACAGCTGCAAACATTATGTTCTCCTTCTAAACTATACTACATATGGACATTAGTCAAAATTAACCTACTTCTGTTTCATTTTTAAAAGTCTCAAAAGGAAAAGCTTTATCTCACAGAGAAAGTTTTAACCAGACAGGGTGCTTCGTGCAGCCTCAGTTTTCATGTAATCTCAGTATTTTGGGAGTAGAAGGAGGATCAGGAATTCAAAATTTTCAGTACCACAAAAAAATTAAGAAGATAAATTTATTAAATATAAATATAAATCAAGAAAAGATAAAATACAAACATAACCATAAAATAGAAGCATAAAAATCAAAACATTTAAAAATAAGTAATCAAGTTTACAAAATTAAGAGCTAAATGAGATTAGCAGGAAATTAAGCATTTAATACGAGGTAGATAAACTTGAAAACAGAATTTGCTTGCTAAACAACAAAATAGAATTAAAAAATACAGAAAAGGGCAAATAATAGGGACTGGAGAGATGCTCAGAGGTTAAGAGTACTGGCTATTCTTCTTGAGGTCCTGAGTTCAATTCCCAACAAACACATGGTGGCTCACAACCATCCATAATGAGATTTGGTGCCATCTTCTGGCCTGCAGGCATATATGCAAGCAAAACACTGTATACATAACAAATAAACAAATCTTTAAAAAAATGAAAGACAGAACATAATTTGCATATATGCTGTGATAACATTTGATTGTGATGTCATCCAGAGTTTTGGGCATTTAGATACGTGGTCCTGATTGGTGGCACAGACCCAAAAAGATGAACATGGGATGTACTCACTCATAATTGGTTTCTAGCCATAAATAAAGGTCATTGAGTCTACAATTTGATATCCTAAAGAAGCTAAATAAGAAGGTGAACCCAAAGAAAAACATATAGCTAACCTCCTGGTTATGGGAAGTAGACAAGAATGCCGGGCAAAAAATTGGGATCTTGGGGGTGGAGTGGGACGGTGGTAAGGGGAGATGGGGAGAGAAAAGGGTGAAGGGGAGGATGGAGGAAACTTGGGGAAACGGGATGATCGGGATAAAGGAAGGCTGGATAGGGGAGCAGGGAAGCACATTTCTTAATTAAGGGAGCCATCTTAGGGTTGGCAAGAGACTTGGACCTAGAGGGGCTCCCAGGTGCCCAGAGCGATGTCCCCAGTTAGTTCCTGGGGCAGCTGAGGATAGGGAACCTGAAATGACCCTATCCTATAGCCATACTGGTGATTATCTTGCATATCACCATAGAACCTTCATCTGGCGATGGATGGAGATAGAAACAGAGACCCACACTGGAGCACCGGACTGAGCTCCCAATGTCCCAATGAGGAGCAGAAGGAGGGAGAACATGAGCAAAGAAGTCAGGACCACAAGGAGTGCACCCACCCACGGAGACAGTGGGGCTGATCTATTGGGAGCTCACCAAGGCCAGCTGGACTGTGACTGAAAAAGCATGAGATAAAACCGGACTCTCTGAACATGGTGGACAATGAGGGCTGATGAGAAGCCAAGGACAATGGCATGGGATTTTGTTCCTACTTCATGTTCTGGCCTTGTGGGAGCCTAACCAGTTTGGATGTTCACCTTCCTAGACCAGGATGGAGGGGGGAGGACTTTGGACTTTCCACAGGGCAGGGAACCCTGACTGCTCTTCAGGCTGGAGAGGGAGGGGGAGAGGAGTGGGGGGAGGGGGAAAGGAGTATGTGGAGGGGGGAGGAGGGGGAGGGAAATGGGAGGCTGGGAGGAGGCGAAAAAAATTTTTTTTTCAATAAAAAAAAAGTAATGAACAGGACAAAGTTAAAAATCCACAACTCTCCTACCACCTTAAATATGAAATAGAAATGATGGGATTAAAAGTGTACACCACTATACCTATCTCAAACAGAAACTGAAAACATTTTTCTTTTATTCAGTACTAGGAATTGAACTTGTGGCAAGACACAATAGGCAAATGTTCTACCACAGGGATATGCCCCCAGCATCAAAGAGTAATTTTAAAAATTAGGCATTCTAATATGCAGTATAATACAAAGATGCACTAACTTTTATACAGGGTATGGTTTCTCCCTTAAAAAATAATTTTATTTATTTGTTCTTTATTTTCTTTATATTTTTTTTTATTTATTTGAGTAAATAAATTTACTACCATTTTGGACTATGTACTTAAGTTCTTCTAACAATACCTCCCTTCAAAGAAATTTAATTTAGCAAAGCCTAACTAGGTAGGTGGAAGATTCCAGCTGCCTTTAGCCTTTCCTACAGAGGAAGAGAAATAATGGACTCCTATAGCAATTCTGTCCCACTTAAGGACAGGAGTTGCAGGAGATAACTAAAAACACTGTTGAGAACATAGAATCGCCTAAACTCAGACCCACTCATGGGACACAGACTGTTTGCTCTGTCACTGCATTCCTAATGGCCTGTTTATAACAGTCCTTCCATGTAATATATCACATTTACTATTTACATACTAAAAAATACAAAATACAGTTTGAAAAGACAATGCAAGTACCACAACCAAACATGTCAAGAGTTTCTGGACTCTCGGGATGGAAACTTTAAAACACTGTGACTAATATACTGAGCAGTCTAACAAGAGAGGTAGAAAACAAAACACATGGATAAGTTGGGAGACAGAAATAATAAGAAAAGTTTAAAAAAGCATTGGGCATCAAAAAAGAAGCTGCAGGATGACTTAGCAGTTAGGACTAGCACTTGCTGCTCCTACAGAGGGCCCAGGTTCCAGTCCCAGCATCAACATGGACATTCACAACTATCTGTAACTCCAATTCAGAGGATCGGACACCTTCTTCCATCCTTTAAGGGCACTATACATATGTGGCATGTAAAGATACATGTATGCAAAACAATATAAAAATATCTTATTTTTTTAAAGTTGGTACCTTTCACCATCCAAAAACTGATATTTTTAAGTAAGCTAAAAATTACTAGTATCAGGAATTGAAGTATTATTATAGATCCCATAAACTCCAAAGGATAATAAATTCCAATTATAATAATTCGCTACTCAGAAATTTAAAAATCTATATGAAGAGTACTCATCCTTTGAAATACATAATCTGCCTAAACTCACATCAGAAAAAGATAATCTGAATTGAAGTTATTTTTAAAAATTAAGCCAACAATTAATAATTTCTCAAAAATGTATACTCCTAGTCCAGATGTTATTCACTGGTAAATCTTAATTAGTATTTAAGGAAAATATTTACACAGATATTAAGGATTTAAGAGCTGACAGCTACCAAATACTACGTCTACTATCTGGTTTCTGTCACATACTCTAAAGGTAAAAAGAACGCAGAACTTGAGATCTGAAAATACACAAAATGTGATTAGTAAACATTTTCAAATTGATCATAAGCTATTTTTGCACACATGGAGGGCAAGCCTCTTTGCTAGTCACACTATTTCAAGAATTCAGCCTAAGACTGTTCCTTTTGAATAACTGTTGCATAGTTTCCTTTTTGATAACTGTGTAATATTTTATAGACTACAGCCCACTCATAATAAAAAGAGAAACGAAAAAGACATACAAAAAGCCTGTGAAAAATGCAATGCCTTTGTTTTACATAGTTACCTTTTAGTTAACACCAGAAATGTTAGTGTAAAAATACTGTGTATAAATATACTGTCCTCACTACAAAATCTACTTATACAATAACAAAATTAGGCATGCTATATGCCATAATTTGGATGTGATTCCCTCAAGGATTCAGAAGATATGGTGCCCATATATTGATGCTAAGAGGCAGTGGAAGGGCTAAAAATACAGCTCAGTGGAGCAGTGCTTGCCTAGATACATACGCTAGGCCCTGGGTTCACTGCCTAGCACTGCAAGGAGAAAAGAGGCCTTTTAAACAGTGGAACCTAGTGGAGATGACTTGGTTCATAGGTTATTGAAGGCACTTCCGCGGGGTGGGTTAATGTGTGTCGTAGAATAAGCTATCTCCTCAGTTCACTGTTAAACGTGTGCCTACTGTTTTTGATTGACCTATTCCACATAAACTCAGTTCCCTCCCACTTATCTGTCATTTTGTGATATAGCGAAGGGGATTTCCACTAATGAATAGATAGCACAGCTCAATCATGAACTTTTACTTTCTGATTTACAGAATAAGCAGTAGAGCAGGGAAGAACAACCCTGAAGAACAAGTTAAGGTGATTTTAATGTTTTTGCTTAATGTGCAAGCCCCAAGTATTAGGACAAGAAATCATCATATATTTTCATTAAATGAGATAAACAGAGAAAAAAAATTTTTAAAAAAGGACTATAAATAGGGTGCATCACAATTTGTAAGGGTCTTTATCAAACTGTTGTCTCCATTCTATTTGTCTGTTTCAAACTGTTGTCTCCATTCTATGTTTGTTAATGTATATATGCTATGTCACTGATGAAGGCCTATTTTTGCATCTTTGTCAAAATTAGGTTTAAAAGCTACTACTGTCTAGACAAGGATATTCACAAAAGGTTTCAAGAAATAGTCTAAGATTTATCTGTGCAAGATCATTCTAGGAAGTAATATAAAGAAGTTTTTAATTTAACTGATTTCTATCAATATTTGTTTTAAGTAGAATAGAACAAAATTAAAATGAGAATAGAACACATCACAGGCAATAACTTTAAAAGGCATTTTTCATTAAGCTTTAGGCTTCCTTTTAGACTAATATCATGTACTATTTCAGAATGTATAATGATTTCTTTAATTATTATTTAGGTTGAAATAAAAAGTTTAATCAAGAGACTTCTTAGTTAGTTGAGGAAAAGACAGGATGCAGGGGAAAATTAACACAGTATCCCAAAAGGAAGAAAGAGAAATGTAGGGTTTAAAGAACCCCCAATAAGGAAAAAAATGTGGAGGTCAAATTTTAAAGCAATTAGAATAGAAAATTCTTGGTAGCTGATTAGATTAGGATAGAGAAGAAAAAAACATACAAATTTAACATATTAAACAAAACTAAGAAATTGTCTTGAAAAATTAAAAGGACTGTCTAGATCCCATATATATCTTCCTTATAGTATGTAATCATTTTGTGGTCTTCAAAACACAGTACATCTACATTATTACATTATTCTTTTATTGATCCTCTCAAAGTTGCATAAGGTATATAACAACACACCCTCAAAACTTAGTGCTAATTTCTCCACAGCAATCTAAGATCGTGTATAATTTTTATTCAGAATTACAAATCCATACTTTTGTTGCCACTCTAAAACATAACTGACATGGGCAGATAAGCGCTTTATACACTGTTCTGTTTTACACCAACAGACACAAAAGTACTGGTGAGATAATGTGTCAGAGAATGTCTATAAACTGCTGCTTTGCAGACAATGAGACATAATAAAAAGAAGCACGACTAAATTCTATCTATCAATAAAACAAAGAGAAAGGTACAAACTGCGAACATTAGGAATAAAAAGGAATACCCCTGTATACCCAAATTTTCAGAAAATAATTAGCAAGGATGAGGAAAAGTGCTTGTTCTTCAAGGGACTTCATTAAGAGGTGGCAAAGACAAGCTACACACCGAGAGAAAATCTTTGCAAAGCATATAGACAAAAACACATGACTAATATTTGGAATACATATAGAACTACTGAAACTTAACAAAAAATTCACCAGGCAGTGGTAGCACACACCTTTAATCCAAGCATTCAGGAGGCAGAGGCAAGAGGATTTCTGAGCTAGAAACCAGCCTGGTCTATAGAGCAAGTTTCAGCACAACCAAAGCTACACACAGAGAAACCTGTCTTGAAACAAGAAAACAATAAAAAAAAATCTAAACTTAAAAATTAGGGTTTTTTTAAAAAAAAAAAATGGCCATCAAGATTGCCCAGCAGGTAAAAGCACCTGCCACCAAACCTGACAATCTGAGTTTGACCCCTAAGTCCCCATCATGAAGGGAGAGAGAACCAACTTCCACATGAGTTATCTTTGAACATTTACATGTGCACCATGGGACCTGTATATGCACACACGTGAAATAAGTAGAAATATAGTAACAAAAAAAAAAGTCATTAGGAAAAAGTTAATTCAAATCCTAATGAGTTACCATGAGCATTTATTTGAAAAGCTAAAATTTGCAAACAGTGACACCAAAAGCTGGTGCTGCTTGCTGCTGCTAGCACCTCTCAGCCATGTGGCTGCAATTGCACTACCTGCTGGCCAATGACTATTATTACACCTACTCCAAATCATTGTAATTGCCTTAGGAGAGGTAAGATCTGAAAAACTACAAAAATTACTGGTAACCTAACTATTCAGAAGTTCAATAATTAATTTGCTTACACTATGAAAGGTATTCTGCAAGACTTATGCAATATTCCTCCTAAATCCCTTTATTTGAATCTAGGGATTAGTTTTGTTTTCAGTATCATCTCACTAATAAATAAATAAAAAGGTTCAATAAAAGGGCCAAAAATGAGGCACTTTTAGAAATAATAGTCTTTACAGACTAATAATGGACAGCTATTTGAGAAGATCAATACTATGGAGAGGGAGAGCATCAATTTGACAAAATTATCTGAAAGAATTTGTGCCGTTGAAATTAACAATCAGAATCTGTTGAACAATTATGATAGATAAACTGATAAGCTATCTCTCCAGGAAGGTAATATGCACACAATCAAAATTATGTACAAAGATGAGACGCTATCTTTACTGGGCAAGTTTCATATCTTGGAATCCTCAGTGAGGGCATTAGCACGGAACATTGGACAGGAGAATCAGACTTTACAAAAGGCAGTAGTAAAAAGATTTGAAAAGATTGAGGAATTTATTAAAATTGATGAGCAGAGACAGAAGGTACAAGGGAAGACCCTGGGATGACTGACTTACAAAGAGTTTTAACTGTATATCTGGTAATTTCCTCGGTAAGGCCATCCGGCAGAAAGTACCCTAAAGTTGTCAAAGAATATGCATGGGAACCAATATGTATGAGTGATCTAAAAAGAAATAAAAACCAGCAATAGTTTCTTATGAGCTACATTCACCATTTGTCAGAGAAATGATGAAAACATGGGCTTAGCCGGGCGATGGTGGCGCACACCTTTAATCCCAGCACTCGGGAGGCAGAGGCAGGCGGATCTCTGTGAGTTCGAGACCAGCCTGGTCTACAGAGCTAGTTCCAGGACAGGCTCCAAAGCCACAGAGAAACCCTGTCTCGAAAAACCAAAAAAAAAAAAAAAAGAAAAGAAAACATGGGCTTAAAGCACTAAGGTTAGCCTACATGTTTGGCTTCAATTAAATTAACCTCTGTGATCCTAGAAGATGGACCTCAGTTACTTTGGAAATGTTATTAGAGAGAAGAGGCAAAAATTTTAGAACAACAGAGGAAAACAAAAGGATGTGAGACTTCCCAAGATCAAATTGTTGGCGAGGGTCATTACTCTGATCCGCAGGAACAGGCTAACCATGATGAATGCACCTTGTCACTATGTAGCACAGCAGTTTTAAATGCTTGGAAAGGATTCAGAAGCTAAGAAAAAGGATTGAATCATATACCAGGTTTAAACAGGGCCAGAGAGAATCCTTTAGTGACATCTTACAAAGATTAACTAAGGCTATACAAGTATGAGTGACAGACCCTGAAGTTAGACATGTACTTACTGAATCTTTGGCTTTTGAAAATGCCAACCTAGGAAGTAAGAAGTTCCTCCAACCTTTTAAAGGTTAGCTCAGCACCCAAAGATGAATGAATGGATGGATAGTGCATACAATGAAAGTTGAAACATTTGACTCTAGTACTGAGGCCTGGGTATAAAAAGCAATTTCCAATGGTAGGGGGAGAAACAAAAATACCAAATGTTTCAATTGTGGTAGGATAGAACATCTAAGAAAGAACTGTAGACAAGGAATTCCTAGGAATAATGTCTCCTCTAGGAATAGCAAAAATAGAAGGACTCAGCCTTCTGCTATATGTAGGAGTTGTGGCAAAGGCCTACATTGGACCAATGAATGTAGGTTGACAAAAGACAGACAAGGCAACCCGACACTACTAGGCAACTACTTGGGGGGACTCTCGCAGTCCCTCATGTAAAACAAGGTCCAGTTATTCCCAGTCACTGTGGAGAATATATCTCACCAGGAAAACTAAATAATCCAGGGCCTACTGCAAAAAACCATACTGTTCTGGATGATGGAATAGACATGGAGGATGAATCAAAAGCTCCAGTAGGAAATAGGAAACATATTTTGGCAGACTTCTATAAATGATCAAAGACCAAAGCTGCTTATAAATAACATAATAATTGAGCTACACACGGATGTGGATGTGATTATCATTACTCCAGAATCTTGGCAACCAAATTGGCCTCTTTAAGAGGCAGATATTCAATTCCTATAAATTGGAACCCTATCTCAAGTGAAACAAAGCACAAGGTGGGTTGAATGCATAGGGCCAGGAGAGCAGAGAGGAAGGCTGAGGCCATATGTCGCTAATATTGCAGTGAATTTATGGGTCATGACCTATTACAACAATGGAATTTCCAAGTTAACATTCCTGCAATCCCAAAAACTCATGTTTCTGAGAAGGATATTGTAACGTATTATAAACAAAGGTCACCAGCCATTCAAGCTGTATAACAACACAAAGCAACTGGCAAACCTTCAGAGGTACTAACAGCCTTGCCTTTAAAATGGATAACTGAGAAACTCATATGGGTTAAACAATGGCCTTTAAAAGAAGACAAACTGCAGATTTTAGAACAGCTGATGCAAGAGCAAATAGATGCTCACCATACTGAGGAGTCAACCAGCCCTTGGAATTCTCCTGCATTTGTTAAGAAGGAATCTGGAAAATGGAGAATGTTGACAGATCTGAGAGCTGTTAACAAGGTAATTCAACCTATGGGCCCTCCACAGTCTGGAATTCCTCTGCCTTCTCTATTACCAAAAGGATGGCCTCTTATTGATTTAAAAGATTGTTTCTTCACTATACCTTTACAAGAAAAGGTCAGAGAAAAATTTGCTTTCACAGTGCCTACTCATAATAATTCTCAGCCTATTAGGAAATACCAGTGGACCGTCCTCTCACAGGGAATGTTCAATAGTCCTACCCTGTGCCAATACTTTGTAAATCAGCCATTAAAAATAATATGCAAGCAATTTCCTAAGTCTATAGTTTACCATTACATGGATGACATTTTGTTATCTGATTCAAATGCAAACACTTTAGAATGTTTGAAGAAATAAAGAAAGTTTTGCCTAAATGGGGATTACAAATTGCTCCTGAAAAATACAAAGATTCTGTCAATTACCTAGGTTTCAAAATAGGTTTAGAGAAAATTAGAACACAAAAGGCACAAATTAGGAGAGGCTGACTGTAGACTTTTAATAACTTTCAAAGGTTGTTAGGAGACATTTCCAGTCTATGACCAGCTGTTGGGATATTGCCTGACCTAACAGTTCATTTAAGTAAAACCTTAGATGGTAAGAAAGACTTAAATAATCCCAGAGAATTAATAGCAGAAGTGGAAAAAATTGATGGTTGTTAAAGAGAAATTAGAGGAGGCAAATGTAGATAAGAGTGAATTTGAATCTTAATTGTATTCTAGTCATTGCCTTCTAGAATTTCCCCTACAGGAATTTTAATGCAGAGGGAAGATATTATCTTAGAACGGATCTTTTTACCACATAAACCAAGTAAAAAATTAAAAACTTTTCCCACATATTAGTTCCCTGCTTTGATACTGTACTTTAGTTATACAAAATATTACTACTGCCGAACAGTGGAATCCCGCACATCCTTCTCCAGGGTCTAGCCTGAAGACTCTCCCTGACCCCCCTCCCTCCTTTCACCATACTAAATCTAGCTTCCAGGTCCCACATCCACAGCCACAGCCAAGTCAGACCACCTGTGCCTGTTCAGAAACAAAGCTCTAGACTTCTAACACAACTGGCCCTGTCCACCAATTCAAAGTCCACTTCCACACAATACCCAACCTTTCTACCCAGAGCTACCACCACAGTCCAGTCTTAGACCAGAATACACACCCTGTACACCAGTTCAGGCCCCTCTGTCTACCTAACTTCATTCCACCCAAGCATTTCAACCTCTAGGCCCAATCCCTGACCCAAGTACACAATCTCTCTTCCACCCCCACCTGCTCTGACAATATCAGACTTTAAACTAATAAAAGAGTTCACATGTCCGGATCTCCTCCCTAAAACAGGAAGACTACGAAAGATCAGGTCAGTATCTCCTCTCTAAAACTACCAGCTGAAGGGACTCTAGCCAGCCTGAGCATGACAAACATGGCTTTGGCAGGCCTTGCCTTTCTCCCTATTCCCCTCTACCTTGTTAAAAAAAACTACTAGATTACATTCCTAAAGCTAGACTTACCCGTATTTAGCCACTTCCTCCTCCCGAGGATAACTACCAAGGTCTAGTTTTCAAAGTATTAAAATTGAGCAATCAAAGTTCCCTTTGGGTCTCTAATCAACATGCCCAATCAAAATTAAACACTTCATCCTAACACAAGTTTTCCTCTTTTATCTTTATAAACTGGCATTGTCTCATGGGCCATTATCTGTCTCCTCTCTATCCAGAAGCAGTCCTTTGCCCCACTCTGACCCCCAACAAATATCCCTTCCCCCCCCTCTTAAGTTCCTTTCCCCCTTCTCTTGTCATCTATCTCCCATCTTTGTTTCTTATTCCCTGCCCTTTGTCCCTCTGGAGTAAATAAAACTCCTTTGTGTTGAGAACTTGACCTTGGGGTGTCTTGTGCCATTCCTATAGAAATGTTTACCAAAGAGAATTGCCTACATCAGCGGTTCTCAACATTCCTGATACAACCCTTTAATACAGTTCCTCATGTTGTGGAGACCCCCAACCATAACATTATTTTTGTTGCTACTTCAACTGTAATTTTTGCTACTGTTATATAATGCAAATATATTATATGCATTATATCTGATAAATGACCCAAGACCCAAAAGGGGTCATTACTCACAGGTTGAGAACCACTGACCAGGAAACCCAGAATACAGAACTTTAAAGAAAGATCATAAACTTCACCAAAAATCATTCATGAAGCTTACACACACACATACACACACACCAAGAAAACAGAAACATAACGCTGATGGAAATAACAATGACAGTATAGGATTTGAGAACAGAATTCAACAGAGATATAAACAATGAACAGGCTCAAGCTGAAATGAAGATGGAATTGAAAAACCTAAAATCCACCAGGTGTGGTGGCCCACACCGTTACTCCTAACACTCAGAAGGTAGAGGGAAACAAGTAGGTCCACCAGAGATTGAGGCTAGCCTGGTCTATAAAGTGAGAGCCAGGACAGTCAGGGCCACACACACACACACACACACACCACACAGAGAGAGAGAGAGAGAGAGAGAGAGAGAGAGAGAGAGAGAGAGAGAGATACAGAGACAGAGAGAGACAGAGACAGAGAACCAACTAAAAAACTTAAAGGAGGATTAATAGAGGCAGTAGTTTAGGTCCTTATGACCAAGAATAGGCACAAATATCATAAAGCAGAAATCAGGGCCATACTTACTGTTATTGCAAGGAAGTGATGCATATAAGTTGTATGAGAATACTTAATGCACTGATGTCATCCAAATAGTACATATTTACTATTATATAAATAATACTATTTACTTTGTTAAAGACTTGTCTGGCTACATTTCAAAAGCTTTGCACAAAGTCTGAACTGAGACATCCCTCTTAATATATGAAAGTATTTTTTATATATGTTATACAGTATGTCCTTTCTAACCCAGTTTATATGTTTGTGAAGTGTACCTACCTCTTCTTTTTACTCATTTTCAACACACACATCCTTTCTTTGTTTTCTTTGTGTGCTTATAAATATTGTTGTGCTGTGTGTGTATTCAGATGCCCATGCCCTCAGTAGCCCACTCTGGGGATGGAGAATTAGCTGCCCCTTCAGGACTTAGTTTTTCTGCTCTGGAGCTATTCTGCGATTCTTCTCAAAGTTCCAACTAAAATACATTACACATCACATTGATTGTATTTTCACTGTTAAAATAAAACTTAATTGACTTTGGAAAAATTTTTTTAAAAATTAAAACTCAAAAAAATACTGCAAGTAGAATGGATCAAGTAGAAGGCCTGAAAGACAGGCAGAGTATGTAGACCAAAGAAATAAGGAATATGAAAGAGAAAGAAAAAAAGCAGGAAGAAATATAAAGGAAATACAGGACAAAAGATCAAACTTTCAAATTACAGGCAGAGATGAGTGAGAAGAATTCCAAATTAATGACAAAGATGATAATTTCAGTAAGATCATGAAAGAAAACCACCCCAAATTCAGGAAAAAAACATACACATACAGATCCAAGAGGCACACAGAATACAAAACAGGCAAGACTGGAAAAGAAAATCCCCTTGCATGCCATAGTTAAAACACTAAGTATATAGAACAAAGAAAGTATATTGAAGGCTGCAAGAGAAAAAAAATTAGAAATACACATAAAGGAAAACTCATCACAATAAAAGCTGATTTCTCAATGGAAACTATGAAAGGCAGAATTCCAATGCATTCCAAGTCCTAAAAGACTGTGATGACTACATTAGACTAATACACCCCCACAAAAATATCCAACAAAGTTGAAGAACAAAGAAAAACATTCCATGATACATGCAGTCAACCTGAAACAATTTATATCAGACAAACCAAACTTAAAGAGAAATACAGACAATATTTGGGGCTGAAGAGAGGAATGAGCATAGGCAAGAGAATGTGGGGAAAAGTACCTATAATTACAAAAATACAAAGTACCAATGAGAACCAAAATGAGAATCAAAAACCAACAACAGGATAACCACAAGTAACACACATATTTCGATAACGGTAAGTAGCAATGGCCTCAATTCCCCAAGCAAACGACACATGCTGACTGAATTAACCAAAAAAAAACAAAAACAAAAAAAAAATCCACCTATCTGTCATCTACAAGAAACACAACTTAGTTTTAAAGATAGGCACCAACCTAGAATGGACAAAAGTACTCCAATCAAATGGGACCAGGAAACATGCAGATATTTCTATCCTAATATCTGACAAATAGACTTCATTCTAAAACCAATCAGAGAGATAAAGGGGAAACACTGTATTCTAATAAAAATAACAATTAGGCAATACATTACTATCCTAAACATATATGCACCAAACTCTGGGACACCCAATTTCACACACACACATGCATATATTCATACACGGAAGGAAGGAAGGAAGGAAGGAAGGAAGGAAGGAAGGAAGGAAGGAAGGAAGGAAGGAAGGAAGGAAGGAAGGAAGGAAGGAAGGAAGACACTGAATTTAAAGACATGGTGACTGAACTGCCCCCACCCAATCTGATTGATGACTATTTTAATTGTCATCATAGAACCTTCAACTAGCAACTGATGGAAGCAGATGCAGAGATCCACAGATGAGCACTGGGCCGAGCTTCTGAAAGAGAGGAGCAATAACATGAGCAAAGGGGTCAAGACCATGATGGGGATGCCCACAAAAACAGTTGACCTGAGCTAGTGAGAGCTCACTGACTTGGGACTGACAACTGGGGAAACTGCACAGTACCAAACTAGGTCCTCTGAATATGAGTGACAGTTGTGTAGCTTGGACAGTCTATGAGGCCACTGTTAGTGGGACCAGGATTTATCCCTAGTGCTTAAACTGGCTTTTTGGAGGCCATTCTTTTTGAAGGGATACCTTGCTCCACCTAAATATAGGGGGTAGGGCCTTGGTCCTGCCTCAAAGTGATATGTCAGGCTTTGATTACTCCCCATGGGAAGCCTCTGAGGAATGGACGACTGATGGTGGGGTTGAGGGGAATGTGGGAGGAGGAGAGGGAGTGGGAACTGGGATAGGTATGTAAAATGAGAAAAGATTGTTTTTAAAAAATTAATTAAAAAAGAATGTAGAGATATAGATTAGCATCAATTTATTAATAGTAGGTTCAATAGCTTACTTTCTCCAATAGACAGGCCACCTGGACAAAAAAGTTATGATGACATTTAAACAGAAGGCATCATCTCAAATGGACTTAACTGATTGATATCTACAAAATATTCTACTCAAAACATTGAAGAACACACATTCTTCTCAGCAACACACAGAAGCTTCTCTATAACAGACAATACCCTGGACACAAGGCAAATTTTTATAACTGAAACAGCCCCATGTATGTTCTTTAAGGAAAATGTAATAAGCAAAATTGACAACATACACTAAAAAACTCTAGGAAATAAACTCATGGCGAGTAAATAGTTCATTAATGAATAATGAATAGGTCAAAGAAGACATCAAGAAAGAAATAAAAAAAGCTTCTTGGAACTAAATGAAAATGAAAACACAACAAAAATCTCTGGGACATACTGAAAGCATTCCTTTGAAGGAAAAGTACAGCCCTATAGGCATCTACATTTAAAAAAATCAGAACAAGCACAAATAAGTGACTTAAAGGTACAAACTCAAAAATTTGGAAAAACAAAAACCAACCAAATACAAACCCAGTACATGGCAAGAAATAATAGAAATTCAGAGCAAAAATTAATGAAATAGAAAGAAAGAAATAAACAATACAAAGAATGAATGAACCTAAGGCAATGTTTGTTGAGAAGATAAAGACTGAGAGCCCTTTGGTGCCACATTAAAAGAATCATAAGTTAACAGAAAAACAGAGAAATTTGGAATATTATAAACACTTTAAAACCCTGTACCCGTACTTCATTAAGCTAGAAAACCTGTAATAATAATAGACTCAATCAAATCACCAAATTAAACCAAGAAGTCAACAAATAAAAAGACTCAAAGCAATGAAGAGATTCAAATAATAATAAAAGGCTTCCAGCAAAATAATAATAATCCAGGACCACACTGATTCATAGAATTCTAGTAGACTTCTTGATTCTTAAAGTATTCAAAAAATAAAAAAAAAGAAGCAGCAGATACACAACCAATCTTTTTCTATGAAGCCAGTGTTTAATATCAAAACCATGTAAAGACACAAGAAAGGAGAGGGGGGAAGGGAGGGGAGGGGAGGGGAGATCTGCAGGCCAGTATCACTTATGAACATGGACTCAAAAATGCTCAACAAAATACCTGCAAACAGAATACAGATATACACCATGACCAAATTAACCTTTTATCCCTTTAATAGAGAGTTCAACATATACAAGTCAAAATATGTAATAAACCACAAAAATGGACATAAAGGCAAAAAAGCACATGATCATCTCAATAGCTACAGAAAAGGTCTTTGAGAAAATCCAACATACCACTATAAAAATTCTAGAGAATGTAGAACTAAAGAAAACACACCCCGATGTAATAATAGCTATACATGGGAAGCCTAGAGCCAATATATTCCTAAACAGAGAAAAGCTTGAAGCAATCCCACAGAAAGTTAAAAATAAAATAGGATGTCCATTCCCCACTCCTTGTTAATATTGTATTTGAAGTATTAGCTGGAGCAGTAAGGCAACAAATGGAAATTATAGGAATACAAATAAAGAAGTCAAAGCATTCCTATTTACAGATGGCATGATACTATACATTAGAGATCCCAAAAATTCTACTAGAAAAATCTGGACACTGAAAGTAAATTCACAGTGTGGCAGGATAGGATCAACTTACAAAATCAAGAGCTCTTCTTGCCACCAACAACAAACACATACGAGGAGGACATGGACACATGACCATTCCAACAGCCTTAAAGAAAATGAAACACCTAGGAGTACACCTAGCCAAGGAAAACCTCTACAATCATACTTTAAAGCTCTGAAAGAGATGAGAAAGACAATAAAAATGGAAAGATAACCAATGCTTATGGATTTAGAATTAAATCTGTAAAAATGACCTTCTCAAAAGGTATTTACAGATTCAATGCAATTCCAATTAAAATCCTCATCTCATTCTTCACAGATATAGAAGAAAAAAACTATTATAAAATTTATATGGAACTACAAAAGATCCTAAACAGCCAAGACAAAGCTGAGCAAAAAGAGCAAAATAATTATAATTCCAGACCCTAAAATATCACAGAGACACAGCAATATTATATATACACGTATATGTATTATGTATGCATGTATATAGTACACACACAGAGTACTAGCAAAAAAAAAAAAAAAAAAACAGACATGTAGACCAAAGGAACAAAATCAAAGTTCCAACATGGGCACACATAATTTCAGCCACTGACATTTGACAAAGACACTGGAAAAACGAAAGCATCTTCAACAAGGAATGCTGGGACAACTGGAAGTCCATGTGCAGAAGAATGAAATTAGACCTGTGTTTTAAGAATTACTATTGCATTGCTATGGCGAAACACAACAACCAAAGCTACTTGGGGAGGAAAGAGGTTATTCAGCTCACACTTCTACAGCACTCATCACAGGTCACACCGAATAGTGTAGCTTACTGGTTTGTTCCTCATAGCTCACCCAGCCTTCGTTCTAATAGAAACCAGGACCACTGCCAGACAACTGGCACCCACCACAATGGACTGGGGACTTCCCCTATCAATCACTAATTATGAAAATGCCCTATAGGCTTGTCTACTGCCTCATCTTATGGTGCCAGTTTCTTAATTGCGGTTCCCCGCTCTCAAATGACTTTAACTTGTGTCAAGTTGACATAAAACCACTCAACACAACCTGTATCTGTAAAAACTAACTCCAGAAAGATCAAAGACCTAAACTTGAAATCTGAACCCCTGAAACAGCTACAAGAAAACATAAGCAGTACTCTATATGATACAAGTGTAGAAAAGACTTTCCTGACTAGGCCTTCATTTACCCAAAAATTAAGACCAACAATTAACATGAAACAAAAAGATTCTGCACAGCTAAACAATCAACTATGTGACAAGAAAGCCCACAGAACTTGAGAGAATTTTTGCCAGCTATTCATCTGACAGTGGATTAATATCCAAAATACATAAAGAACTCAAAAAACAAAAGAAAGCCATGTGGTGGTGGCACATGCCTTTAATTTCAGCACTCTGGAGACAGAGGCAGGCAGATCTCTGTGAGTTCAAGGTCAGCCTGGTCTACAAGAGCAAGTTCCAGGACTCAGGACAAGCTCCAGAGCTACACAGAGAAACCTTGTCTCAAAAAAAAAAAAAAAAAGACCCATTCAAGGATTGGGCCTGGGATCTAAACAGAGAATGTTCAAAGGCAGAAAACAAAATGACTAAGAAATATCTTTTAAAATATTCATCATTGCTAGTAATTAGGGAAATGCAAATTAAAACTTTGACAGTTCATCTAATCCCAGTTAAAATGGCAAAGTCAGCAAAACAACTGACAACAAAAGCTGGAGATGTGAGGAAAAGCTAACCTCCTTTACTGTTGGTGGGATTGCAAACTCGTCCAGACACTGGAAATCAGTGTGGATAATTCGTAAAAAGCTAAAAATAAGCCTACCATAAGTCCCAGCCAACTCCTTGGAATATGCTCAAAGGACTAGTCTTCACAGTCCACAGATACTCGCTCAGTTATGTTCACTGCTGCTCTAGTCACAATAACCAGGAAATAAAAAGAACCTAAATGTTCTACAACTGAAAATGGATAATGAAAATGTGGTGCACATATGCTATGGAATACTATGTGGCTGAAATGAAAAAAATAAATCATAAACTTTGCAGGTAAATGGATAGAACTAGAAAAGATTATACTGGGTGAGGTAACCCAGATCCAGAAAGGCTAAGGTCCATGTTCTCTCTTATTAGAGGCTTCTAGAGCCAAATGGTCAGATGTGAGTATACAGCCTAAAGTAACTAAAAAAACCAAGTAAGTAAAAGGGACCATTGACAGGTTGGGGAGCAATAGAAAAGAAGAAAAGTAGAGTACAAGTGATCTGATTGGGAAACGGGAGGTGGAAGTAATCTTCGATTAGGGAGAGGGTAGGGAAATAAATACAGGAGGAGGAGGGGAGGGAAAAATAACAGTAAGGATCTTTGAAAAGTTATAAGAAACCATACAATTTACTATCTACGTAAAAAAAGAGAAGCAGCCTATAATGCACATAAGTCTGTGTATAAGTATAAATATATAGTCTCGCCTGGGCTGAGAGTGTGTCAAGACCTACCTCTTTTGAGTTATTGGTCAGAGTTGTCCAAAAAACTCCCAAAACATCACAGGCTATTGCTATGGCCTGTTTGCCTCTCAGAGGTATGGCCTCTGCAGCTGAAGACACCCTGACCTGAAATGCCTCCTCCCTGAGGACCACCTTCCATGGTACAAAAAAACACCATGCAGCTTCCAAAGAAGGGAAGCAACCAGCAGACCTACCCAGCTATGACACCTATGAACCATAGAGTGACCAGAATGGCACAATAACCTTAAGGCTACAGTAGTAGCATGCATCCCTTGGGGTAACCAGCGGCTCTCTAATAGGCCTTAAGACCCATTTAGCAACACAGTAATCATGCCTGGTACTTGAAACCTAGTCATGATCTTAGAGAAGAACCTACAAAATCCACTTTACTAAACCAACACAATTCCCATCTACATTCTAGGTATTTGTCCTGTCCTTATTCCCACAGGCAGGTGTAGTTCTCACCACCTCATCAAGGAAATCTCTCTTTGCAACAGACAAAGACCATTACAGAAAACCATAAACCAGTCAAGGCGGAAAGTTGTGGAGCCCAGGTCCAATGTATATACACATCTACGAAACATCTCCTGAACCTGAGGCTCAAGGAACACTGCTAAAAGAGGGGGGCTGAAATTGTAAGTCAGAGCATCAGAGACTTTGCTGTGGGATTGTGCCTTCTAAAAATGTTAGAAGCTACACCTATAGTCTCACCAAAATAACCGCCTAAACCTGAGCTGAACAAGGGCAAGAACACACACGCTAATGTGGATGGGGAAAAGCCCAAGAGGCCTCAACCCTATACAAAAAACAGGCAACTATGGAATGTTGGGAGGGAGAAAACAAACCTTCCTAAATGGAAGTGCATACCAATTGCCATCCTATACCAAACAACCAATCTTGCAAGCATACAAACATTACACAAACTGAGCAAGCCACATTTGTGTATTTAGATATATATGTGTATTTTATATAACAACAGGTGGGAGAATAAAGGGCCATGAATTTGAAAGAGTGTAAGGGGGTATACGGGTGGGTTTGGAGGGAGGAAAGGGAAGGTGAAAAATAATGCTATTTTATCATAATCTCCAAAAACAAAAAATTCATTTTTAAAAGTATGGAACCAAAATAATAATAATAAAATTGATTTAAAAAGTGCTCTTTTTCGTTGTTGTTGCTGCTGTTTTGGTTTGGTTTGGTTTGTTTTCTGATACAGGGTCTCACTAAGTATCTCTGGCTGTGCTAGAAGTCACTATACACACCATACTGGCCTCAAACTCAGAGACTGTCAGCCTCTGCTTCCTGAGTGCTGGGATTAAAGGTATGCACCACCACACCTGGAACTATAATTGCTTTCTTAGTGTCATACTAAATGTTCAATCACTTCAAGAGAAATGTTATCTTAAAAACTGAAAAATCAACATCTCACAGTACAGGACAAAGAACAGATATGGTTCTATTATACAAGATTCTTGATCATGAGCCCAGTCTAATAAATTACACTCACAAAAAAATTCAAGTGTTAAGAAGAATCTTTCTAAGCCCATTTCTTTAGTTTGAGACAGATGCACTTGAGAACAAGGATGTTAAAAGAAGGTTGAGGATGATAAAATGACACAGCCATAAAGAAAGACACCTGCCACCAAGCCTGCTGACCTAAGTTTGATCCCCAGAGCTCACATGGTGGAAGGAGAGAAGCAACTCCCACAAGTTGCCCTCTAATCTCTATACATATGCAGTGGTGTGTACACACATACATGCATACATCCACACAAAAACGGGAAAATTTGGGCTGGAGAGATGGCTCAGTGGTTAAGAGCACTGCCTGCTCTTCCAAAGGTCCTGAGTTCAATTCCCAGCAACCACATGGTGGCTCACAACCATCTGTAATGAGGTATGGTGCCCTCTTCTGGCCTGCAGACATACACACAGACAGAATATTGTATACATAATAAATAAATAAATATTTAAAAAAAAAAAACGGGAAAATTTTTAATTAGAAAAAAAAATATATATATATATATATTCATACCCAGGTAAGTCCCGATCTTAGATGTCATCCAAGGAATTTCTTTGTGCAGTGGAGAGCAGTAATGCAGAAACTCACAACTGGTCCACACACAGAGAATATCTGGCCATGAAGTACTCAGCAATTAACCCAAAATCTCATCACAAATCATCACAAATCTCCCAAGGCTCGGGGAATATCTCAGAATAAAGCAGGAGAAGACTGGGGCACAATGGTTCTCTTCTGGACACACCAGAACTACTGCGCTCATGAACTCAGGCAGCTGTGGCTGGTGCCTGTGTAGGATCAGGCCAGTCAACCATCTGGTAGAGAGGTACCCACCCAAGTAACTACTGACAGTTGACAGCTGCTAGTGAAGGAAGGGTCCATTCTCTTTAAGGGTGCTGTCCCAGGTATGTCAACCATGTTCCAACGGATGATCTCGCATTCATGAATATATGGGCATCACAAATCAAACTCAGTGAGTTGTGTGGGGAGTGGGGTAAGAGGCTAAAGGAAGATGAAGGAGGATGTAGGAGTAGTTAAGGGGAGGAGTGGAAGTCATCAAAATACATTGTATGCATGTATGAAATTCTAAAAGATGAAAATATTGTAATAAAAATTTATTCAGCCGGGCGGTAGTGGCGCACGCCTTTAATCAGCACTCAGGAGGCAGAGGCAGGTGGATCTCTGGGAGTTCGAGGCCAGCCTGGTCTACAAGAGCTAGTTCCAGGACAGGCACCAAAGCTACAGAGAAACCTTGTCTCAAAAAAAAAAAATTCAAAACTTAAAACACATCAGAAAATTCCATCCATACACTTTTCAATACCTATCATAATCATGTGAAGGTTCTTTTCATACAATTACAGACATGAATTTAAATGTATTTCCATCTGAATGTGCCTTACCTTGTCAACATAGATATAGCCAAAAGAGAAATGTTATTGACAAAGAAAAGGCGTAAAATAACACAAGCTTTTCTTTCCTACAGAGATAGAAGGGAATAAAACGACAAATCTTCTCAAAGTAATGTTTGTTTAATCACCTCCAAAAAATTATCCAACTCAAATTTTTAATATTAACTCAAATTAACCACGTTTTAATTCAGGCTGCCATAAAAAAAAACAGTAACAAACAAGAATAGTACAGTCTAAGCGGCTTGAACAACAGTAACTACTGTTTCACTGTTCTAGAAGCTAGAAATTAAAAGACCAGGGTATAACAAGGCTGGCTTCTCTCCTTTGCACCAGATGGTGAACTTTTCATTATCGTGACATGATATCCTCTGTATGTGCACACTCCCAGCATCTCTCCTAAAAGACAGCAGTGCTGCTAAATTTGTGAACCATGCTATTTATGAACTTGTTTAATATAATTAACCACTTTAAAGGCACTATCTGCAAATATAGCCACGCCACGGGTGAGGGCTTTAAGATGAACACTGGCAGGGACATAATTCAACTCAGAACAACAACAGCAATGATAGATAGCCTTGAGGTATTATTTTTACATAGTGCATATGTGTGTATATGTGTTCTCTATCATAGATCAAGACAAAACAAAGAAAAACAAGCAAAGTACTGTTGTAGAATAATCTTTTTGTACACTGTGAAGATGTCACTCTGACTGGTTTAATAAAAAGCTAAACAGCCAGTCATTAGGCTGGATTTCCAGGCACAAAGGATGCTGGGAGGAAGGGCAGAGACACTATGAGGTACAGATTGAGCAGGATGGACACTATAGAGATGACATAAAGCCACAAGGCAGAAAGTAAATTAATAAAATTGGGTTAATTCATGTTATAAGAACTAGTTAGAAACAAGCCTAAGCTATCGGCCAAGTTTTCATAAATAATAAGTCTGTGTCATTGTTGGAGAATCAGCAGTTCTGACGAAAAAGTTCTATTACAAAGTACAGACTGAGTATTCCTAATCTAAATACCAAATTTTTAAGTGGATTCAAAGTCAGCATATCCAGCTGGATTGATAAAATGTACACATATATTCCAGAATTTGACAAATTGAATTTTCAAATACTTGCCTCACGTATTTTGGATAAAAAATAATCTGTATTTTCTCCATCACTCAAGTTTTCCCAATTATACATATTAGTGTGGCATCAACTTTCATTGTATAGTTATAAAAAATAAGTAACAAAATCTGTAAGCTGGGCACGACAGTACACACAATGAATCCCAGCACTCAGAAGCAAGAGAAATAATGAGTTCTAGGCCAAGGAAGCTGAGCTACATAGCAAGAAACGTGGAAGGAATGAATGGCTTGTGTGTATATGTGTGCGTGTATATATGTATGTGGGGAGTGGAGGGGTGTGCGTATGTGTGCGTGCACATGCATGCGCAAATGATTAGTAAATCTGGTGTACTAAGACTTTGCCTTGCTATCCCTCAAAAACAAAATGAAGCCAAGAGTTATGAAAAATTTTTGCATATAAATAAATCTGAAAATTTATGAGACAGGATTCCATCTCAGATCTACCGTTACGTAGTTATGTGAACCTAAGATGCTACTCAGAATTTTGTTTCTATACCAGACAGGGTTCCCTCTGTCATTAATGATTATTGTATCATGAATACAATAGCAACCATCAACACTACAAAGTAAGCATCAAACTTTCCAACCAGATTATGTTAAGAAATTTCAATGCCATTCTTCCATTTACTTTCAGTATTTCAATTCCTCAAACAACTATACTATGAATCTGAAAAGGTTACCTACACATCTCTATAGACTAATTTTTATCTTATTTCTCTGAACAATACCTCATCTATTTCCCCCGCGTTCTTTTATTAACTCATTAAAAAAAAAATACAATCACCTAAATGCCTCAAATCCTGCTGAAAGTGTGAAGACATTTAAAAAAAGATAATCATTAAGCTGTTCTAACAACTATTTTTAACTTCCTCTAAAACAAAACACACTGCACGTGATTCCACGGCACTACACCTGCAAATATCCACACCATAACCTGCACTGATGTGCAGTATCCCATCAGACAACAGTAACTAAAAACTGTTTCTAGCTGAAAGGCAATTTATCATTTTATTCTTATGGACGCAACTTGCATGTGCCTTTTTTCCTATCTTGACTCTCCCACGAAAAACATTCTCACAATTGACAACTATAAACCAGTATCAAATATTCAGTCAAGACTTAATTCCTTAGATAAAAATGTCTATTTTAATTTGCAATTTGTCTTTAATAAATTATATATATAATCGAAAAACTGTTGAAAATACATTTTCTTTATGAGTGATTATCGGTAATTGTTTGATTTATATGCTTGTGTGTTTGACACCTTTGTAACAAAAATGGGCAAAAAGGGTCGGGAGTGGAAAAAGTTTAAGCCCTGTCCTAAAGCAGCACTTGAGCTCAACAGACAGCGCACCTATTATTCCAGTATTCAAGACAGAGTTCTAAAGACCAACCTGGGGCACACTGTAAGAGTTTGTCTCAAATAAGTAAATAAACAAAAACTTAAGTAAAATAGTTTTCTGAGCCAGTGACATGGCCATCCCTATAATACCAGCTACTCAGGATCCTCAAACAGAATGATCACTTGAGATCAAAAATTCAACCTCATCTTGGGCAACATCTTGAGATCTTTGATTTAAAAAAATACCAGCAAAACATTAATCACCTGCTACCAATAAGGGTATCCCTATACCAAAAGAATTAGTAAGAATTTCCTTTTATGATAAGAAAATTATAGTTATTTGGCAGAATTATTTATTTATTGGAATACAATATGTGCTGGCTGCTGGCCTAGCCAAAATGAATCAGATCTCAAGGTTTAGGGAGACCTGGCTTCAAAGGAACGAGATGAAAAGTGACAAGAGAACACCTGACAGTCTTTTTTTTTGTACCATATACACAGGCATGAACATTCACACATACATGAGCAAACATCATCACATGTGTGTACCATGCTTCACACATACATACACACACATCAAATAGAAAAGGAGATGATGGAACCATTAGTACAGTGGTTCTCAATCTTCCTAACAATGCAACCCTTTAAAAGAATTCCTTTTGTTGTGGTGACCCCCAACCTAAATCCTAACTGTAACTTTGATACTGTTATGAATCATCCCATGAAAGAGAACCACTGCACTAGACAGAGGGAACTGAGTCCCCTGAACACTGCATGGAGCTGAGCTTCCCTACAACCCTCTTCAGACTGTGACATCAAGAATAAATCTTATTTTAAAAAGAAAGAAGTGAATTTGTATAATCAGTGGTAAATTTTAAAACCATACTAGAAAATTTGCCAAGGGAGACATATAGCTTGGTAGTAGAAAACTGGAAAGCTCTGAGTTTGATTCCCAGCACTAAAAAATTATGAAAGTTAAATATGACCCAACAGGTTATATCAAGAAATATATATGTACATACAAATATCTATATGCATGCAGTGATAATGAAAAGAGACTAAATTTGCAGGCTCTCAGGGAGATATATATGGGAGGATTTGGAGGGAGGAAAGGGGAGGGAGAAATTAATGTAATTATTTGTAATTAAATTACAATCTCAAAAATAACAAAGATATATATATAAAAAATATGAGAAGTATAGAAGACTTTTTAGAATATGAACAACTTGGTCAAATTTTGTTTCTTTCAAAATATATTTTAAAATAATGAAAATCACTAATAGACTTTCCACAAAGAAAATTTTCCCCCAAATAATCACACTTGGTCTTAAAAATTTAGTGTGAGAATTTGTATTTTTCCATTCAACTTTGCTCTCAACTTTAAATTCCTCTTTAAAAGCCTAGAGGGATAGATCACCACAAATCAAGGGATCAAGGGTAGCTTGGACAACGTGGCGAGTTCCAAACCATCCTACGCTAGGAAGACAGCCTGTCTTAAAGAATAAAATAAATGAATCCACTGGAAATAATTTAAGAATAATATACTGGGACGGGAGAGATGGCTCAGCAGCTCAAAGCACTTGCTGTTCCTGCAGAGGAGCAGTTTTCGGTTCCCACCACCCACAGAGCAGCAACCATCTCTAACTCCAGTTCCAGGGACTCTCATGCCCTCCCTCTTCTGGCCTCGGTGACTGGATATTGTCACTATGCACATACATACATGTAGGCAAACACTCATAAAATAAAAATAGCTAAAGCTAGCCGGGTGGTGGTGGCGCACGCCTTTAATCCCAGCACTCGGGAGGCAGAGGCAGGTGGATCTCTGTGAGTTCGAGGCCAGCCTGGTCTACAAAGGGAGTTCCAGGACAGGCTCCAAAAAAAAAACCTAAAGCTTCAAATACCTTTTAAAAAGAGTGAGGCAGAGGCAGGCAGATCTCTGAGTTCCAGCGAAGCCTGGTCTAAAGAGTTAGTTCAGGACAGCTAGTGCTGTTGCACAGAGAAACTGTGTCTCCAAAAAAACCAAAAAGATTCTAAATATGCCTAAATTAATTCAATTACAAAAATGGTGCAGAACCACATTCTTTCAGTATTAAAAACTGTATATTATTATAAAACACAATTAATTTGGCAAAAAGGTATATTATACACAATGCTGCAAATTTTCTAACACTTCCAGAACATTCCTGGGACAGACTGCAATACAAAGACACAAATTAGAATGAAATTAGAAAGAGAGCTTACACTTTGTGCTGAATTTCACCATAGCTGGGAAGTTTGCAGACACAACAAACACCAAGCATTCTTTCATTTCCCAATCACATTAAAAGAGCAGAAAATGTAGCTTAAATCAAAAGTGGATTAGCATTTAAAAAATGTTTCCCTGATTCTTTTAAAGATATTTCTTAAGCCTCTTAAGAAGCTGACCCTCCCAAAGAAAACTTCTGAAGTGTTCAGAAAGTGTCAGTATATGAACCAAATCTTTTTCCCTAATATTCACCAATGTTGTTGAAATTCTAAAGGCCAATTATGACAGACTCGAAGGCTCTATAACACGTTTTGCCAATTATTGCCACTTCAACATCTTCTCATCGAGATCAACCTACATTTACACATGCATACCCATTTCTCTTATGAAAATAACACATTAAGGAGACAAGTCTAACTTAAAGGGGAAAGCCACGTGTCCTGATTATGTCACAATAAACTATTAAAATTAATTTCCAAACAATACCGTATCAACCACCACCAACGTGCTGAGACCAGTATTAATTTGTTTTATTTTTACATTTTTATACTGTCTCAGTATAGAAGTATTACACAAATGCTAACAAATAATCTGAAGGAACCAGTTAGTGTTCAGTTATGTGTGCCCTTAATTGCACCTGTAATTCACAGAACTTCTTTCCATACTCTGCAGTTTTCCAAAGGGATCTAGTCTTTTTCTGAATCATATCGCTCCCAGTAGACGGTAAATAGGGACTTGCAACTGCAGTAAAAACAAAGCATTCTGACTACTGAATTTCCAGCTTCCATTAATGCAATACCATTAAACACGGTTCCCACTAAAATCTAGCTTGAGCAAGGAGCATGAGAGTTAGCATGGACCGTGGCTGCCTTTATAGTGCCAAGATCTGCTGAAGACCGGCCACTATCTCAATTAGGAAGGGGCCGAACCATATCCGGTTCTCACTGGATACAGTTTCCCGAGCTTCCCATCTTAAAAGTTTACGTCGTCCCAGAAGAGCAATAAATACACGAGGAGGCCTGGGACAGTGCCGGTAGGGAAGATAATTGATCAAATTAAATCCCTATATATGGAACCTGAAACTTCAAAACTTTTTAAACAAATTACACCCGCAGGAGCATGGTATGTTTTGTTCCTTCTTGCCCATCTCTTTCATGGAGCCAGCTTCCACAATTCCTCAACAGCATTTCTGACTTACTGGTTAGTTGGAGGTGCGGTCAGCGGTATGGCCACCTCTTCCTCCTCATATTCTGGTCCATCCAGGGAGTCACCTTCATCCACCGTCCCCAGGCCGGAGCCCAAAGGGGGCAGCAGAGGAGGCGGCGGCAGAGGAGGGAACCCGCCACCCGGCCCGAGGGTCTCAGCAGCCAACGACAGAGTCCCCTTGGTGAAAGCAACATCTCCGGCAGGTCCGGCAGCAGCAGCACCCACCACGCCAGCAGCAGCACCGCCGGGCAGCGCGGCGCCCCCCAGGACACCCGCCACTGGCCCCGTCCCAAGGAACCCGGACCCCAACGCGGCTCCACCGCCCAGGGCCGCAGCCAGGTCGGTGTCCGCCAGGCCTGGGCAGGGGGCGGCGGCCACCGGCAGGGCCGCGGGTAACTTCACCCGGCACGCCGCCGGGTAGGCGCTGGAGCCCGCGGCCGCGCCTCCTCCGGCCCCCGCGGTCGCCGGGCCGCCTTCCTCACTGCCGGCCTCGGCCGCCATCATGTTGAAGCCCGCTCTCCTCTAGCTACCCCGGCCGCCCGGGAGCCCCGGGGGCCAGCAGGCCCGGGCTGCGAGCCGCCCCACCCAGGCGCGTCCCCTTGCAGCTTTCCAAGCAGAGGAAACAACAACAAAAGGAGAGCGCCCGCCGCCGCGCCCCCTCCTCCGGCCACAGCCCAAGCTCCGCGGCGGCTGGCTTACGGGAAGCGACGCGGGCAAAAAAGCCCAGCGCCTGCAGAAACGCTACCCGAGCTGGCCGCGCACACCCACACTCACGCGCACACATGCACCGGGCGCCAAACTTCCTGACTGCGCTAAAGAGGAAGGGGAGCCCGTGCAGCGGCCGGGGCAGCGCTGCCTCCTCCGCCGCCGCCGCCGCCGCGCCTCAAGGCCCGGGTTCCGGCCGCCCCCACCGCAGCCACCACCGGGGCTGCCGGAGCCGCGGCCGCCGCAGCCTCATCTCCGCCGGCTGGAGACCCGAGCGCTGGGAGGGGCGGAGGAAGGGGGCGGGCGCGCAGAACCCGGCTCGACGGCTGCCTCCGGGCCGCTCTCGGGAGAGAAACCCGAGTGAGAGAGAGAAAGGAGGGCGGGCCGGGGAGGAAGGGAGGGGAGCAGGAGCCCGAGGCCTCTGCGCAGGCGCCTTCAGGGCGCGCGGCTGGAGGGCGGCGAGGGAAAAGCAGCCGGGCAGGAAGCGGCGGGCGCGCGCTCGGAGGCGTGGCACGCTCGCCAACCCAGCCGCGAGCGGCGCGTGGCGCGGTCCCTCCACGCCGAGGGGCTCCGAGAGAGCTTACCTCGCCCGGCTTTGTTTGTTAATGGGGCGAGAATCTCCAGGCCCGAGGGACTGGAGGGACGAGGAGGCAGAGGGAAGGAAAGGATGATGCCAGGAAGTCCATTCCCTACTTTCTAACTTTTTAGAAAAATGGTCTCAACCACCGGTGCAATCGGCAACGAAGGTCAAAGGAGTCCTAACTTATTCCTTTTCGTTGAATGATATAAATAATTCAAACCTAGAATCTGGGAGTCAAGAAAAAAAATGGTGAAAGGAGCCAGAGGAAACTGTGAAGGTTGAAACAGAGCCAGACTGCTACCACATAAGTTCCCTTTACGGGCCGTCTCTCTCACGTTTGCACAACAGATAGGAAGTGTGAAAAAAAAGTGCCACAGAAAACAAATCATAAATGTAATTTGTCCTAGTTTGGATGCAAGATTCTGCAAGGCATATCAAAGTCTGAACTTTCCAAAACTACCAAACACAGATCGATGTCACCTTTAATGTAGCCAAAGGAAAGGTTTTGTTTATGTACGTGTCTGTATATAAATTCATACACACACTCACAAGGTATTATCTTTTGGAGTTCCATGGGGATAACTTCCAGAGCTCTGGTGAATTGCAGAACATGATTATGATTTAGTATCTTAGATAATTTGTGCATATTTTCCCATATGTTAATTCACTGATAGGTAATTTTCAATACTTAATATGACCTAAATTCCTTTATGTAATTATTGTTGAGGAATAAGAGCAAAAATAGTACACATTCAGTGCAGGTGCAATTTCTAAATGTTTTCATATAAGGTGTGTGCCACACACACGAATATATAGTTAGATGTTACAGAGAGCAGATAGTTCATAGAAAGAGGCCATTCTGATTATTTGAAATTATCTGTTTTAGGAATTTGTCCTTCAGGATTCATGGACTGTACTACCTTTTCGAGAATGTCAGGTTGAATGCCACTGAATACTGATCATATTTTCTCTGGAAAGTTTGACCAAACCAACCTGTTGAAGATGGCAAAGAGGTTGAGGTACCAGAGAAAAGGGAGTGAAGGTACCATTAAAGGAAATGACAAGGTACGTGCAGGACATCCCCACCATCAGTCTGCGTATTCCGGTATATGCTGTCTTTAGCAACAATCCAACACAAACAGTGGTGTTCTACCCTGAGGTCGAACTCTGACCAATAATAACTTGTAAGAAACTTTCGTCTTAGCCTTTCTGAATTGGAAAATGCACCATTTGTGTTTAAATGAGTCCTTCCAGTGATTGTTAACACCCTTAAATTTGAGAACTTCTATCTATACTGCAATATGTTAATTAAGGCGGCACTTTGTCATTCATTAGGAGGATAGGTAAGATGTGGGTATTGGTTTGCTAAGGTCTGTACTATTCTAAAACAGTTAGCAAATGAGAACAAAATGAAGCAGACCCATGATCATTGAAATAGTAATGAAATACTGCTTCTTACAGTGGGCTCCTTAGAACAGATTTTCTTTTAAATATAAACTAAAATCCCACCTATGCCTACTGAATGCCTGAAGCACAAATACAAACCAACTATCTTCAAAGCCAGAGGTTAAAAACCTGTGGTATATAAATTCTACTTCTCCAACTCTAAACCTCATCACCACCCTCGGAGATAGAAGTTAGGCTGTGAACTGGCTTGGGTTATCTGTGACCAGCTCTCCTGACCTTCTTCCTTGGTATATGTTCAAATGGCATCTTCCTGAAAATCCAGTCAGGCTCTCTACTCTAATCACAAAGCTACCTCCTCCTTTTCTGAAAAGTCTTTAGCACTCAAGTATCAATATTTAATACAGTCTGATTCCTCTTACACACTTCCATATCTTTCCCAGTTACTTTTACATATATGTAACTAGAAAACTTTGCTGTAGAAACAACCCATTGTCTACTTTTTCCCCTAGCTCAGTTCTGGATATACTCACAGCTTTTAACAGAGCTTCATTCTTTAAAAGCATAAATAAACATCACCATACCTCTTTGGAAATAAATTTCATACTAGCAGTCAGTAACTAGTATATCTATTTGTAAATTGTGTGTGTTTGTGTGTGAGAGAGTAATGTATAATATATATTTATTCCTATTTGCAGTGCCAGGCAACTCACTTTTAGAATATTTCAGTTTATATGCATGAGTGGTTTCCTTTTTTTTTTTTTTGCCTGCATGCATGACTGTGTATCAAGTGCACGTGTTATCTGCAGAGTCCAGAAGAAGACATTGTGTCTTTCCCATGGAGGTCAGAAAAGGACTTCAGACCCTGGAGTTGCAGATGGTTGCTAGCTGCCATATGGGTGCTGGGAACTGAACCCAGGTCCCCTAAAAGAGCAGTCAATGCCTTCAACTGCTGAGCCATCTTTCCAGCCCCTACTCTTTTTAAATCTCTAATGTCTTCTATGTCTTGTGACCTTTTAGTTTGCCCAAAATTATTTAATGTTCCTACTTCCTTCAGTTTTGCCTTTGGCCTTTTTTCCTTTTCTACCTCGCTCATATTTTCCCTGCTACTTCCTGTTCATGTTGTGCTTCTATGGCTTCTTTTTCTTGTAAGTCCCTAAAGTTCTTGAAGCTTCATGAGTCAAAAATTGAAGAACAATTTTTACTTAAACACTAAAGTATTTGTTTGGAGAGGGAACTGACAAACATTCTCCAGGAACTGGTGTTAGGTATGGACTTGTGTACTAACATCAGGTAACACAGGGAAGTAAACAGTCTTAATTAAATTCACAGAGAGTGTTAAAGGTCCTGGATGGCAGAACAGTTTTTACATTCAGTAAAATAATTGATTATATCTGTGATTTTACAAAAATTGTTTGCGTCATTTAGTATTAGTAAATGTATTTAATGATAAATAATAAAAACCTAGGAAAAGGCATTCATAAGGAGGTAATGAAAGTTTACAATATATTTGTTCTCATTTCATTATTAACTCAGATATTAATATAATACACTCCTAACTATTTCTGTTTCTTCCATATATCAAGTAGATAAAAAAAAGGTAATCCTGACTCAGTCATTGGGCATAGCAGAGAACCTGAATGTGTTTATACAAATATGTGAAAATACGTTGATGGGACAGCTAAGTGACAAGTAATAAATTACTTATAACTACCTTTAGGTATTCCAAAGTGGGTTTGTGTCTACGCACATTCTTGGCTATCCCAATGGGTGTGTATATTTGTCTAATGGCAAAAGATTCCACTGAAGAAGCCATTATTACCACTAACCCTGATATCCCCCACTGCATTTGTTGACATCCATTATGATTTCTCAGAGCATATTTTCTAATTAGGAGCATGTCTTGAAACTATAATGTTGAAGGGGCACAGGCTATGGGATCGGCAGAGTCACATAGGGACCAAAAGAAAAATGTCAGAGGTACCCGGGGAACTTTGGAATCCGGTGCATGACTAAGGCTATCGCCAAAGTCTGCCCGCTTTCGGGCACAAAACCTGATAGCAATAACCTCTGAGTCAGAAAATGAGGAAGGCAGCCTCAGCTCTGGTGCAGAGAATAGTTTATCTGATGAGGAAGCACAGCTAATGAAGGAAATTAAGGTACTTCGGAAAAGGCTGAAGTGCTGTAAGGTGAAGGATTCCTTATGTGTGCTGTCAGCCCCACCTGCTTTTAATGAGGATTGGGGAAGGAGGGAGTCCCGTTGGGAACTGACAGATGACAGGGAGGCCGAAGAGGGCTCAGGAAGAAAAGGAGGTGTCTATTTCTGGCCCCGGCACATAGTTGCTCTGGTTATAGAGGTACCTGATCCTAACAATCCAGGACAGATGCTGAGACAACATGTGGCCTTGAGCTTTAAGGAGATGAAACAATTGAAAGAGGCTGTGGCAGTATATGGCTCTCAGGCCATGTTTACTCTTGCCATGGTAGTCTTTTGCGGCATTGAATCTTACACCTAGCGATTGGCAGCAGCTATGCCGTGCAGTATTACTGGGAGGAGATTACCTATTGTGGAGGGGAGAATATCAAGAAAATTGCTTACAAATGGCTAGGTTAAATGCACAAGTAGGACAGGCACAGCGCAATCTAGACATGCTAACTGGAGCAGGAGCTTATGCTGACTTGGCCAATCAAATTGTGCTCGATCCTGCCGTATATCTCCAGATGGCAACTGCGGCTACCAAAGCTTGGAAAGCCCTGCCAATCAAGGCCACGGGGGATCAGCTGTCAAAAGTTTTACAAGGGCCTTCAAAACCATTTCAGGACTATGTGGATAGGATATTACAGTTGGCAGGGAGATTGTTTGGTGATGTGACCACAGCTATGCCCATAGTTAAGCAGCTGGCGTTTGAAAATTCCAATAAATATTGTAAGAAAGCCTTGCGACCACATAAGGCAAGAAGCTTAAACAAATACATTCGGATCTGCCGGGATATTGATGGGCACTTCATTCAGGGCCAGGTGATTGCCGCTGCCATCAGGCCTGGGCTAGGATCCCAAACAACTGGGGATAAAACCTGCTTTAACTGTGGTGCCCTTGGACATTTTAAAAAGGAATGTCCACAGCTCACTCGGGGAAATGCTGCCAGACAAGGAAAGTGCCCACGATGTAAAAGGGGGGCCCATTGGGCAAATGATTGTAGATCTAAGACCGATATAGATGGAAGGCTTCTGCCCGTCAGTTTCTCAGGGAGTTACAATAATTTCTCAGGGGGATCATATTGCCCAATTGGTCTTGGTACCCTTAGTTAACACCTCCAACCCCGCGGCCAGGTCCAGTCCGGGTGCTAAGGGTTTTGGATCATCTGGCACTGCAGCCTTTTGCGTAGCTCATATGAAAGAAAGGCCACGATTGGAATTGACTATTGATGGGAAGTCATTTAATGGGATTTTAGATTGTGGAGCTGATGTCTCCGTCCTGACCTTAGAATTCTGGCCTAAGAAGTGGCCATTAGAAAGAAGTACTGCCACCCTACAAGGAATAGGTCAAGCAAGTCTCAAGAAAAGTGCAAAAATATTAAAATGGCAGGATAATGAAAGCCATGAGGGTTACTTTCAGCCATATGCCCTCCCAGGACTACCTGTTAATCTCTGGGGAAGAGATGTCCTGAATGAGATGGGAGCTGTCTTGACCACTCAGCCCACACCACCACCCAAATTATGCAGCAACTGGGATGGAGACCAAGACAGGGGCTGGGAAAAAATCTGCAGGGCCAGTTGCAGCCAGTGACACCAGATAAACAAATTACCAGAATGCTGGGAGACCGAAGTGGTCTAGGCCATTTTTAGTTAGGATCACTGTTCCCATGCCTGCCCCAATTCCTATAACTTGGAAATCTGATGATCCAGTTTGGGTGGAACAGTGGCCCTTGACTCAAGAGTGCAAAACAGATCAAGTGGGGGTGCGAAGGCCTGTCCTCTAGGGACCCAACAATGTTACTTTTCTATCGCTATGAAAAAATACTGTGACCAAGGCAATTTATCAAAGAAAGCATTTAACCAGGCTTTGTTTTAGAATTAGAGTCCATGATGTTGGGACAACAAATGGTGGCAGAACTGGCTGAGAGCTCACATCTTCAACTGCAAGTAGGAGGCAGAGAGGGGGAAACACTGAGAATGTCAGGAGTCTTTTGAAACCTCACAGCCAGGCTCCAGTGACACAGCCTACCTTCTCCTTCCCAAATAGTTCCACCAGCTAGAAAACAAGCATTTAAATATTTGAGCCTATTCTTATTCAAACCACCACATTCCAGTCTCTGGCTCCCATAGGATTGAAGCCATATAATGATGCAAATACCTTTATTCCAACATCAAAAGTCCCCACAAGCCCTTCGGTCTCAACACTGTTTAAAGGTCCAGAGTCTCTCCTGAGACATCTTAATGGTAACCCCCTGAAAAGTCAAAAGCAGATTACATACTTCCAACATGCAATGACACAATATGCATTACCATTTCAAAAGGTGAGGAATTGGGAAGGATGAGACTTTCTGTACCCTGAGCACATGTGATGAAAGCAATGAGAATTATTCTGCATGTTTATCATTGCTTTCCTGTCCCTGCTTTGAAACTTTAGCTATCTTGGAATAAAAGTTTCAGAGAAGCCCAGTAAAGAGCTCTTGAGCAGTTCACCTGGAGTCCCATGGTTCTGCTGAATCTCAAATTCAACTTCCATTCCTCAGCACTGTTCATTGGTGGGTCAAGAAGATATTCTTCTACCAAAGAAATCAGTATACTGCTTTTCAATTTAGCCTCTAACAAATCCTTAGGATAAGGGCCAGGTTACCACAGCATTGGTCTCCAGCTCAGTCACAACATTGTTGCCTTCTAAAAATTCTTGATCTCCACATCCACAGAACACATTGCTGCCAGCCGCTACTATCTTTTGAGATCCTACTAGGATGGCCCACTAAGCCCCACTCACATCGTCATCTCAAAGTCTTCCACATTCCTCCAAAGGACCACCCCACACAGTCAGATCACAGCAATAGTCCTCTTCCTGATACCAACATTTGTTTTAGTTATTTTTCTATGAGAAAATATCATGACCAAGACAGCTCATAAAAGAAAGAATTTAATTTGACTTACAGTTTTAGAAACTTAGAGGTCATAATGTCTGAGCAAAAGTGTGGCAGCCGGAACATCTGGGAGCTGCAAGGAGAAGACAGAATACTCACTGGGAGTGGAATCGGCCCTTTTGAAAAGTCCTTGCTTTCCCCTAGTGCCACACTTCCCCTAGCAAGGCCACTCCACCCAACTGGGTGCCACCAACAGTGCCACCAACTGGGGACCAAGGATTCAAACATATGAGCTAATGGGGATCATTCTCATTCAGAGATTACTTTATGAATCTTACTGATTTAGAACGATTTATAAAACCTAAATATTATGGAAAAATTAAAAGAAGAAAGATTTATAAAACCTAAATATTATGGAAAAATTAAAAGAATAATTTGATCTTTGATGCAGTAAAGCAACCTTTAAAGAAATTAAGAGCCCTCTAGAACATCCAACTTATTTATAATAAAGCCTTTAAATATAAAATAAATATAATAAAATATATAATAAAAACTTTAAATATAAAAATACTGTTTTGAAAGAGTAAAGGATAAAAATTATCCTTTAAATATAAAATAAATATAATGAAGTACATAATATAAAATATATAACAAAAACTTTAAATATAAAAAATACTGTTTTAAAAGAGTAAAGGATAAAAATTATGTCTACTAACATTTATATATATGCCCTATTTTTTGTATTTTGCAGATTTTTTTTTCATGATCAGAAACTTTTCATCTTCATTATTTCTAAGTTGTTTCTTTTTTGCCAGTTATTTCCCTCTGACCAAGAACTACACAGTTTCCTTTCTGAGTTTTGGATTCTTGTCAAGGTATTAAGGTAGAAGCAAAAGTAAAAGGGAGTGAATGGCTTCAGCAAAGAACAGAGAGTGTCAGGGTGGGTGGGATTCCAGTTCCCATCCACTTGCTCTGCTCCTGCCACAGGCGTTCTTTGTGTGCGTGAGCAGCGGCTTACACAGGGCCTGAAGCACCTTCAAAAACCCACCTCTGCTTTAACATTCATGGATGTCATTCAGCTCCTTATCTAATTCAGGTGATTTTGTTTGTTCTACCCGAACAACTCTGTGCAACCTCCTGACTTCCAAACCCCCTGAATTCATGGTGAGTATCGTTTTAATACTATAAAACAACTATACACTGGGATCAAATAAATGATGTCAATGTGGTGGCACACATTTCCACATACACTGAACCAGACATGCCTTCTTCGTTGTACAGTATCTCACTAAGCTGAGTCACATGGCAGCTGACATGGCAGTTTAAAAACAGTTTTCATAATTGTTAAAAGTATCACTCTCAAGCCTGGCGGTGGTGGCGCACGCCTTTAATCCCAGCACTCGGGAGGCAGAGGCAGGCAGATCTCTGTGAGTTCGAGGCCAGCCTGGTCTACAAGAGCTAGTTAGTTCCAGGACAGAAACCAAAAGCTATGGAGAAACCCTGTCTCGAAAATCCAAAAAAGAAAAAAAGTATCACTCTCATTGTTGGTGATCTGGCTGGGGAGACAGAGAAAGACTGGTGACAAAAAAGACTTTTTTAATCTGCATATCTCTCTTTTTCTGACCACATGAGTCTTAAATTGCTAAGCTAAACAGAGGTGGCTAGGCCCGAAGCAGTGGCTTTTGCAGCTGGCTCCGCCCACTCTTTGGTCCGTGCAGGCTGAGCTGCATGGTGGAAGAAGCAATGGGGAGCCACATTTATTGCCCCAATTATGGGGTTCATACTGTCACCAAATAGTGTCTTGACTGCTGCTCATAAATCCCATTTAAGTGTTCCGTAGTAGGACCTCAAAAAGAGCCATCTAAAGCCGCACTGAGATGCTGCGGTTAAAAAATGCCCTGGTTAAAATCACTGTGACTTAAAGAGGCCATGGATGAAAGATGTCTCCTCTTCCAAAGAGGCTTCCAGATGGACATGGTCCATCTTCAAAAGACCATGGATAAAAGATTCCTCCTCTTCAAAAAGAGGCCGTGGATAAATTTGCGGCGTCTTAAAGAGGCCGCGGATAAATTTGCCGCGTCTTAAAGAGGCC
>JABTXL010012716.1:9748445-9778369 GCA_025134845.1 Neodon shergylaensis | reverse complement strand
GAGAGAGAGAGAGAGAGAGAGAGAGAGAGAGAGAGAGAGAGAGAGAGATTCTCACCTATATGGAATGTACTCTCTAGAAAGTTGAAGGGGAAAACATTTATACCATTTTTCAGCATCCCATTTCAGATTTTTTAAAGACTGAATAATTAGAATAGATTATACTGGCTTTATATTTGTTATGTATTTTTAGCTCCAGTTAGCTTCATTTTTTAACAGATGTCATTTTTTTTCTGTTTATGTTTATAATGAGTCTGTCACACACAAAAAAAATGCCTACACTGAGAATTAATTCCTTATTTTATATTCATGGAATTACAGGTTTGATAGCAGGGAGGAAAAATTAAAGATCATGCCATGGTTTGTTAGCATTTAAAGGAAAGGAAGTTGAGTGTCTTTTCCTGCTTATACTTAGTAAAATACCAAGGTGCACATCTATTTCTTTTGAATATGTATACTTCTCAGGTGATAACAGATGTGGCCATCCCTAACGAGTACCTTTCTTAAAATAGAGAAGAAACGTAAATAGCAAGAATGGGCAGGATACTAAGGAAATGGACTAATCAAGCAGATGGTGGCTGTTCTAGGGAAAGCCTGAGTAAGGCCTAACTGCTGCAGTGGGCTGAAAAGGACCACCAGGAGCATGGGAAAATTGGCGTGCTTTTCTTTGAATGTCTCACTACGTTACAATGAACCACCAGGTACAGATTTTTTTTTCTGTTGATTTTATTATAAAGTGTTGTTGTTTTGTTCATTAAAATGTTTCTTCTTCACAAAAACAAACTTCTGCCTAAAATATAACTTTTTCATGATTAAGATACCGCAATCGATTTCTTTGTTTCTTCCTATATATTTTCAAGTCTTTGCCATACTTTTTGAGTTCTGTTGAGCTTAACAGCATTTAATAATTTTGTTGTAAACTCTTTTTAAATTTAATAAAAATAGGAGTACAAATAACAGGACTTTGCCTATTTAAAAAAAAAGTCATAGTTAACTGAAGTATATTTGGCAAATAATGGAA
This sequence comes from Neodon shergylaensis, assembly GCA_025134845.1. Classification (NCBI taxonomy): domain Eukaryota; kingdom Metazoa; phylum Chordata; class Mammalia; order Rodentia; family Cricetidae; genus Neodon; species Neodon shergylaensis. The sequence continues at coordinate 9,777,351 of JABTXL010012716.1, read as the reverse complement.
TTTTGTATGAAACAGAGGCAAAAAAAATGCTACCAGGAAACCAGAAACGGAATAAAAACACAAAAGGTATCTCTGGCACAGTGCCTTGGAGGTCAGCAGCCATGGCCAAGAGCATGAGGTAATGTCAGAAACAAGAAAACACCCTGGGCTGGGTCTTTGTCATTCTGACCCTAAGATCATTAGTGTTTGTGTCAACTATGGTCTGTATAGTGGTTTGTAAAGGTGTGAATTGAATATTTCTCTTTATTTCCATATCAGTGTACCCTAATAGGATAAAACAGCTCTTCTTATTCCCAATCTCCAGATGAACAAATGTGTACTGTAGAGAAATTAGGTTGCTAGAATTCCAACCTTTGAGAAGCAACTAAAACTGACTTTTTTTTATAAGCCCAACACACTGTGACTGAAGATTAGAATTCAGAAGAGGGTAGCAGCTGACTTAGTCAAAGAAATGAACTTGTTTTCATTCATTATCTTAATATATATGCACCCTGGAATTTGGCTGTATTCCTACCACAGCAAGCTGCTTTTACTTTACAAGATAATGCCTTGGTGTTAGCATTATTTATTATTATTATTATTATTATTATTATTTTAATCCCAAACACACCTACCACCTACCACCCAAAAAAAACTTCTTTTCAGTATTTTTTGGATACTGATGAATTTGAATAATTTCATAAAAATTCAATAGCTTTGTCTCTCATGTCAGATAAAGAAATCAAAAGGTACAACCACAAAATACTGAATCGGTGACGATATGCAAAATGGATCATCCATACTGAATTCGTGATGCTAAAATTGCCTTCCTCAAACATTGAAGTTAGTTGAGGAAAAATAGGAAGGATGATTGGCAAGGGCAATTCAAAGGCAGCAAGCCTGGGGCTGCACGGTGAGCTGCTCTGCTTTACCCTTCCAGAAGAGCAGCTGTGACAAACAAAACAGTTGTTTGGTGCGAGTCTGACCGCTTTCTCCATCACAAAATAAGAGTGCCCTATTTGGGGTTCAAGGAGAGGGCTTGGTTAGTTGCGTGTTTGTTGTATCAGGGTGGGAGTTCAGCCCCCCAGCGCCTGTGTAGTACACAGAGCGTGGTGGTACACCCATACAACTTCAGCACTGGAGAGATAGACAGGTGGATCCCCTGAAGTCCTTGGACAGCCAGGATAGTTGACTGTAAAATACACAATCGCAGAGTTCTAGGGTCAGTGAGAGGCATTGTCTCACAAAACAAACGAAAAATAAAGTGGAGAGACATTGAGGAAGACACCAAACATCCACTTCTGTCCACTGCATGCCCACATGTATACATGCAACTACACATATGTGTATATACACACAACTACACAATACACCAATTATATACAGGAGTGAATAGAATGTGCTTAATATCCCAACATGATCAAAGATATAGTGTGCATACCTTCTTCTAGAGAACAAAGAGTCTATATACATATGTATATAATGCTACGGTCACCGAACCGCAGCCTCTGCCACTGCTGAGCGGGTGGGAAGAATGAAATGAGTGCATCCTGCAGCCCGGCAGTGGTCTGGTTACTACTGAGAGTGTAGCCTCACACACACACTTGCACTGTAACCAGCTGAACCTGCTCGCTCTGTGCTGCGGAGCCAAGAAAGACGGAAGACAAGAAAGCTTGGAGGATTTGTCTCCCACAGCCAGCACTTGGAGCCAGTCAACAAGAAATAGCTAGAGGCTACTTGGCCCATGAGCCAAGTAGCCGATATGGGTAAATCTATGCTTTTAACAGAGAAGAAGATTCAGGAATTCTCCTAATTTTGTGATTACAAGATTTAAAATTAAAAAAAAGCAAAGATATTAAAAATTGGCGTGGCTATACCGGCCTAAGTCTGTGCACATGGCAGTCTCGGAAACGCGGCAATGGCAGGCACCTGGGAACCTGAGCTAAATTTGCCAGCTGTTCAAGGTCCGTGGTTAGACCACTGACCATGTGCCCCGCCCAGGCACAGCAGGCAATGAGTGACCCGCGCGTCCTGGTCCCAAGTGCCCAGTTGCAACACGCCCTGCTCCCAGCTTCAACTGCACTCTGAGCTGTTATCTCTGGTTCCAAGCCTGGCAGATAGCTGAGGGCCACAGCACAGCTTTGCCCCCAAGGGATTGGAAGCTGCTGACCAAAGCTTGCCTATCAGGAGGGGATTATCTGTTGTGGAAAATTGAGTTTGCAGAACAAAGTCAAGCCACTGCTGGGAGAAACAGGGCCCAACAAGTTTCTATGTCCTCTGAAACGCTTGTAGGTGAGGGACCTTATACAGAAACAGATCAGCAGTCAGATTTTGATATGGCAGCATAAGCCCAAATAAATGCAGCTGCTAGGAAGGTCTGGAATAGACTCCCATCATTTGAAGATTAGGCTGAGGAATTGTCTAGTCTAAGACAGGGACCTGACGAATTATTTCAAGACTTTGTCTCCAGACTGACGGAGACATCAAAAAGGGTGACTGGGGATACAGAAGCAGGACTTTTGGTAGTTAAACAGCTAGCCTTTGAGAACACTAATGCTGAAATGATTAATTAAAAATGCTGCAGATCCCTCGTGGCCACAGGCGCAGGCCCTGTGGCTGCAGACAGTGGGCAGGGGGTCCCTAGAGCAGCCAATCCCAGGCAGGGAAGGCCTCAGGTCCCCGAGTGGTGTGCTGGTCCCAGGCAGGGAGACACGGGGCTTTGGGCAAAAGACAGAGACATGGATAGGCATACCATGCAAAATGCGATTGGATATTTATTTAGTGGGTTATGGAGGGGGAAGGAAGGAGAGAAGAGGAGGGGAAGGGGAGAGTGGAGAGAGGCAGAAGCTGCCTCTTAGAGAAAGAGATGGAAAAGGAAGAGACTAATGTAATAGATTAAATAAAAATGCTGCTGCTCCTCGAGTGGCTGTAGCAGCAGGTGGCCATGAGACTATGCCAAAGGTCCCTGAGCAGGGCAGGCAGCCGGCCCCAGAGCAGCCAGTCCCAGACAAAGACGGCGCAGGAGACCACACTGCAGGTCTCTGAAGGCAGCTGGGCCTGGTCTATTGCAAAGAGTTTTTTCTTCTTTCTCTCTTTTTACGAGTGTAAATCTTACCTGTTAAGTTGAGAGCCAGTACAGTCAAGCTCAGACCCAGCTCTCCAGGCAGATTCTATACTGTAGCTTTAGACAGCCCTCAACTGCTCAGAGATCTGAGGAATATGGCATTTAAATATTTATTAAAAAAAACTTTTCATAACTAAAAGAGACAGTTTGGCTCCTAGCAGCAGCACTCTACTTCCTCCAAAGAAGAAAGAAGACAAATGGGCACAGAACAATGTCCATCTGCAGTCCGCTTCAACTGCCAAGTGCTGATCACTGGGTAAAACAGCTTTAAGGCCTTTTTGAAAGAAAAGCATTATCTGTGATTACATTCGGATTTGTTCAGATATTGGCCACTCGTATACTCAGGTACAGGCCAGAGCCACTGCTTTATAGGGAAAGACAGTTAATGATGTTCTTTTTCTACGAAAATCTTATTTACAAAAGATGTATATATATATATACATATATATATATATATATGGAAGTCTTAGATCCAACCTAACCCTTGTTTCTTAAGTTTTTTAAAAGAAATTTCTGAACAAACTTCTAAATGGTACTCAACTTTCCTTACAGTTAAGGCACACCCATCAGTCTGAATGGAGACAATGACAAGTGAGAGAAAGTGTGTTGTTAGCTGCTCTAGCCCAGGTGTGTGTGACTCTGTGGGATCCTTTCCCCTCACGCTGGATGTTGATGTCCAGGCTGTTCCTGGTAGGCATGGACATGTTCAGGAAACTCAGCCTGTTGTTGGATGAGAGAAAATTTCAATATGTTGGGGGGTGAAATTATTGCAGTGGTTAGGCTACCTTAACACATTAAGTGTCCTGCACAAACTATCCCATCAAAGATCACTCCTCTTTGATATTCTTGATTGTCAACTTGACTACTTCTGGAATTAACTAAAACCCAAGCAGCTGTACATATCTGTGAGGGAATTTTTTTCTTAATAAAATCATTATAAGTGGAAGGCACACTTTTCATCCAGATCTTTTGAGGTAAGAAGATTCATCTTTAATCTGGGCCACATTTATTTTTTGGAAGTCTGGATAAAAGTCTTGAAAGTACATGCCTACTTCAGGGTTCCAGCATATACTCAAGACCAACTGAGACGTCCAGCCTCATGGACTGAACAACTACTGGGTTCATGAATCTTCCATTGGTAGACAGTCATTGTTGGACTAACTGGTTGATTAGCCATACACAAATACACACACATACACACACACATGCATACACACACATGTGTATGTGTATTAATTAAATTAAATTATATTAATTAAATAAATTTAAAAAATTATTCTATCAGTTCTGTTCCTCTAGAGAACCCTACTAAGACAACATTTCTGATTTTCTTCCCTCTTCATGGATGAGAACAGTTATAGACTTTTTCCTCTGTAGTCCATGCTTTCCATCTGAGATCCTTCATCATGTCCTCCGCGTGGAGATTCATACAGATTTGTATCATCTCTGAAGAAAATAATATATCTCCATGTCATAGTAGCTCAACAACAGTAGCCCACTTCTAGCACTTTAACACTAAGGATGTGGGTCAGTTCTCTTTCTACTGATATTTACTGATTACAGTCTTAGATAAGGAGAATTTAAGATTCCTGGAGACAAAGCCACATTCTGCCCTGAGGCCACTAGAAATCCCAGGGTATTATCATCTCTCCAGCTCTCATTCTCTGAGTTTGAGTCACCAGGGCTGTGAATCTAACAGGCTATATATAGTCATTGCTGTAGACTTCTGTCTTTTTAGTCAAAAAAGTATCAGAGGGAAAGTTTAGAAACATACCTGGGAGAGTTATAAAAGAAGTTAGTAGAAATCTAGATTCCTGGTAGAAAAAGGTAGGCTAAGCATTTTATTCTGCTAGATATACTGAAAAAGGGGGCAAGGGATACCTTATTTGTAAACAAGTTTGACTATACACAGCAAATCTAATGCTGTCCCAGGTGGAGAATAGAGAACGAAGGATAGCGACACCTCATAAATAGGCCCCAGAATCTTCTTTAGCTTTGGTAACAGCTTTTCACCAACATATGAGAATAACTGAACTTTCTTTGTTTAGCCCTTTATTTATTAACATTTTATTTTTAAAAATTTAAGGGTTATCTAAGAAGTTATATTACAAAGAATTTCTTTATCTGCTTTACTCAGCATGCTCTGACATTGACACCTGAAGCAAGATGACTCATCAAGCAATAAGTCGATATGGAGAAAATAGTGATAGCTAATGCACATCCTTACTCGGCTGTCTTCAGTTTTTCTTCTAATGCCTTCTTCTGGCCCAGTATCCCATGGGCTTTGCTTCCATGTCTCCTTGGTCTCTTCCAGCCTGGGAGTTCTCTTCAGGGTTTCTCCAACTTTATTTCATTGCTGAAGAATACTAGCCAGGGTTTTGAAGAATGTTCCTTAGTTTGTGTCTTCTAATATTTTTTCAGGGTTATATTTTCATTATGTATTTTTTTCGCGACCGTGTTTCTCTGTGTAGCTTTTGGAAGCTGTCCTTGAACTAGCTCTTGTAGACCAGGCTGGCCTCCAACTCACAGGGATTCACCTGCCTCTGCCTCCCGAGTGCTAGGATTAAAGGCACGTGCCACCACCACCCGGCTTGGTTATGTATTTTAGGAAAGCTGATAGATACAACTGTAATGTCCCTTTCTCAGTGCATGATAACAGGGATCATGTGACAATGATATGTCTTTAATGGTGTGATTTGATCTTCATCAATATTTTGTGGTTTGAAGCAATTCACTGAGACTGGCACATATGTAGACAGACTCTTTCCCCTTCTTTGGCTAGAAGTTGTTCCTTAGGGTGACTTTGGAAGGTATTTGTGAATGATGGGGAAAAAAATCCCTTCATCTCAGGTCTCTGAATAATTTCTCAAGCAGAATCCCTCTCCATTCTAACTACAAACCCTCAGCTGTCATGTGCATTTATATAGGTGGAGAAACCCCCTTAATTATGGCAGAAACATTGTAGTTTGTAGTTTTCCTTTGTTCTGTAGTAGTTCCTGAATTTAATATTTAAACTGTCACAAATGAAGGCACTGGATCAAACTAAATTTGATACTAACTGTTCCCCACTGACCACTTGGCTCTAGTTGGTGGTGATGGCCTGGAAGGAGGTAGAAGCTAAGAAAGTTCTAGGTCCTAGGAAGAAGTAGGTCACTGTAGAAATGACCTCGATAGTTATACCAGGGTCACAGTTCCTGGGGTCACATTTCCTGGGGTCACAGTTTCTGAAATCACAGTTCCTGAGGTCACGGTTCCCAGGGTCACAGTTCCTGAGGTCTTGGTTCCAGGGGTCACAGTTCCCAAGGTCACACAGTTCCTGAGCTCACTGTTTCTGAGGTGGCCTCCATCCCAAGCTTCTGTTACCATGAAATTCTGTTGCACACGGGAACAGGAGCAACAGAGCCACAGATATGAAATGAAGTCTCTGAAAATGCTGTAGACAATAAACAGTTCCCCTCTTCAGGTGTTTTCAGGAGTTTGCCATAGTAAAGGAAAGCTAACACATCTCAGAACATTCCATGGTTTTCTCTTTATCACAGCTCTGATTCTAATCTGTAGTCCACAGTGGCTTCTACCAACCTTTCTAGCCAATCCCCTTTAATTTCAAGTAATTTAAAATATCTTAAGCTTGACCTCATTTTATTTATGCTGCTATACTCCACTTACATGAATTATATAATATTTAACTTGTTTTTAAGCCCCTCAAATTAGTCACTATTTTTACAGTGTTGAGTCAGATTTATTATCATCTTCCCCAATTATTATTTTTCTTAATAGACATCCATATTACTTTTTAATTTTTTAAAAAAATTTGTATTGGTCCTTTGTGGATTTCACATCATGCAAACCCATTCATCTTCCTACCATTTCTTATACATTCTCTGTCTTTGCAACCTCCCCACTCCAAAATAAAATAAAATTTAAAAGATGAAAACTTCATCATGGAAGCTGTGGTGTGACACAATTCATCACACAGTTTACCCTTTAGTCCACACATCTTTACTTGCAAGTGCTCATGCAAGGAGTTGCTGGTCTGGTTCAAGGCCTCTGGCTTCTGGTACACCATCAGAACTGGGCTCTCACTGGAACTCCTTTTGGATATCCTGTTGTTGTCCTGAGTTATGGAGATCCTGCTGTTTCAGATCTGTAGGTTCATCCCCTTCACATGTTCTAATAGTTCACAGATTCAGTGGATGTTGGGGTGGGACAACTCATAGCCCTGGTTCTGGGCCTAGGTGGTAGCTGGGTTGGTCAGTCAGCTCTCCTGCCTGCCAAAGGTAGTGAGGGACAAGGGGGGAGTATCTATCCCTTGCACATGCTGCAGAAGAGATGAATATTGGTGCCAGCTCTCCTACTCTCATGGCCTCATGTCTGGCTCACCTGTGTTCCTGCAACAGGGTCATCAATACTGTGCTTCCCAGGCAAGGTGCAGGGCCTGCTCTCTCAAGTGCTGTAGGCAGTGAGGGCAGGACCAGCCCTTCTGGCTCTCATGACCCAGAGGTCAGCTTTCTCACCCACCACGGATGGCGAGGGGTTGAGGAGAAAGGATCTTTTTCAGTTATTTTAATGAGAGTGTATAAGTGGTAAATGTTTTGTCTTTTTCTGAAAAAAAAAAAATCTTCAAAGTAAATCTTGAATAATAGTTTTACCCCTTAAAATTTTTGTTCTTTAGCATCAAACTTAGAACAATGAATCTTGATTGAACTCACCTGAAAATACAAAGACAGTTAAATCATATTTTAAAAACCAAGCTTTGAGTCATTATTAGTCTAGAGAGGTTGATAGACAAAAGGATCATTCCATGATGATGACCATGTCTCTGTGGACCATAAGTATCTGCCTTCTTCTTAAGAACACAATAAAAATATCTTCATAAGGGTCTTACAACTTTATTGGGACTATATAGCTAACAACAACAGCAAAAAAAGTCTACATGACATTTCTAGGTCTGGCAAGTTGCCTGTTTTAGTGGATTATATTTCAAATCTTCTTTCCATTCTTCAATGACTATGATTTGAAGATAGACATAGGTGCCCTATAACTGTGTCACATTAGTTTGCTTACTGTTTGGAGGGTTTTTTCCTATAGTTATCCATCCCTGATTCATTATTACATGTTAAGTGGTATGTGTTTAAGAATGATGGTAAACAAAAGGCATGGTTTTACATTGTGGATTAATATTTCAGGAACAGTCATTCATTCATTCAAGTGTTAGAGAAGACAAACCCATAGCTTATATTAGTCTTGTTAACTTGCAGCATTGGCTGAAAGGACTCATCTTCTCTAAGAAGGAGAGAAGTGTATTTTGCAAGTAGAAATGATAATAGAATGGTTTTTTCTTTCTTCTTGGACAGTTGTGAAAACATATTTCTTAGATATTTTATAGGTGAATTGAACTCATGGATAGACATATTTTAAAAATACAATGAAATTTTACCTAATTTAAAAAAATTTAAAGTTTGAGATTGGTTCTATAGTTCAGACTGACCTCACACTTGGGCCTTCCAGTGTGTAATCATTATATAACACCACGACTTCCTTATTTTGAAGTTTTTAAAAAATAAACTTAAAAACTAGCTCAAATAAAATCAATTCTATAAAAATGTGAATTTCTGTCATTACTAAGAAGAAGCTTGTATTTGAGGAGACAGCCACCAGACAAACTGAATCTGTGGCTAAAAATATACTCAAAATAAAATCAGTAAGTGCTAGAAAATCTTATATAGGTTTTGACAGTGCTTCAAAACACTCAAAACTTTTTGTACATAATAATAAAAGCACAAATATCTCTCATCCTCCCTAATAATCATCATTGCTGTAGTTTCCTTTTGTGCCTCTTTCCTTTTGTGAGACAGGACCTCATTGCGTTTCTCTGACTATCCTGGACATCATTATGCAGTCCAGGCTGGCCTCCAATTCACAGAGGGATCCAACTGCACCTGTCTCTCATAGGCTAGGATTAGAGGGGTGTGCCACCATGCCTGCCTTCTGTAGTTTCTAACCAATGAAATAAAAATAAATAGGAAAGCAGGGCGGTGGTGGCGCACGCCTTTAATCCCAGCACTCGGGAGGCAGAGGCAGGTGGATCTCTGTGAGTTCGAGGCCAGCCTGGTCTACGAAGGGAGTTCCAGGACAGGCTCCAAAGCTACAGAGAAACCCTGTCTCGAAAAAAAATTAAAAAAAAATAAAAAAATTAATAGGAAATAATGGCTGTGTAGATTAGGGAGAATAAAATACTATGCATTTAGAAAATATAATCATATATACATGCAAAAACTAGAATAAGATGGTTAAGCAAAGTTTCTATATGTAAGGAAGAAAGATAACAAATACATGGCAGATCTGTATAAAAGCTGATAATTATATTAACATGGTACTGGAATATTTTCCCATAGAAATATGAATTTCTTTCACCAATACTGCTCTACTAGATAATCACAGTCTAAAGTTATGTTTATAGAAATAAATTAATAGGCTTATAAAAAGCCCAGAGACAGAAACAACTTGCATATATAATGGGAACATGGTGCATTACAAGTGGGGTATTTTAAGTTAGAGCAGTAGTTCTTAGCTGTGGGTCACATTCTCTTTGGGAGTCGAACAACCCTTTCACCGGGGTCACCTGAGACAATTGGAAAACACAGGTATTTACATTACAATTCATAACAGTAACAAATTATAGTAATGAAGTAGCAACAAAAAACAATTTTATGGTTGGGGGTCACTACAGCACGAGGAGCTGTATTACAGATGTGCAGCATTAGGAAGGTTAAGAACCACTAGGTTAGAGGGATAAAAATCTTCATATATAACAGACATTGACATAAATGCTTCTCAAAAAGGTATTTTTAATTTAGAAGAGAAACAGTACAAAGTTGATACACCATTTATATAAGTGCTAATTGTGAGTCCCGGTCCTTGGGCTCCATCTTTGAAGGCCCTGTCCCTGTGCCCACCAAACCTTGGCCCCTCCCCCAGTCTATTTAAACTGCTCCCTGGTGTTCGTGTTGGCTACTTTTTGGTTCCTCTCAGGGGGCCACCCAAGAGTGCAGGAATCTCATTAAACCTGGATGTTTTTAATTTGGCTCGATTGGAATTTTTGCGTTGGCAGAGAGCTCATGTTAGAAAATATTTCTAATGTCTGAGGGTCCCACTGAGATAGAATGGTTTTCTTTGTGGCCTGTGGCCACGCATCAAAAGCACCCTAGTCGACAATCCACGTCACGCTAAAACCGGCTCCCTGACTACAGCAGCTGGGTCTTGGTGTGTCCCTTTTTCTTGTCTATGCTATAGGGTTTGGGGGGACCCATTCATATTTACTTTTGTCCATTATCAGACTCTTGAGGAAGACGTGGGTCCGTGCCAAGAATCCGATCTCAGCGGCTAGGCTGGGCCTAGCTAAGGTGGATTTTGTTTGCATTAGGGACCCCTAGCATTCAATATTCACAACCCAGCTAGGCCTAAGAGCTATTTTGGCGGACGCGCTGTAATAGACTTAGGCCACACAGTCGGGCATAGACTTTAAAATGGGCACTTGCAGTTCAAAGCCAGATCCGCTGTAGCCCCTGAGATGCCTCTTACAAAATCTTTATAAATTAGGGCTGTCTGATACAATCTATCCCGGCTAATTTCCCTATGCACTAAGATTTGGCCTCAATACTCTCTTGACAATGGGATACAGTGGCCACTAGAAGGAAGCCTTGAGCATACCATCCTCTGGGACCTAAAAAATTTTTGTCACCATAGGGATAAATGGGCAGAGCTTACATATGTCATTGGTTTTGGGGCTCTGGGCTCTCACCCCTCCCTCAGTAGCCAGTGTCTTGCAGCACTGGTCTTGGTCGCTAGGGCCTCTACACCTCCAAATTCTTGGTCACCTGGGAACTGGGACCCAACAATTCCAACTAGACCATGCAGCCAGAGGCATCAGCCCTTCCTCCACTCCCTCAAGCCCACACTACCCATCCCCCCTCTACCCCCTCCTTTGCCAATCTGGAAGTTCAAGGTCAACTTCCACCTTACCCACCTTCTTCTCCCCCTCCCCCTCCTATCTCATCTTTCCACTCTTAGACCCTCTTCTGCTCACTGTGCTAGCCCCGCCCAATCCACCCCAGTCTCCTTCCATACCAGATCCCACCATAGCTCCACCCTTCTCTGCCCTCTCTGGGAGGTGGCGGGAGTCGATGGCATTATGAAAGTTCATGTTCCCTTTTCTCTTCCAGATCTCTCCAGATAGAAAAGCGGTTAGGTTCCTTTTCTACTAATCCTTCTGCTTATAGTAAAGAGTCTCATTACAGAGGTAAAACATTATGGTTCATTGCCTCCTTCAGGGTATGGAAATGGTCTGGAAAAAAAAGTAAAAATCCAGCAATTTTTTAAATTGGTTACAAGAAACCATGGCTCAATATACCAGGCTAGATCCAGCCTCTCCAGTGGGAACCAAGGTCTTGGCTACCCATTTTATTTTTCAGTCAACACCAGATATTTAAATAGTTAATAAAGGCTGAGGAGAGTCCCCAAACCCCTATATAGAAATTGGTAAAAATAAAGTTTTAATGCCTGAGAAGAAACAGCTGAGTCTTCCTGACAGACAAGGCTACCTCATCTGCAGGCCCAGGCCTTAGCAGCTGCCCTAAGGCCATGGGAAGGGGTACAAGGGAAGCCAACCACAAGGCTCTACCCTGCTGGAGCCCAGCCTACGTCAACCTCACAGACAAGCTGTTACACTGGAAATCACAATGTCCCCATGCAGTCTTGTCCTCTATGCCACGCCACGGAAGTTCGGCCCCACCAACATCGACAAGTGAAACTGTGCCAGCCTTCGAACTTCTCAGCCTTGCAGAGGATTGACGCTGCCCAGACTTGGTATATCGCGTAACCCTATCCAAGTCTAAGGTAAAGCTACAGGTAGCAGGTAATCCATTACTTTTCTTTTGGATATAGAAGCTACCTATTCTGTTCTAACATCTTACTTGGGCCTTATGTTCCCCTCACCAATTTCAGTTATGCAGGTAGAAGGGACCCATTCCTCCCCACTTAAAACTTTGCCACTCTCATTCTTTCTTAGTGATACCCGCTTGCCCTGCACCTCTACTGGGTCAAGATATTCTCAGCCGCTTCAGGGCCACCCCACATTCCCCTACAGGCCTGAGCCCTTTTGAGGTGCTTTATGGCAGGCCTTTTCTCCTTAACCATCACCTCCCAGTTCAAACTGATGGGGTACCTATCCTACCTTTCCCTTTTAAGGTCTCTTCTCTGTTCACAAGCTGACAGTTGTCTACCTGCCCCCACATCAGTGAACCCTAATGCCCCTAAACCTGCCCTGCTCTCCACAGGAGACAGAGTACTCCTCATACAGCTAATTCCTAGATATCTCAAACCTTGATAGACAGGACCTCACATGGTAATATTCACCACCCCCTCGGCTGTTAAGCTCCTGAGACATCAATGCTGGTACCATCTCTCCAGGCTCAAACGGGCACCTACTCAGGACACTTGGTCAGTCCAGCAGACAGGACCTTCCACCCTCTGGTTTTCCATGATGCCACAATGAAGGGCCTACCTGCTCCTCATCCTGGCACGCTCCCCCAGTCTATTTAAACTGCTCCCCGAAAGTCCTTTCATGGTCTCTTCCCCTCCACCACCACCCCCCCGTGGTCATGTTGGCAGTTTTCCAGTTCCCCTTGGGGCCACCCGAGAGAGCAGGAATTCCATTAAACCTGAATGTTTTTAATTTGGCTTGTTGGGATTTGGCTTGATTGGAATTTTTGCATCGGCAGAGAGCTCATGTTAGGAATATTCCTAACACTAATATGTATAAACTATGTTGTTTAGGGACTTACATTTGTCTAATGAATATAAAATCACAGCCACAAAGTAGTTGAAACTGAAGGCAATTTTCTATAGTAGTTTTACTGTTCCTGCATTGTGATTACAACATGTCACATGAAGTCAGATGTGGGATTTTCTACTGTAGTTTCATGTTGGTGTTCAAGAAGTTTTGGACTTTGGAGTATCACTTTGACTTCAGGTATTTGGATTAAAGATGCTCCATCTGAAGTTGATTCAGAAATTCACCAGAAGAACAATCAGATGATAAAAGAATGAGAAGCTCATCCCGTAGGTAGTAAGTGAAACCCAAGTCATGGAAGAAAATATAGCCTGATCGTACTTATGTTTTCCTCAGTGCTGAAGCCAGGAGCTTTCCTGTGGTTGAATAAGCAGTCTACTCTGAGTTATACCCTGAGCCTCTAACTTGGAAAAATACTCATAGTACTCCTAAGTCTATTTGGGAAAGAAGATAAATTGACAGCATCCTCAAAAGTGTGACAAAGTCATGTTCCTCAGTCAATAATTTGAAGAGGAATGAAGAGATAATTAGAAGAAAGAAAACCTTGAGAATAAAATGCTTCCTAAACCTTTTCCAAGACCTCAGTTGGGAGCTGTTTTCTCTTTGGGTTCCACAATAAACTGATGTCTGGAAAAAAGAAATTTAAATCTGAAAATGTGAAATCAAATGCAATCAAATTTAAAGTAAAAATGCTAGAGGCCTGCATGTAAGTAATATGCAAGAGCTCATGGGATAGTATGACCATGCGTTGCTTGCAAGTAAACTACTTACTCAAGAACTTTAGTGGAATAAAAAAAAGGCAGTCATGATAAGACTCGAGAATGAGGAAATTATAGCAAATATTTCTAATGAGTATTAAATATAGTCAAAAATATAGAGCTAAAATTAAGCAAGGTTGACATTTTGCTGTGGGATAAAGTATAGATGGTCTAGTTCATGAAGAAGCATCATGAGGATGCTAACAAAAGCTGACTATTCCTCTCTTAGCAGCCACCAGCTCTTGAAAACTATTGAAATCAGCCAGCATATGTCTACATCAATGGAAACTCAAATAATATTTATATATGTAATCTCACTTGCAAAGAAATAAAATGCAAAATTTAAATGTTACATGTGTTTATACACATACTATGTATACATATGGAATATGGGGTTTTAGTAAGAATGAAGGGTTAGCATATGGAAGCTTGAGATACAAGGACTAAATTTTATCTGAAGCTGTATTTTCTGATTTTAAAAAAATTTCCAAAGATATTATATTTGTATTACTTAAATAATTTCAGAAAAAGTAAGATATCCATTATGTTAGCAATGTTGTTGAAACAAACTTTGGGAGAGAATTTCTAAAATTGTAAAATGTATCTTTCGATTTTTCTTTGTAAAATTTTTAACTTTTCTATGGTGAGCCTGAGTTAATTTGCTAATTAATGTTTTTTTCTTGCTAGGGGACATACCTATGTAACTTTTGACTGTATCAGTCAAATGCAGGTACTTCCTCATTCCTGTTCTGACTTGGTTACCACCATTGTAATTAACCTAATGCAGATGTTCTTTGCTTTATCTAGACAACTGATTCCCAGGGCTGTGCGCTAACTGTATCATTTGCCTTATCTCTGGCAATTTTTCTCAGGTTCCTGTCTGTACCTTCCTGGTGCATTTGAATCAGGGGAGACCATAGAACCCATTCATAATGCAGGTATAGGTAAGTTAGCACCAGAGGACAGTAATTTCCCAACTTGAAACAGAACTTAACTTAAATTCTTCTCTTTTTATTGAGTTGTAATAATTTAGACAGTCTTTCTGACAATGCCCTATGACAAGTAATCAGTTACAAGTAAGTTACAAGTAACAGTAACGACGTGATGAGTATTCATTCCAATATACCTTGTCTCACACCCCAGAGCTAGTGAAAGAAACATGCCCTGGCTCTCAAATAAGAGCCAAAAGGCTTAAAAAAAAAAAAAAAAAAAAAAAAGGACCGGTGAAAGAAACACAGTTCAGCCCTGAAATCAGAGCCATCTCTACCCCTGATCAACTAAACTAACCAATTCCTGAGCAGGAAAACAAACCAACCACAAAACAGAAAAACTTCTCCCTAGGAAAACTCTACTCCTAAGAAGCCCTATATAAATCCCTCTGCCAGTTCAGTTGTGGGCTGTCCTTTCCCACCCCCATAGAGGCAGCCACTCTTCTGGACTTTTCCTTCCCAAATAAATCTCTTTTTCAGGAGTCTTAGGTGTGGAGATGTCCCTTATGGGGGCTGAGCAAGGCTGAGCAGAAAAAAGTAACAACTTTTCACTGGGGCTGGAGACAATTGCTACACTTCTGGAAGGGCTTCCCCTTTAGCAGAGTGCAGCAGAAGTAACATCTTGGGCTGCGAAAGAAGGAGCAGATAGCTTTACTAGGACATTCCCTTAAGGGAACTGAGCAGAGCTTTGCTATAGCAGAACTCTGGGAGAGGCGCAGCTTCCCCATACTGCACCCCAGGTTCAGGTAGCCTGACTTCTAGACAAGTCAGGACACCTTTCCCTCCAGGGTTGAGCTGTCCTATTGTGGCTTCAGCCTCCAGACCTATCCTATTGTGGCTCTAGGTGGCCTGGTTTCCGGACAAGTGAGGACATCTTTCCCTCCAGGGCTGATCTGACTCTAGATATAGCCTGGCTTCCTGACAAGTCAGGTTATCTTTGCAGCTTGTTTACAATAAGGATATACTTTAAAAACCTATACTCTTCCAAAGTGGAAAATCTAAAAGAATTGGACAATTTTCTCAATAGGTACCATTTAGCAATGTTAAATCAATATCAGAAAAAAAACATTTAAATAAACCTGCAACCCTTAGTGAAATAGAAGCTGCCATTAAAAATGAAACTAAAAAAATTTTAGTGCAGAATTCTACCAGACTTTCAAAGAAGACTTACCACCAATACTTCTCACATTATTCCTCAAAATATAAATAGAAAGAACCTTCTCAAATTTATTTTATGAGTCTACAGTTACCCTTATACCTAAACCACATAAAGACTCAACTCAGAAAGAGAATCACAGGCCAGTTTCCTTGTGAACATAGAGGCAAACATACTGAATGAAATACTTGCAAGCTAAATCCAAGTACACATCCAAAGGATCATCCACCATCATCTCACCTGCTTTCTGTCAGAGATGCAGGAATGCTTCATTCTATGAAAATCAATAACTATGACCCATACATAAACAAATTGAAAGAAAAAACACAGGATCATCTCATTAGACACAGAAAAAGCCTTTGACAAAATCCAACACTCCTTCATGATAAAAAGTCTCAGAGAGATCAGGGATAAAAGGGATATACCTAAATATAATAAAAGCACTTTACAGCAAGCCTATAGCCAACATCAAATTAAATGGAGTAAAAGTCAAAGAAATTCCACTAAAATCAGGAACAAGACATGACTGTCCACTCTCCCTAAATCTATTTAATATAATACTGGAACTCTTAGCTAGAGCAATAAGACAACTGAAGATGATCAAGGTGATACAAATCAGAAAGGAAGAAATCAAATTATCATTATCAGATGATATGATAGTGTACCCGAGTGACTCTACAAATTACACCAGGAAATGTGTACCTCTGATAACACTTTCAGTAAAGTAGCTGGATACAAGATTAACTTACAAAAAAAAATAACCCTTCTAGATACAAATGGACTGAGAAAGAAATCAAGGAAATAACACCCTTCACAATAGCCACAAATAATATAAACTATTTTGGGGTAATTCTAACCAAGCAAGAGAAAAACCTGTGTGATAAAAGTTCAAGTCTTTAAAGAAAGAAATTGAAGAAGATATCAGAATATGAAATCCCATGCTCCTGGATTGATAGGACTAACATAATAAAAATGGCCATCCTACCAAAAGCAATCTACAGATTCAATTCAGACCCTATTAAAATTCAAACACTTTTTTTTACAGACTTTGAGAGGACAATTCTCATTTTCACATGGAAAGACAAAAATCCCAAGATAGTTAAAATAATCCTAAGCAATAGAAGAACTCCTGGAAGTCTCACCATCCCTGATTTTAAGTTGCATTGCAGAGCAACAGTAATAAAAATTGCATGACATTGGCATAAAAACAGACATATTGATCAGTCCGATCAAATTGAAGATCCAGACATAAATTCACACACACGGAAACTTGATTTTTGATAAAGAAGTCAGAAATACATACTGGATAAAAAACAACATTTTCAACAAATGATGCTGGTGAGCTGGGTGTCTGCATATAGAAGAATGCAAATAGATCCATATTTACCATGCTGCACAGAAGTTATGACCAAGTGTAGCAAATACCTCACTCAATATAAAACTAGATACACTGAACATGATAGAAGAGAAAGTAGGGAATAGTCTTGAGTATATTGGCAGAGGAGATGTTCTAAACAGAACACCAACACTAAGATCAACAATTAATAAATTGGACTGATGGAGGTGGGTCTTGTATCTTATCTGTTGCTTTCATTGGTTAACTAATAAAGAAACTGCCTTGGCCCTCATAGGACAAAAAATTAGGTAGGCGGAGTAAACAGAACAGGATTCTGGGAGAAAGAAGCTGAGTCAATGAGTCGCCATGATGCTCCCACTCCAGCCAGACGCAGGTTAAGATCCTCCCTGGTAAGCGCACCTTGTGGTGTTACAGGGATATTAAAAATGGGTTAGATCGATATGTAAGAGCTAGCCAATAAGAGGCTACAGATAACGGGCCAGGCAGTGTTTAAATGAATATAGTTTCCGCGTAATTATTTCGGGTACAAAGCTAGCCATGTGGGCGGCCGGGTGCCGGGAACGCAGCCCAGCCGCCCCTGTTACTACAGAATGGCACCCAACGTGCTAATGAACTCCACGTAAAACCTGAGAGGGTTTAAAAAGGATAAAGAGAGAATTTAAGACAACTTTTTGCTGTTTCTGGGTTGCTTGCCGCAAAGAAATTGTCCTAACTCGGCAACAGGAAAAAACTGGCTGTTTTAAAATGCCAGCTTTCTGGGCTGTGCCGCCATTGCGATCTCTGTCTGGCTCCGGCGGGAGACAGAGCTTTTAAATAGAGCATTTGAAATAAAGCTCTAAGGCTTGCTTGGCGCCAATGTGGACTTGCTGTGTGCCTGGAACTGTGCTCAGCTCAGGGGCACCAAAAGGCTCTGAGGCAGGAGCGGCTGCTCCATGCTGAACTGTGCTGACCTCAGGCAGGAACTGCCGTAATTACTGTGATAACAGCGCAGTTAAGGTTTAGACTGGGCAGGACACAGGCAATACCGTATTACTTGTACATGATGCAACTTAAGTTTTTAAGAACTGCTTAACATTTTAAGAAATGCTCCTGGATAGTAAAAAAATGTTACAGATTCACAATAAAACAGATTCAGGCATAAAAGACCACACTGTTGGATGAATGTACGTAGGCTTGAGAGAGAAAAGAAAAAGAATATAGAGAATAAAGTTAATGATTTAAAAAAAGGGTAAAGTCTTTAAAGAGACAGAGTACAGAGTTATAGATTAAAAGAAATAAAGAAAAATAAGCCACGTAAAAATGGAAAATTCTCAGAGAGTCTGGATTCTTTGTATTATTATGTTTTCTTTAAAATTTTTGACTGTGAAGGAGCTAAATACAGAGAGACATTTCATTACATGGGCTGCCAAGCTAAACCGGAATGGATATAAGGGTATTACGATTTCAAAATTTGGGTCTAAGGATATGATACTTTGGAAAGGAGTTTCTTCTTTTGTTTTCACAGAGGATGAGACCCTATGGATTTCTTCTATTCCGATTTGGTATGATAGACCTCGCCCTCCTGAAAGGTTGCTGTGAACACCCTCAAAAAAATTTACTTCACTCAACTACCAACTGAGATGAACCTGGCACACAGGTTACCCCATGAAAGATATGATTAACAGCGCCCCCATTCAGCAGGAAGCAGTTTGGAGAGAAAAAACTGCGCCCATGTTCCCAAATATTGTTTATAAATATGCTTTTACATTTAAAGGGGGATATGATATAGATATAAATAATTTGCATTGATATGGATTTTAAGGTCAATTTTGTTATATGTATATGTATTTCTGATATTGATTAAGGTATTGTGATTGTGTAGTTCATTTTAAAATGTAATGTATAATTAGGAAATATAGGTTGTTAATGGATAATAGTCAAGCTTGTAGTCATGTTAGTTAGATTTTCTAGATATATAGAGATATATTTCAGTAGGATAGGCATTCTTCATATCTTTCAAAGACTGCAGAATATGGCATTTAAATGTTTTAATAACTTAGGGCTTTTCATGACAATGAGACACGTCTGCTCCTGGCAGCACCAGCTACTTCGAGAGGAAGATGGGCATCGAAGAGGATCCTTATGGAGTTGGATAGTCATTTGGGCAAGAAACTGCTCTTGCCAGGACTGTTGCATAAACTGGACACAGAGAACCCGCAGAGAGAGGACTGCTGAACTTGCCTAAAGGTGAGATGATCTTTCGGGGTTCCTGATTCATGAAAGAGTCTACAAGACATTCTGCAGGACACAACAGAAAGTGACTAAACTGTCTTTGGAATTTCCTGCTTGATGAAAATGTCTGCTGGATACTATGGGCCTGTAGGCCGAAGATGGATGCCCCAACGGTACAGAGGAACTTTGGGTGACTGTCCAGGCAGCGAGATGTCTCTGTCATTTCTAGAGTTTTGGACTTCCTGTTTACTTAGGTATTATTATATCCTTCTGGAGTCTTTGATGGAGTTGAAGAATAAATAGTTATAGTTTTCCTTAATTATGGTAAGAGATAAAATAGATATAAATATTGTAACTGTAATTCTTGCTTGATAACTGTTTTGTTATATGTAATTTTACTATGTTAAAGTTAAAGCCTTTCTTTTTTGTTTAAACAGAAAAAGGGGAAATGATGGAGGTGGGTCTTGTATCTTATCTGTTGCTTTCATTGGTTAACTAATAAAGAAACTGCCTTGGCCCTCATAGGACAAAAAATTAGGTAGGCGGAGTAAACAGAACAGGATTCTGGGAGAAAGAAGCTGAGTCAATGAGTCGCCATGATGCTCCCACTCCAGCCAGACGCAGGTTAAGATCCTCCCTGGTAAGCGCACCTTGTGGTGTTACAGGGATATTAAAAATGGGTTAGATCGATATGTAAGAGCTAGCCAATAAGAGGCTACAGATAACGGGCCAGGCAGTGTTTAAATGAATATAGTTTCCGCGTAATTATTTCGGGTACAAAGCTAGCCATGTGGGCGGCCGGGTGCCGGGAACGCAGCCCAGCCGCCCCTGTTACTACATTGGACCTCAAGGCAAATGATACTATCCAGAGGACAAAATGGCAGCCTAAAGAATGAGAAACAATTTTCATCAACCCTACATCTGACAGATCACTGATCTCCAAAATAAATAAAGAACTCAAGAAACTATATTTCAAAAAACCAAAAAGTCTAACTAAAAATGGGGTACAGATCTAAAGACAGAATTCTCAATAGAGAAAATTCCAGTGGTTTAGGAACACTTAATGAAGTGTTCAACATCTTTAGGCACCAGGTAAATGCAAATCTAAATGATTCCAAGATTCCATCTTACACCTGTCAGAATGTCTAAGATCAATAACGTAAGTGACAGTTCATACTGGAGGGGATGTGGAATCAGGTGAACACTCCATTGTTGATGAGAGTAAAAACTTGTACAGGAACTTTTGAAATATGGTGGTTCCTCAGAAAGTTGGAAATCAACCTACCTCAAGATCCAGGTATACCATTTCTAAGCATATACCCAAAGGACTCTTCATCCTACCACAAGGGCACATATATTAGACCTGTTAGTTTGTTTTTAAAAGGACTTTTGAATGTGAAAATGAGTGGTCTCTGACTCTCTTCCCTGCTTTGGGGACTCTTTTCCTTCTGTTGGGTTATTGTGTTCAACTTCAATATAATAGTTTTGCTTTATCTTTTTATATTTTATTTTGTCATGCTTGGTTGTTACCTCTTAGGAATCGGTTATTTTCTATTAAGAGACAGAAAGGGAATGGACCTGGAGGGAAGGGAGGTAAGGAGGAAATGGGAATAGAAGAAAGGGGCAGTATAATCAGGATATAGTGTATAAGAAAAGAATCTATTTTCAGTAAAGGGAAATGAAAAGAAAGTTGTGTGTGTGTGTGTGTGTGCATGTGTGTACATGTGTACACATTTATAAGTATGTGTAGGTGTTTGGGGATGTTTGCACACACATATGGAGGCCAGAGCGGAATGTTCTAATCACTCTTCACCTAATTTTTAGAGATAAGGTTTCTCATAGAAACTGGAGCTTACTATTTGGCTTTACTAGCTGCTCAGCAGGCTCCAGACATCCAATTGTCTCTCTCCCTTCCTTTTGTTGAGATTACATGTGTGTACTAGTATTTCAGTTCCTTGTGTACTTGGGATCCAAAAGGAGTCTATCACACTTGCACACCAAGCACCTTACTGCCAGAGTCACCTCCCTCTGTAATTTCTGAAGGCAGTTTTAATTTGTATTTCTCTGATTGCTAAAAATAGACTACTTTCAGAAACATTTATTTGGCTATTTTTATTTATTATTTTGAGAAATATCTGTTAGGTTCATTAATTCATTTATTGATTGGAAATGGGATTTTGTTTTGTTTTTAATTGTGGTTTTTTTCTGTCGTCTAGAGCTACTAACCCCCTGATGTTTGGTTGGCCACAGTGTTACTGAATTCTGTAGTTTGTCTCCTCACTGGTGGTTATTTCCTTTCTGTGCTGGATTAAAATTTCTCATAATCACATTGGGGTTGTTTCCTGTGGCATCTCCTTCCTTTTCAGCAAGTTCTTGTGTATGTCTGTGTCTAAAGTTTCTCTCTTACAGTTTAAACATTTTGGGTCTTATACTAAGGGACTTGACCCACTGTGAATTGCTTTTGGTGTAGGATGAAAGAGATGAATCTAGTTTTAAGCTTCTGCCTGTCCATATCTTGCTTTCCCATCAACATTTGTTGAACAAACATTTCCAGTGTATGTTTGTCAAATACTGAGTGGCTGTAGCTGTGTGGGTTTATTTCTGAGTCTTGCCATGTTGTCTTTGTCAGTATGTACCTTTTGAATGATTTAAAATTGGGTATTATACCTTCAGAATTGTTCTTTCTGACTAGAATTACTGTGGTTATCCAGGGCCTTTTATATTCCTGCATGAATTTTAGGGCTATTTTCTTCTTTTATGGAAAAGGTCACTAGAATTGTAATGGGAATTGGGCTGAATCTATCAGTGCTCTGATGTGATAGCTGTTTCCGTCATTGACTCCATCAGCCAATGAGCACAAAAGACCTTTCTAACTTCCACTTTCTTCTTTGACTCTTTCATGCTAAAGTTTCTTCATCTCCTTGGTAAGATTTATTCCTAGTGTTTTACAAATGAAGTTATTAATAGGCTATTTTTTTAACCAATTCATTTTTCTACACATTTGTTAATGTTATGTAGAAGCTTGAGTTTTGTTTGTTGATTTCGTTGATTCTGTTAGCTTGATTAATGATTAATCAGATCTAAGAGTCTTTTTTTGGGCGGTCTTTAAGGTTTTTAAAGTATTGGATCAAATTATCTGCAAATGAGGACAGTGTGACTTCTTTCTTTCCTATTTGTACCTTTAGTTTTCTACTCCTTGTCTTACCTCTCAAGCTAAGACATTGTTGACAGTATTGAGTGGTATTAAGAATGCTCACATCTAGCCGGGCTATGGTGGCGCACGCCTTTAATCCCAGCACTCGGGAGGCAGAGGCAGGCGGATATCTGTGAGTTCGAGACCAGCTTGGTCTACAGAGCTAGTTCCAGGACAGGCTCCAAAACCACAGAGAAACCCTGTCTCGAAAAACCAAAAAAAAAAAAAAAAGAATGCTCACATCTCATTCCATATTTTTCCAGTTAAGTATAATGTTGACTATAGGTTTGTCATATGCAGGCTTTGTCATGCTGAGATATGATACTGTTTCTAGTTATCTGATACTTGTAGCAGGCTTTCTTTCAGGCCTCCCAATAAACCGGATCCCAAATAAAAACGTGGAGACAATGTTAATTGTGATAAGTGCTCAGCCTTATTTAGTGCTCATCTCCCTAGCTTTGTAACTTATGTTAACCTACTTGCCTTCAGTGATGTTTTGTCTTGGGTTTTTTCCCTTTCTTTCATTCTGTATGTCCTACTTTCACTGCTTCCTGTGTCTGGCTGGCTGGCATTAGGCATCTCCCTCTCTTTCTCCTTCATTCTCTCTTCTCATTCTCTCTTCATTTTCTCCAGAGCCTAGATTCCCTTCCTCCTTATTCTCTCTGCATACCAGAGACAAATTCCTATCTATCCCTATCCCTCTACTGTCCAGCTACTGACCATCCAGTTTTTTAAGGGTATGCCTGGGAATGGGCTGCCATCTTGAGACAATGTTAGTATTCAAGGGCCAGACTGCCACTGGGGCCATGCCAATATGGGTGCCCTGCCATGACAGTGAGGCCAAAATGACATCCATGCCTGGGATGCTGCCAAGGACCATGTCTGAGTTTGTGGTCCTTCCACAGCCTGAGTCTGTATTGATGTTTGTGGCCTGTGTTTCCATCAAAGGCCATGCAGATGCCCAAGATCTGAGCTGCCACCTGTGACCATGTTGGTGTTTGAGGGCTGTGCCTCAGCCAGGCCCAGACAGATGTGAGTGACAAGTGCCATGGTGTCCTATGGGCCTGAGCAGCAACTGGGGTCATGCCTGGGTCCGTGACCCCACCACAGCCAGGGTCTGCACTGATATCTGAGGCTCCTGTTGCCATTGAAGACCATGGGAATGCCCAGGGTCTGGGCTGCCACCTGGAAATATGTTGGTGTTTGAGGGCCATGCTGTAGCAGTGCCCATGCTGATCAGAGTGATCCCCACTGCCAACCTGGGGCCATTACGATATCAGGGCACATCTGCTAACAAGGACCATGTCTGGGTCCATGGTCTAACCACAGTCAGCATCTGTGTTTACAGTCATAGCCCGTGTTGTCACTAATGACCATGAGGATGCCAGGGGTCTAGGCCACCATCTAGGGCCATGTTAGTGTTCAAGAGCTGAGCCTCTTCTGGGACCATACTGATCTGAGTGGCCTGCACTGTCACCCAGTGCCATGGTGTCCTCCGGGCCCTTGTTGGTGCAAGGGCCATGTCTGGGTCCACGGTCCTGTTGCAGCTGCGGTCTGTGTTGATGTCCTGTTACCACCGAAGGCAGTGAGGTTAGGGTTGCACAGAGTTGGCCCCACCTCCCACTGACTGCAGCACTGAGGAGAACTAGACCTGCCCCTCACCAACTGCAGCACCTGTGGTACTGTACCCATTGGCAGGGGTGTAAGTGAGCTGACCCTGAAAGCGGGAGAGGGGGAGAGCTAGCCCCACGTCTGTTACACAATGGTGTGGGTCCACAGTGTGGCTGGGCACTGGCTGGCTGACACACTGAGCACCACAGTGTGGCAGGGTACTGACTGGCTGCTTGCTTGCTTGCTTGCTAATGAGGGCTCATGGTGGGTTACTTCTTTCTCTTTGTTTATTTTTCCTATGGGTATCAGTGTATTATTACCTTTATCCTGATTCCTGTCTTTCACCAGGTTGACAGAGGGAGTGTTTAATTTATCTGGAAGTAGAAATAGATTGTCTCCTAAGTCTCAGATCCTCTTCAAAAAATACTCTGCTTTTCAAAAGGAATAAGTAACCACCAGTTGAAAACAAGAATCTGGCACAACAATTATTCCTAAGATAATTTAATGACTTGCTATTGCCTTAGAAGAAAAAAAGACCCGTACTTCCAGTGCTGATATGCAAAACTATTACGTAACTCCCCATTCTTTGGCAATGTCCTCTCAGCCATCACATCCTCTGTTTACTTTATGTCACATCAAATCTGCCTCTCTTCTGTTCTCCGAGTGTCCTCAAGTCTTTTCTGCTGTCATGGGATTTGTACTTCCTGTTCCCTCACCATTTTGCCGATCTAATTGCCATCCTTCAGCTCTCAGTTTGAACCGCGTGTCTGCTAAGGTAAGGTACAGAACTGTACCTGCCCAGGACGTGACTGCCCGGACGGTGCTCACATTTGATCGTGTCTCCCTTGGTAGTGATTTTACGATGTCCATCTGGCCTATCCATCTCTTTCCTTTCATGACCCATTCTAGAATGCAAGTTTGATGTAGGAAGAAGTTGTTTTCTGTTTATTATCATACTCTCAAGGTTTAATAATCTGGTATACTGTCTTAATGACTATTTAAAAACAAAATCTTTTTTCAACACATTTTATGACATTTTTATTAATTTTTATTTACTTACTGACTGTTCTCATTGTGACTTCACATTTCTTCATGTACCTCTAATAATCAACCGTCATGTTCAACTCAAGACGCCAAAACAAAATACCATACACTGGGTGACCTGAACAACAAGACTTTCATTTCTTCACAGTCTAGAAGATTCATTCTTAAGCTCTTGACCAGTCTGTACCTGGAAAAGCTTGCCTTTCACTTTCTGGCTTGCAGACAGCAATTCCTCAATACAACATAGAAACATGGAGATTAGAGCTGGAGGAAAGGGACAAATTTGCTGGCACCCATTCGCTATTTGTTTTTAATAAGGACAGGAATTCTATGATATCGACACTCTACACTTAGAACCTCATGTAACCCTAACTACTTCCTCAGAAGCTCCATCTCCGGACATAGCAATCAATGTTGGGAATTAATCCATTATGTTATGAATTGTCCAGGGGCACACCATCTTTTTCTCAATTATTTCATTCAAACATACAAGTGTTCATATTGCTGCTTGTTGCTAGTGAACTCCTTTGTAGGTCTCATTAAAGTTTATTCTGTTTTATGATGTTTTTACAGAGAGAAATGTCTTCATTCACATTTTAGTAGCTACTCCCTTGTCTTTCTCCACATAGTTTCTTATGTATTTATTGGCTGACTAAATTCACTTACACATTTCCAATAATAAACTTCCATCCAGCACCATATTCTTTATCTCTAGCTGCTAATTATATTTACACTTGACCCATCTATTTTAGCCCTAAATTAAGTGCACCAAAACTCACCCTTTGCTGTTTCCCTAAGCTTCCTCTCATGCCTTTCTCTCCCACTGCGGGGCATTCTGATCATTCAGGCCTAAAATTTTGCTGTAATCTGTGACTCATTCATTACATTTTCATCTGCTAGATCGAAATGGTCACTAAGCGAGTTGTTACTTCCTTAAAATTTGTCTCATGTTCTAAAAATGAACTTTCTTTTAAGAAACACTTTAGGCCTACAGAAAGTTACAAAAAGAGTTCAGAATACCTCTTATTTCCTACACTCATCCCCCTGCCATCAGCATCTTGAACATTTAATTGAAATAATTTAGCGTGACTAATCAAACAGTGTCAACATACCATTATCAGGTGAAGTTCAGACTTCCTTTGTTTTATATGCCACATTATAATCATCATGTTGTAGTGAAATAGTATAGTTTTATGTTGCTTTAGCTCCATTTAGAATATAAGTCGACCTTTCTTATGTCAGAGGAAGGGCTCCATCATCCTGACACAATGTCTACTTTGACACCTTTTCTTAGTTCCTCAATGTGGTCCACATAGTTATCAGCTTTATATAACTTCTCTCTGTGGGAAAGCTAGGTAGAGCCTATTTAACAGACCTTGCTGCCTGCAGGAGCACTAGAGATATGCCTTAGTGACTACTTCTCAGTCGTGTGGGACCTACTGGAACATGGGTCTGGCTGCTTTACATCCACCAGTTAACATTCTCCCCAGGAAACTGGAGCAGAGGGATCTCTGCGGCCACAGTGGGAATTTACGTGGGTCTATGTATATACCCTCTTTTTAATTCTAAAATTTGCCGTCTAAGTTCTTAATGGTGTTGCTTCACAATAGCTTGACCCTTGGATTGTAAGAGATTTAGTAACAATATTAATGGTCTATAAGTTGTAAAATCCCTCAAATCGTTTGCTAGTATAAGCAGGGCCATTATTATTGGTCTCTAGTTGTAATGGGAGCTCTGGAAAGGAAGTGCATAAGAGAGACTTGACAAAGCCAGGTTCCAGATATGACATAATGGTATTTCCCTGGAGCTCTTAGGGCCCCCATGCCATGCCCAGGACCATGCTCTGTGGCAGTCTGGTTAGGGAGAGGCACTGTGCGGTGAAATCTGAGCACACCTAACTTCAGAGAAGGACCCAGGCACAGACAGCCCTGGCCCAATCCCAAGCTGCTGTGAAAGCCACACATTACTAATTATGGAGCAGGAGCTTGGAATACTGTGTAAAATATGCCCTCAATAGAGTGTGTGCTCTCATGAACCTCCTCTACCTTCCTCCCTTGCCACGGGTTGCTCATTTATGTCAGAGCAAAGGCAAGCTCAAAACTAAAAAACAATCCAAACCTACTTAATTAACAATGGTCAATAATGGCTAAAGATTTAAATCTGAAGTTGTTTACATAAGATCTGGGATCTTTAAAATTCAGGGCAATTTAAATTCTGAGCTCTAGAGGACTCTCCTACTAGGTGACAGGACAGTCAGAAGAACGTGAGAAATGAACACAGGAGAAAACAATTGTGAATTCCCATGTAAGCATGAAAGTACATGTCTAGTTGATACTACAAATGAAAGGAAAATGTGAACTGTATCAAAGTGTAACAGAGCCATGTAAGAAGAACTTGCTGGAAGGATCTCAGTACATGTCACAGACAGTCTGATGTAACAGATTCGCTGGCTGTACCAAAAATAATTTGGTAAAAATTTCAAAATAATTTAACTCCTACTGATTGTACCCTTTCCACCCCAAAGGGAATTAGAGAAATGTTCAATTACATTTGCATTCCTTGGCCACTATATTACCCAGGAGAAATATTTTAAAAAACTTTCTTGATTCCAGTTTACCCCAATTTTTCTTCTTATACCTCTCCCAGGCCTGCTCATGTTGTTAAATGCTTTGTTACTCTGTACAAAAATACACGTTTAGCCGGGCCGTGGTGGCCCACGCCTTTAATCCCAGCACTCGGGAGGCAGAGGCAGGCGGATCTCTGTGAGTTCGAGACCAGCCTGGTCTACAAGAGCTAGTTCCAGGACAGGCTCCAAAGCCACAGAGAAACCCTGTCTCGAAAAACCAAAAAAAAAAAAAAGTTTGCAAAAATACACGTTTAAAGAATGAAGTCTTAGTAATCATAAATACAAAGGAACCTGGGTAGATTGGACTCTCAGTGCCTGAAAGGCCTGAAATGAGAAAGTCTCCACTTTTGATGTAAAAGACAAGATAAAGTCCCTTATTTTGCTAAGGCTGCAAGCACACTGTTGGATGTGTTTGACCATGATAATTTGATGGATGATTATTTGACTTTGCATCTGCAGGAAAAGCATTTATAGTCTCAGTGTTTGGCTGGAGGGCTTCATCCCAGCTCCTGGCATAAGTTCCCTCCCTAGGGAAATCGCCTTAGTCCAAACTCCACCTCTGAGAAAGCCCAACAAATGGTGAGCCCTCTCCAGGGAAGGTCAGGACCACTCCCACAGGCTATTTAAACTGCTCCCCCAGAGAATGAACACATGATCTCCAGGTTTCCTGTGGTCTCCCCTTCTCTCTCTCTCTTTCCCTCTCCACATTTTCCTGGGGCCACCTGAGAGTATTGCATTAAACATGGGCATCTTTAATTTGGTTTAATTTGGTCTGATTGGAATTATTTCCGTCTGTGGAGAGGTTCGACTTAACATACCTAACATTTGGAGGTTCCACCAGGGGTGAGGGGGTGTTCCCACAGGCCCAGGGCCATGTGTTGGAAAACATTCTTCTCATGCGTGCTCTTTGCCAGGCTAAGACTGGCTTCATCTCGGCAAGTACCCTGTTGAAATAGGGGCGGCCGGGGCTTCGTCCCCAGCACCCTAGCCGCCTGCTCGGCTAGCTTA
>JABTXL010012716.1:9695910-9748435 GCA_025134845.1 Neodon shergylaensis | reverse complement strand
TCTCAGAGAGGAGCTATCACGTCTACCCAGGAGCGCGGAGCATGGCGTCTCTGCTCCAGAGAGCAGAGCTTGTCGGGTCTGAGCTCACTTCCTCTTCCTCCCAGCATGCTATTCTGTTTACTCCTCCCACCTATGTTTTAACCTATGAGGGCCAAGCAGTTTCTTTATTACTTAACCAATGAAATCAACAGATTGATATATGACACTCCCACATCAGTACCCTTTTTTGAATACATGCCACTAGGATTCAGGGACCCATTTTCACTTGTTTTTGTCGATTTTCGGGTTTTCCATGGAAGTCACCATCGTGCCGAATGCCCAATTCAAGTGGTTAGCCAGGCCTCGCTGAGACAGCACTGAGTGGATAGAGACATCTGCCGCTCATTTCTCATGACCCTCTGTTTCTGACTCAAGAGCCCTGTCCCGGTGGACACATTTTGACAGGCTTGAGTCCCAAGATTTGGCATAGCCTTCTAAATGGGGTCTTGTGATTCAAAGCTGGGTCCTCAAACACCCTTGAGCTGCCTTTTACAATAAATCCTTTTAAGTTGGGGCTCTCTAACGCCTAACATAAAAACAAACAAGGCTCCAAAAGCCGATGGTTTCTAGATGTGTGCTCCTGTCCCCACTCCCATTCCCCTCCCTACTTCTCTAGCTGTTCATTCTCTACAATGGTTCTTGATCCATCTTCCACATTCTTTCTAAAGCTCTATAGGTGTTCCTTCTTTGTTTTTGTTTCCTCTTGCTAATCTGGTCCTTAATGAGACCACCTCTGCGCTTCCCTGGCTTCTGCCCCTTGCCTACATCAGGATTTTTATGTCAGCTGACACAGGTTCCTAAAAAAAAAGTTGTATTTGTTTGTTAAAATAATGTGGCCACAGTATGCTTACTTTATGTCTCTGTGAGTATTTGTGTTTGATTTCACAGTATGCGTGTTTTATTTCTCTGTGTGTATGTGTGCGTGTTTTAAGATCTGTAAAACTTATAACTCCATTATACAACAGCTCTGGAAAAATACAAACATGTGGGTAGCCTCCATTTTGACCCCACTTCCATCTTGGGTAAAAGTACCCATGTGTGCTAGTATTCTTTGACTTATTAAAATATTCCTTTAATCTTCTTATATTTACTAGCATTGGTAAGCTGTAACTTACATGGATAAAATACATGTCTAAATTTAGCTTATATGTCTACTTTAAATATAACAAGCAATGGTACCAATTCTCAAGCCTTTACAGACCTGAGTATGGCATTTACCAAAAGAGCTTCTAACAGAGACACACCAGCTCCAGCAGTACCCTATAGCTCCTCAAAAAAGATACATGGTTACAAAAGACCTTCCACCTTGACTCTTGCCTTTGGGTTTGGCAAAGTCACCCACACAGCAAAAAGTGGCCTTCCACCTCTTCAGCTTCCTGAATGCCACCCTAGGAATCAATCTTCTCATCCTGCCAAGACAGGTGGACTAAATCTTCTCCCCACAGGAAAATCTTCCGGCTGCTTGTACTCAGCATCTAACGGCAAGCACTATTTCTAGGCTGGTGTTCTCCCAGGGCTAAGAAGAGACTTGGGTTTGCCTGCGTAGCTACAAAAAGCAGTCTTATTTCTGCTCATTTATCCCTCTTAGATCTGTCTAATGGCATTTGATGACTTAAGGTACTGGTAACTTATCACTTCATTTGTTAAGTTTCCTGCTAAAATACACAGGTGTACCTCTTTAACAGGCTTCATAGTCCAGGACTAACAGGTTTCAGATGTGTCTTCAGAGGCTCAGAGTTCCCAATTCCCTTTAATTGTCTTCTAAAATGTTTATGCCTTTTTAGCCTAAAGCAATAGCCTTTTGCTATGACACCAAGATGTAAATCTGTTCCAGTTGTTTTAGAGATACCTACAGGTTCCTGGGGAAAAGTTCTCCTGCTGTATCAAGAAATCTAGTCTGGTAAAAAACTAACAGTCTCCAGAGCCTATTTTAACCTCACCCATTTTCAAGCATATTTTACAGGGCTCTCCTGCTGTCTGGGCCAAGACCAACTTCCAAAGCCCTTTCCAGACAATGCCAATACCTGCATCAGCTCATGGAACTTCACCATTGCTACCAACTCTCCTGGATCAAGGACACCTACCAACTAAAATCTGGTTTTATCTGCTATTGTGTCCCACTTATACACCCGAGCCTCACCTGTACAACCAGGGCACTTCTGACAGTTAATGACTTCCCATGGCTAGCTCCATTCCTAGGGCCAGTAATAACAATATATTTTTTCTCCTAGCCACCTGCCTTTTCATCTCCCTCAAGAAACAGGTGCCTGAGGTCTCCAGGATCACAGTAAACTGGATGCTGCTCCAGCCACACCTCTTGCTGAGCGTGAGCCCACCAACTCCCAGCTCTCCCCTCTCCTACATCGTCCCATGCCCGCAGCAAGCAGCCAGATTTAAGCCAGTGCCCCTTTATCCAAGGAGTCTAAAGTGTTTGTTTGAGGGGCTTCACCTCAGCTTGCTGACACCCCTTTATCCAAAAAGCCTAGAATAGTTGAAAGCATCACCTCAGCTCTTTAACTCCCCTTTATACAAAAGGTCTGGATTGTTTGGCTGAGAGGCTTCACTCCAGCTCCTGGTATAAGATCTGTAGTCCAAACTCTACCTCTGAGAAAGTCTGCCAAATGGTGACCCCCTCCCCAGGGAAGGTCAAGAAAGCCTGCCAAATGATAACTGCTCCCCAGGGAAGGTCAGAACCACTCCCATAGACTATTTAAACTGCCGCCTGGAAAATGAACACGTGGTCTCCAGGTTTCGCTGGTTTCCCCTTCTCCCCCCCCCCCATGTTTCCCTGGGGCCACCGGAAGCATTCCATTAAACATGGGCATCTTTAATTCTGTCTGATTTGGTCTGATTGGAATTATTTACATCAGCAGAGAGGCGTCTTCAGAAAATACCTCACACTCAGTAACAGACAACTCATTGCACCAACCCTTTGGAGCAGCCTTCTACCATCAACAGCCAGGGCTGCCCCGGCTTCTCTTCTAGGCAGGCTCTCCCTGCTTGTGCTCTCGAGACAGAGCTGCCGGCAGTTCATTATTACTGCCATGTTTCAGTAGGATTGCTTTTACTTTTCTATTCACTTTTTATTATCAAGGCAAGGAAACTCAGCTGAAAGAGTGTGCTAAACCTTTCTTCTGTTTCTGTGTCCAAGCTCAGGTCCCACTGATTCCCACTTTTCATTGACTAGACTCCATTCTCTAGGACCTCATCTCAAATATTTCCATCCTTCCCCTATACTCTCTCCACATTCATAATCTTTCAGCAACATTCCTTTCTACCCAAGTTAGGCCGGTTTTCATTCTCAGGGCACCTCTGGCCTTTGTTGGCTAATTTATACTTTTGATCGGTTACTGTTGAGCTTTGGTGTTTTTTTCAGGATACCCATTTGGGGTGAGGATGTGCAAACCGGAGCTCCAAAGCTACCCATGTGACTGGAAAACTCTGCTTCTTCCTCAGTCTATCCAATAAACTGTTACCCAAATTTAAATAAATGGCTGAGTCTGGATTTTGAAGACCCATCTCTGCCTCTCAGCTTTTTTTGTTCTTCTGGGATCAGGGGTCTTGACCACTCTGGCTGTCCCTAGTTGTTATGGTTTTGGTCCCTTTAAGAGACAAGCCACGCCCACTCCCTCCCCCATCAGCTGAGGCAGGCTGATCTTCAGCTTCCGGCCTGATCTCGCTCTCTTTTCCATCTTCCTCTCGGAGAGGCAGCTTCGCTTCTGCCTCTCTCCCCACTTCTCTGCTTCCCCCCTTCTCTGTCTCTTTCTCCTCTTCTCTCTCTTTCTCTCTCTCTCTCTCTGTCCCCCCCTTCACCCTTCCTCTTCCATAACCCCCTGAATAAACATTCAGCCTCACCCTGCATGTCGTGTCTATCCATGTTTCTGTCTTCTGCCCGCCTGCCATGTGTCTCCCTGCCTGGGACCAGCCATTGCTCAGGGACCAGCAGCCGTCTCTGCCTGGGGCCCACTGTCTGCTGCCACATGGCCCGCCACCACTGCTCTGAGACCAGCAGCTGTCTCTGCCTGGGACTGGCTGCTCCCAGGGCCCGCTGCCTGCCACCACATGGTCCGCTACCACCATTTGGGACCTACAGCATTTCTGCTGCCTACTGCCGCGGGGATCTTGCAGCATTTTTTAAAAAAGAACAACACTAGTGTCTTCAGCCTGGCTATCAACATCATCTTTAGTTGGCCAACTGCAGGATGTAAAGGAATAGAGAGAAATCAGGCTTTTAAGTAAAGTATAATAATTAATGTCCTTGAGGAATCATAGGAGCAGGGAAATCTAGTTGGAAGGTCCCCCTTGTTCACATCGTAGCATTTATGTCTCTAAGATCATGTAACAGTCAAATCCCCCCACCCCCACACACACTTATGAATACAAAAATAGGGGGATTTCAAAGACCAGCTAAAGTTCTATATACCCCAGTCATAATTGTTCCTATAGTAGAATTTTGGCCTATTTTTATTTTTCCCAAAGAAGGGGCCATAGATCAATCAATACTGGCTCATCCCTGCTGTGAGGGAAAACAAAAAGCTAGGCCTGGGGCAGTCCAGGCCTTTGTTCAAACAACTATGGGGCCCTGGGGCAGCCCAGGCCTTTGCTCAAAGAACTGTGGCGCCCTTGTTCAGCCCAGGCCTGTTGTTGATCATGAAAGTGTGGAGCCCTGGGGCAGTCCAGGTCTGTTTCTTATCCAAGTGTGGAGCCCTGTGGCAGTCCAGGTCTGTTCCTTACACAAGTGTGGAGCCCTGGTTCAGTCCACGCCTGTTGCTCGAGCAACTGTGGAGCCCTGTGGCAGTCCAGGCCTGTCCTTTTACAAGTGTGGAGCCCCGGGCAGCACAGGCTAGTTGCTCAAGCATCTGTGGAGCCCTGCCTACTCCTTAAAACTCAGGCAACGAAAATTAGTCTCTTTTCAGTGTTCTGTGGACCCAGGCATCTGAAAGGGCCGTGAGACCAGAGGACACTGAGTTATGGGTCAAATGGGCATGCCTGAAACACACCTGGCTCAGTGACCACCAGGTAGTCAGAGAGGCTTTGGAGTTCACTTGGTCTGCCTTGCCAAAACCTGCCTGGATATATCCAGCAGAGGTTTTTGTTTGTTTATTTGTTTGTTTTATTGATCCTCCTTAGAGGGTCCAAGCGATACATCTCTGTAGTTCAGAATGAAAAATAATTAAAAGAGATTTTTATTATGGGTTTTTTTTTGCATTAACTCCTATGTGTTTTCAGTTTCAACATCAATGGTTCCTTGTTTAGGATTCAAACCTTTTAGAATTCAATTTTACAGTGACTTGTATTAAAGTTGCAGAGCTGTTGCTTAGTGTTTTGCTTCTCTGGATCTTTAACAAACAGCTCGATAACTGTATAAAATGCTTTGCAACCCCTTGGCTAAGGGGACTGAATTCCACCCTCTGCTTCTACTTAAATGAAAATTTTCATGTCTTCTCCGAGGGTCAAGCTCTACACATTGGGCACCAGTTTTAGGGGTGTCTGTGACTACTACAGCCTGCAGAATAATGATCCACCAGAGGCAAGAAGGTAGTTAGGGGCAACATGACTCAGTAACCGGAGTTGGCTCAAACTTTGGGAGTCTGATCCTAGGTGGTTTATTTTTGGCATGTTTAAGCACAGCCCAATTTGGTGAAAACTTTTCTGGTGTTAATTAATGCAATCCATGTGCACAATAAAGCTTGACACATGATTACATGGAAATTCTTGCATTCTTCATGCCCATTAATTTCTTAAAACTCCAACTGGCCCCTGCCACTTGTTAGTTAAGTTAGAGTCACTGCCCATTTTAGACATTTTATCTCTTATTTAGGTGATTTCCCCCTTTACTTTCTTTTCTTTTAGTGCTGGTTCTGAATATGTTAAGTAGCTTTATAATTTATAATTGCACTATAGTCCTAGGCCCTGCCTCTTAATAATAGATTTTGTTTTTTTTCTAGATATTATCTACCTAAATGCTTCCTATATGTTGTAATTTTTAAAAAGTTGCATGAGAGAGAAAGACGCCATGCGACAGAGCTCAGGTTTCTTATTGGGGGAAAGTGAATGGGAAAAGTATCAGGAATAGGGGAGTCTGGCCTCTACGGACAGGAGTAGCAGAAGAGAAGAGAAGACACACACACACACACACAGAGAGAGAGAGAGAGAGAGAGAGAGAGAGAGAGAGAGAGAGAGAGGAGGTGGGCATAGCCCTTTTAAAAGGGAATATAGTGAATGTGCACAGGAGATGCTTTTAGTGGCTACAGCTGAGGAGTGGCCTGCCAGAACCCCAAGAGCAGGCCAGTACAGATGCCTGAATACTAACACTGTGTATTTAATCCTATTCAGCCTTGAAAATTAGAAATTAGTTTTCTAACCATAACTAATATATTCTTGTTAATATGAATATTTCCCTTCTTTAAATCCTCTAGGTTTTAAATGAGAGTACCTACTACTTTCTGTTTAAAAACCCAAGTAAGGAGGGTTCAGTGGAAATCACTGAACACATTTTCAAATTTGATTTCAATTTTTAAATGTTTTTTAGGGCTAGGGTAAAATTCACTGTCTTGTTTCTTCACTTATTTAAGCCCACAGTTGTCAAACCAAAGTCTAATGACTCTTATCATACTTGTTTTTTTATTTAGTCAGAGTAAGAAATTTATCTTTCTTTTCTTTTTCTTTTTTTCTTTTCTTTTTTTTGATTTTTGAGACAGGGTTTCTCCATAGCTTTTTAAAAATATCTTTAATGTTTAAAAAAGGAAAACTAAAATTAGTAAAGTTTTTAAAAGATGTGGTATTTTTCGTTTTTGCTTTTGCTTTTTTTTTTTCTGTTTCTTACTCTTTTGGCTCTTTTAGGGGGCCCACCACCTAACTTGTAGATAAATACATGGAGGCTTACTCTTTCTTTTGAATACTCAGCCTTAGTATGACTTGTTAATAGCTAGTTTTTCTTAATTTAAATTATCCCATCTATCTTTTATGTCTGAGCTTTCATGTTTCTCTACCTACTTCTGTATACCTTTTTTCTTCTTCTTTCTCCTTGGCTTGCTGTGTAGCTGGGTGATTGACCACTAATGTCATTCTCCTTCTCTTGGTCCTTCTTTTCCCCAGATTTATCCTCCCATTTATTCTCTCTGCCTTCCAGCCCTGCTTATCCTTTCTCCTGATTCGCTATGGGTTGTTCAGCTCTTTATTAGATCAATCAGGTGTTTTAGACAGGCACAGTAACATAGCTTCAGAGAGTTAAAACAATGCTATATAAAAGGATGCAACACATCTTTTCATCATTAAAACAAATGTTACACAGCATAAACAAATGTAACACATCTTAAATAATATTTCACAACAGATATTGTATTTTTGTGCACGTTTGTGTGTGTGTGTGTGTTCACTTAGAGGCCAGGAGAGGGTTACAAGTGATTATGAATCATTTGACATGGGTGCTAGGGTCCTCTGTAAGAACACCGAGCACTTTTAACTACTAAACCACTTCTCCTCCTCCAAGGTTAGTAATTTTCAAAAACATTAACATACAAAAGAGTCATCTGGGAGACGACAAAAGGCAAATTTTCCTATATCCCAAAATCTTGATTTGTCATTAATTTTTGTTGAAGTAATTACTATAATCTTAGAAGCTTAAATAACAAAACTGTGTGACCTTCCTCTTTTTGTAAACTAGAATATAATTTAAGATGGCTCTTTTGGGTTATGTTGGCTCCCTTTCTGGAGTCCTACAGGATAATTATTTCTTTACCCTTGGCAGCTCCTGGAAAGCATGCTCAGTCTGCTTCCTCCATCTTCCCAGCTGGGACTCTCTTTGATGGCTTATCCTTCTTTTACAAAGCATGTGGGTACCTGGATACTCTCCATATTTTAAGGTCAGCTGACTGGCAATCTTAATTCCATCTGCAACCTACTCACTTGTCAACCAAAATAGTCAACAGATTTGGGGATTTTGACATGTTGTCTTTAAGGAGTCATTTAGTCTGTCTACGAAAAACTTGGGGTGATAGGGCATAGAAGATTGCTTTATTAACACTCATTCTAGCTGATTCTAATGAAAACAGCCAGGCAAGGACAGTGAGGAAGCCTCCTCTAGAGTCTTACACACACCAGTTACAGGTATTCACTTTTGAATCCAAGCACATTTGATGCAAGGAGACCATCACAATCGGACGTTGGTGAAATGACATAGACTGTGTACACAGAAGCACTGGAGCTGGCAGAGTTCGGTTTTCCTAGGGCTTCATTTTAGCATATGATAGCTTGGAAATGAAATTTAAGAAACATTTGGAAGCCTGAATGCAGAATATCCAGAAAAACAATTAGAATATAATTTATGAGCCAGGCAGTGGTGGCATAAGCCTTAATCCCTGCACTTGGGACGCAGAGGCAGGAAGAGCTCTGTGAATTCGAGGTCAGCCTAGTCAACGAGAGCTAGTTCCAGGACAGACTTCAAAGCTGTCTGAAAAACCCTGTCTGGAAAACAAACAAAAGAAACAAACAAAACAAAACACAAAAACCAAAAAAGCAAAGCAAAACAAAAATATAATAAATTATTTTCTAATCTAGGTCATAATATATAAAATTAAATCCTCACTTGGTTTTAATACTGGTTGGCTAAGTGTTCCTTATTATTTTCTTGGCTATATTAACAATCGTATTTGTATTATTTATATTTGTTTATGGGATATTCACATCACATATGGGAATATGTCTTTTATATACCCAAACCTGCAACCATGCTATAATTATGTGAGAAATCATGCTTAATCTCCTATCAAATAATAATAAAAAGAGTGATGTGATTTATATTATTTGATAAAGATTAATTAAACTAATTGCATAATTAATTCTTGCTTAATGCATTTTTAAATAGCACCTGCTTTCAAAAACTGTATGTTATCAATTGTGTGTGTATGTGTGTGTGTGCGCACGTGTATGTATGCATGCATGCCATGATACAGGTGTGAAAGTTAGAAGACAATACTGGGGGAGTTGATTTTCTGTTCCCTATGGATCCTGGAGCTCAACCTAGGGTTATCAGGTTTATAGGTGGGCATCTTTATTGGCTCTGCCATCTCACCAGCTCCAGACATCAGTTACCTGTTCACAGCTTTGGTGTTGATCTATTTTTCATAGCTTATGGTATATGAAAGTTCAATAAATATTTATTTAAAATTCTCTTTAAAAATATTCATAAAATTTAGTAACAGGTAGATGTTATATTAGTCAGGTACAGTGATATTTTGTTTGTAATTTAACAAAATAAAGCTTTCCTGAAGATCAGAGAGCAGAACTAAGTCACTAGTTAGCCATACAGGCCTGGGAGTGGTGGCACACCTTTAATCCCAACACTCGGGAGACAGAGGCAGACTGATCTCTGTGAGTTCAAGGCCTCCCTAGGCTACGTGAGATTAAATTTGTCTAAAAGAGAAGCAGAGCTCACACAAAGATGATCCCAGTATTTGGGATTACATGTCTTTTTGTAAACTAGAATATAATTTAAGATGGCTCTTTTGGGTTATGTTGGCTCCCTTTCTGGAACCTTACAAGATAATTATCTCTTTACCCTTGGCAGCTTCTGGGAAGCATGCTCAGTCTGCTTCCTCCATCTTCCCAGCTGGGACTCTCTTTGATGGCTTATCCTCCTATTACAAAGCATGTGGGTACCTGGATACTCTCCATATTTTAAGGTCAGCTGCCATTTTAATCCTAGCCTTGCTGGTTAGCAGATTAAAGATTCATGTGTTCAGAAAAAGATGTAGATATATAGTAAAGACAGATTCTGAAGGAAAGAATGGTTGCACACTGGAAGTTAAGTTGAGAATCTGTGAGCTGTTCAGACCCTGAGGTCAGATTCCTCCACACACTCAACTGGTACCAAAGGTCCAGAGGATTTTGGAGAGCCAAAAAATGGCTGGTCCCGATGCAAGATCTGTAGATACAGGATAGATGTACTCACGGACGAGGAATGAGAATTGACAGGGGAAAAAAAATCAGTATTTATTTCCGCACAGACTTCATTATATCTGGGCCACAACCTGAGGATGCTACCCACTCTGTAGGAAGACACCTGCTCCCTCAGTTAACTGTGACAGATTTGTGCTTTTCAGTTGATCCCAGATCTAATCAAGTTGACAAAGAATACCAGCAACCACAGATGTGAATGCAGAGCAGAATGTTTCTGAAAAACCAGTTTTGTCAGTTTAGTTCCCAAAAGAAGATGGTTAACCGTATTTTCACTATTAACTTTCTAAAGTGCTATTTAGAGATGAAGCACTCTATGGGAAAATCTATTTACAGTGTTAATTTTGCAAGTTTTGAGAAGAAAAAAAGTCAATCATGAAATCTTAATGAACAAAATAATTAAGGCAATATTTTGTCTAGCCCAACTCATCTATAATATTAATTCAACTTAATTCTCATTGCAATCCAGAAGTAAAGAATAATTAC
The DNA here is from genome assembly GCA_025134845.1 of Neodon shergylaensis. Lineage (NCBI taxonomy): Eukaryota > Metazoa > Chordata > Mammalia > Rodentia > Cricetidae > Neodon > Neodon shergylaensis. The sequence continues at coordinate 9,737,953 of JABTXL010012716.1, read as the reverse complement.
CCTTCATTTCTGAGAGAGGAAACATGATATGTTGTGTGATTTTTCTCCTAGCTATTAAATAGATCTAATTAGCTATTCAAACTTCAGTCTCTGACTCCAAGGTAAATGCTTTTTATTGCATAAGCAGGCTTTGATATGTTTTATTCAGTATGCCACTTGCTTTTAGTGGAGGTGGGTTACTTTATTTATAACTCACTAGTCCACAAGAGTAGAAAGCAGGCACAGACAAGCCAAGCTTGTCAGTACTTACCCTCGAGTTAGGGGGTGGTATATGGCTGACAATATATGTTCAACCAAAGAGCCATTCTATGGAATTTAGTAGTTGGTTGAGAGTTCTTGAGTGTATCTGTTTACATTTGGGCCATTTGTAAAGTATGAAAATTAAATTTTCACATCTTGAAAGTTATGATGTCAGAAATTAAGGTGCTGTCCTCTATTGAGGACCCCTTTGCTGTGTCCTCTCATGGGATAAAGGAGGAGATTAGAAAGATGAACTCTCTCGAACAAGCCCTTTGTAATGGTGCTAATCTTTTCATTGGGACACAGTTCTCTTGACCAAAATACCTCTCCAAAGGCATTACTTTCTGAACCAGCTGGGTTGGAGGTTAGGTTCCCCATATGTGAATTTAGAGACCCCATTCAGCCCACAGCATTGCCTAACTTCACATAGTTCAGTCTCTTTCCGGGCATTGAGTGAAAGTGTCCCTATTTACTAATATGTTCCCTGAGTCAGGAGTCTTTTCCCTGCTGTAAGAAGACACCAATCAATTAAGATATAATTCTATTTCCAACTAAATACACAGACAACCACGAGCAAAACAGGTAGCTATGTTTGCTGTAGTTTGCTAAGATTGGAATTAAGAAAGTTTTAGGTTGGCACTAAGCCATCTAAATCAAGTAATTCTGTTTTGGACCTGAAATCCAGTTAGTAGTATCATAAAGCTTTTTTTTCCTGGTTGTTTTAAAGTTATCTGGGAAGAGGAATCTCAATCGAGAAAGCGCCTCTATCAGTTTGCCAGCAGGCAAATCCATAGGGCATTTTTCTTGATTAATGACTGATATGGGAGAGCCCAGGTCACTGTGGACAGTATCACGCCTGGGTAGTTGTTACTGAATGATATAAGAAAAGAAGACGAGTAGGCCATGATGAACACACATGAGGAGCAAGCCCATGAGCAGAACTCCTCCATGGCCTCTGATTTAGTTTATGCCTTCAAGTTCCAGACTTGAGTTGCTGCCCTGACTCTCCTCAGTGATGGAATGTAACCCGAGGGTTGTACAATGGAATAAACCCTGTCTTTCCCAAATTAGTTTTGGTCATGGTGTTCTTATCATATCAATAGAAACTGTAATTAAGACAAAAAGTGTTAAGAATTTTCCTAACACGAGCTCTCTGCCTATACATAAATCTCAATCAAGCCAAAGGACAATGAGCCGAATTAAAGGAGGTCCAGGTTTAATGGAATTTCTGTGCTCTCAGGTGGCTCTGAGGGGAATGGGGAAGCCACAAACGCGACCACCAGGAGGGAATAAGAAAAGGAGACTTTACTGGGAGCAGTTTAAATAGACTGAGGGAGTGGTCAAGGCTTTATTGGGCTATCTTGCCCCTCCTTGGGGGAGGGGTCAAGGTTTTGGTAAGCTGTTTTGCCCCTCTTCAGGGGAGGGGTGAAGGTTTTGGCAGACTGTCTTGCCCTCCTTGAAGGAGAGGTCAAGGTTTGGCAGGCACAAGGACAGGGCCTCCAAAGATGGAGGCCAGAGACCTGGATTTACATTCCAGACTGTTTGTATAAGGGGTAACAGGAAGCTGAGGTGATATTTAGGCTATCTTAAGAAAAAGGGGCATTGACTCAAGTCTGGCTACTTCCTGCAGTTATGGAGTTACATGGGGAAGGGGAGAGCTGGTTGTTGGTGGGTCCACGCTCAGCTAGAGGTGTGGCTGGAAAGGCATCCCCGTGTTCTGTCAACCTGGAGATGCCAGGCATCTCTTCCTTGGGGGAGGTGAGAAGGCAGGTGTTGTGTGAGGTCCTGTCCATTGAAGTTAGAGAGACCTAGGAGTTAGAAAAATTGTCCTGCAAGAATGTAGGGCATTGGCAAAATTTTAAGTGGGGAGGAATGGGTCCTGTCTACCCCCATTAACTGAAATTGGTGAGGGAAACGTATGGCCTGAGTGAGATGTTGGAACAGAATAGTTAACTCCCATATCCAAAAGAAATGTAATGGACTTAGGCTTGGATAGGGTTATGGGATATACCAAGTCTGGACAGCATTAATCCTCTGCAAGACTGAGAAGTTCGAAGGCTGGCATAATTTCAAGTGTTGATGCTGGTGAGGCCAGACCTTCTTGGCATGGCAGAGTGGACAAGCCCACATGGGAGCATTGCGATTTCCAGTGTCCAGGTTGCTAGCAGATAGGGCATAACCTTGGAGGAGGCGTAGTGCAATATCGTGCCACATGACCATTTAGGTCACACTTATAACAGCGTGTGAGGTTGACTTAAGCTGGGCTCCATCAGGGTAGAGCCTTGTGGTTGGCTTCCCTTGTCCCCCTTCCTGTTGCCTTAGGGCAGCAGCTAAGGCTTAAACTTGCCCATTAACCACTTGTTGTAGTCTTGTCTGTTGGGAAGACTCAGCTGTTTTTTTTTCGGGCACTAGGTTGATGGAAGATAGCGGCCAGTGTCTTTGGCTGCATGGTCCCACTAAAATTGTTGGGGTCCCAATTCCCAGATGACTGGGAATTTCGAGGCATTGTGGCCCTAGCGACCAAGACCAGTGCTGTGAGACACTGGCTACTGAGGGAAGAGCAAGAGCACAGAGCCCCCAAACCAAGGATATATGCAAGTTCTGCCCGTTTGTCCCTATGGCAACACAATTTTCCCAGAGGATGGTAAGTTCAAGACTTCCTTCTGGTGGCCAACACATCCCATTGTTAAGATAGTATTGAGGTCAAATCTTAGTACATAGGGAAATTAGCTGTTTGGGACAGATTGTATTGGGCAGCACCAATTTATAGATTTTGTAAGAGGCATCGCAGGGGCAACAGCGAATCTGGCTTTGAACTGTAAGTGCCCATTTTAAAGTCTGTGCCCGACTGCGTGACCTAAGTCTATTACAGTGTGTCCACCAAAATAGCTCTTAGGCCTAGCAGGGTCATGAATATTGAATGCTAGGAGTCCTTAAAGCAAACAAAATCCACCTCAGCTAGGCCTGGCCTAGCTGCTGAGATCAGACTCTTGGCGCGGGCCCATGTCTTCCAGAAGAGTCTGATAATCAACAAAAGTAAATATGAATGGGTTCCCCAAAACCCTATAGCATAGACAAGAAAAAGGGACTCACCAAGACGCAGCTGCTCTAGTCCAGGAGCCCGTTTTAGTGTAGCGTTGAGAGCTCAGATGGTAGACTAGGGCGCTTTCGATGCATGACTGGAAGCTGCAGAGAAAGGCTGCCCTATCTTGGTAGAACCTACAAATGTTAGGAATTTTCCTAATACGAGCTCTCTGCCAACGCAAAAATCCCAATCAAGCCAAATTAAAAAAATCCAGGCTTAATGGGATTTCTGCACTCTTAGGTGGCCCCAAGGGAAACCGGGAAGCCACCAACACCACCACGTGTTGGGGGGTGAGGGAGACTTTCCGGGGAGAAGTTTAAATAGACTGGGGAAGGGGTCAAGGTTTTGGCAGGCAGCTGTCTTGCCCCTCCTCAGGGGAGGGGTAAAGGGTTGGGCACAGGGACAGGGCCTCTAAAGATGGAGGCCAAAGACTGGGACTTACAAAAAGGTTTATTTGGGGCTTAAAGTTCTAGTGCGTTAGCGTCCATAATGACAAGGACGCCATGGCAACAGACTTGGCAGCTGGAGCTGGAAGCCAAGAGCTGAGGGCTCACATCTCAAATCCCAAACAGAAAGCAAAGGGGGCAACAGAAACATGTAGCTTTTTAAAACCTCGAAGCCTATCCCAGTGACATACTTTCTTCAGCAAGGCCATGCCTTCTAATCCTACTCAAAAAATGCCACAAAGAGGAGACCTAGTACTCAGATACCTGAGACTACAGAGGGCATCTCACTCAAACCACCACAGAGTTTAAAATAAAGACTGAAAATTTCAAAATAACCAGGAATAAAGAATCAAGTGACTCAATTTATCAAACCTAATGTGATACCATTGACAGTGGTTTTTTTTTTTTTTGTTGTTGTTGTTTTTATAAATATGGGGTAGGCAGTACTGGTCGTACCATGATAATGGCATTGGGATCTTGTGAGTTCTGTGTCTACAGCTTTACTTGGCAGTGAACCACTTAAAGGCAAAGTCACTGTTGAAAAAATTTCAATCTCTGTGACTATATTAAAAAAGAAAGTCTTGCCATGTGGTGGCTGGTGCATACCTTTAATCTCAGTCCTTGGAAGACAAAGGCAGGCAGGTGTCTGTGAGTTTGAGGCCAGCCTGGTCTACAAGAGCTAGTTCCAGGACAGGCTCCAAAGCTACAGAGAAACTCTGTCTTGAAAAGCCAAAAATAAATAAATAAATAAATAAATAAATAAATAAATAAATAAATAAAAAATAAAGTCTCAGTTGTGAAAGAGGGTTTAAGAAAGCAGGTTAAACATCAGGTGCATACTGATTATAATACAATGTAGGTTTAATACTCATTATATAAAATGCTTAGGACCATAGATTTGGGATTTTCCTTTTGATAACATGGAGGAATGGGTATGCATGGAACAGACACATCTCAGCTGAGGAAGATGGAGAAGACTGAGAAGGCCTTTTCTAACCCGAGTATCCTGAATAAAATGTGAGGTGCTAGTGTTTTGACTGGGATCCATCACATGAGGTCAGGTGTAGGATTTTCCACTGACAGCATCATGCCAGCTCTCAAAAGGTTTTGAATCTGGGAGCATTTCTAATTTCAGGTATTTTGATAAGGATATTAAAACTGTATCATATATTATTATTTTTGACTATACTTCTAAATTCTAGAAGGATTTTAGTAGCTTATATGCCCTGTCATTTCAGACAACATATTTCTTTGGAATAGAAAATGAAAGCAGAGAATCTCAGTGCCATTAAGAGGTGTGGTATCATGACTTTAGACTTTAGATTTACAAGGATATAGCACAGGTTTTCCAGAACACCCAGATTCCTTGTCCATTGACTGTTCCCATCTAAGCTCTATTATGTAACTATTTCTTATTACTTATTTATATTTATCATAAGAGCTTTGGTTTTATATTTGTGATATCTAAAGGTACAGATTTTTCTTTATGTAAGTTTATTATACAGTAACCAAGTTAATTTAGATGGGAAATTACATTGGTAGCACCAAGATGAAAAAAAAATTCTTCACAGACCTCAAATTAAACAGCAGTCAGTTTCATATGGAAAAGCAAAAAACCCAGGATAGCCATACAATCCTGTACAATAAAAGAACTTCTGGGGGCATCACAATATCTAACTTCCAACTCTACTACAGAGCTACAATACTGAAAACAGCCTGGTATTGACATAAAAACAGACAGGAGGACCAATGGAACAGAGTTGAAGACCCAGATATTAATCCACACACCTATGAACACCTGATTTTTGACAAAGAAGCAAAATATAGAAAATGGAAAAAAGACAGCACATTTAACAAATGGTGCTGGCATAACTGGATATCAATATGCAGAAGAATGAAAATAGACCCATATCTATCACCATGCACAAACCCAAGATGAGTCCAAAAGTGAAGACAAACAGAAACTGCTGAAGAGTGGCATTCAGGAGTGATCAACATTGGTAGAGAACAAGAAGAAAGCTGATCTAGTTGTTCAGAGGAGATTCTTCAACTCACCTGTGAGGTAGATTTCCTCACATTACTTCACATTTTTGGGTCTCAGCTTTATCTTCTAATGAACACTTTCAGGCAGATACTTTCTAACTCTCTGTTTAGCAATGAAATAGGGAGTATAATTATAGGTAATGCTGAGGGTGAGATTAAGATAATTTTGTTGGCTAGAAATAGATTTTTCATGCCAATTAGGATTTCTTTCCTAGAGTCTCTCCATGGGCAGAGAGGGGAGGTGAAGTTTGTTAATGGCGCTTGCCATCTCCAGTTCTGCTACTCGTCTATATCTTTGTACTTTCTTACAATTACATGTTCCATGGACACAACAGCCTGGCCAAATTGACCAACTTTCATCCTTCTACTCAATTTGTCTGTATATCACCACCACCCAGATTTCTCCCTGACAGCTGCTGCTGTGCAGTGACATCCGGATGATGTAATCAACGAAAGGTTCTGCCCTATGAAGCATTCACCACTGAAATAGTGAATGTGTTGTGGTTGCGCAGACCAAGACAAGGCTCTGTCATAGCAGAATGTTGCAGCAGATTGTCTGAGAAACTTAAGGGCTCCTTGTAAGTCAAAGTGAAAACTGATAAAATTAAAAATCTCATCTTCTAAGCAATAGAAAGTTTGCAGTAGTAGATCATACATCATGTCTTGTTTCCGGCAACACCATTATTTTTAAATGAAGTCAGGGATATTTTTTACTAATTTCTGTAGTCCCATGATTTTAGAATTTAGATTTGTATGGATATCCTTGAGTTTTCTAGACAGCTCAAACTCCTTCGATGCTCACTGAAGGCTCCATTAGAGTATATTGTCAAGGTTCTGGATGCTGGTATTATTAGAAAGTGAATATGAAAGTCTCGGTTCCCTTGTCTTAATTTTAGTCTAGACTTTACAGTTCTGGGATTACTTTCACTCCCACACTAATGTATTTTTAAATAAAGCAAACATATGTATTCCAGTCCTAATCCTGGAAGAGTCCCATCACAGATGTATACTAGCATTCAGATACGGCATGAACGAATTCTTGCGAGAGATACTTGTTGCTTATGGCGTTAAGTCAAACTGCACCTCTGCCGGTCTCGCTAGACAATGTCACAAGCAATTCCTTGTTCTTGTTTCTTCCCTGCTGTTCATCAAAGGTTCATTTTGTGCCGAGTGGTTGCACAAATGCTGCCTGTCTTGGCCCAAGATCAATGTCACTTTCCTAAAGTACATTTCTGCCTGGCTGACTATGTATATATGACGTTATTTCTACTACATTAGGCAGGTGTTATTTTTTTCTTGTTGGCTGTAGTCCCAGTAGATCCTGATACTGAAAATCAGGTTGGGTTAGTATGGTCCACGTGTGTCAAGTTCAGGATCTTTGGGTGGAGTAAATGATCTAAATCAATCTCACCTACTTTTAAACACCTTCATTAAGCACTGCTTACAAAATAAGGCACATGGATTATGAAAACATAGCCTCAAATAACTACTATTACAAAATCTATGACCAATTTTCAAATTTTCCTTTAAATGCCTCTTTGCCCAGAGCAATTTACATGTTTCTGCCACCATTTAATTGCCTATTCTAGGACGAAAGTTGAAATAGAAAGGCAAGGGAGTATCTGTACTACATCTATAGCATTCTAATATACTGAAAAAAACTTGTTATTTTTATTGCTGCAGTGAATGGAATGCTAAACATGTACCACATACTCAATCAACACTTAGCACTCCAGGCTTGATTTAGTGAGAGTGGTGAGATGAATATGGACACGCATGCTTGGGGACAAATGATACAGCAATTCAAAACTGCACATCTTGTATACTGCCCTCCTGTATGAGGTTGGGCAAGTTACCTCACACCATATAGGCTCAGTTCTCACATCAGTAAAATGGGAAAGCATCCTCTCATAGAGGCATTGTGTGAAGAATGCCTTACATACCTGATAATGTCAGGGTCTTTGAAAAGTTAGACATCTTAAAGTAAGAATAATCTAGAGTCTGACATGGACCATTTCTAGGTATCTTATATGCTGTTTGTAGTCAGATGCTGCTCTTTTGTTTCCTGTTCACCCAGTCCCAAAATAATCACACAGGTGCAACACTGCTTGGCCAATAATTCTAGCATATTCTTAGCTAGCTCTTACATCTTAAATGAACCCATTTCTATTATTTTATATTTTACCACAAGGCTTGGTTTACTGGTAAGGTTCCCGGTGGGCAGCTCACATCTTTCTCCTTAGGTGGCTACATGGCATCTTACTGACTTTGCCTTCTTTCTCCCAGTATTCAGTTCAGTTTTCTCACCTAGCTTTATTCTATCCTGTCATAGGTCCAAAAGGCTTCATTATTAACCAATGGCAATAATACATATTCATAGCATACAGAGGGGAATACCACATCAGCTGTTGATTGCACAATTGTCATTGTTGATATCAAAGTCAGCTTTTGCCTTAGCTCTGTAACTGAACACGTGCCCCCTGCTCTTGTAATAGTATCAGAGCCACAAAACCTCCTTTCTAATTATATGATACAAAAGCTGAATAGTTAGCAATAGGTTAATAAGGAGCATATTATTTTATGCATTTGTAAAATGAATCAAATGCATGGACAAACCTTTGGTATCCACTTGTTGGCACTGGTACGTGATTCTTTCTAAGGTTCATAATGTAATCTCATTCCTTTGCAAACAAATAGATGACTTCTAATGATGTATCATGTTTATAATTGTTGAACTGCATGCAGTGTATAGTTCACAAAAATAGAAAACTTTTTCTCATGACTTAGAATCCTTAATATTTTCTTATAGTCCATCATAGGACATGGCCTGATAGCAAAATGGGGCAATCACAGTCTTAAGAGTTTATGATACAGATAAAGAAAACCGCAATACTGATCTTCTGCTTTGTGTTGTAGTGCAGGATAATTTATGAAAGTCAGGGCTTACAACATCTAATGAATACTTGATGACTAAGTGGGCTTAAATTTATTATGCTATTAAAAGCAGCTCTTTTATATATCTGTTTTCTTTGTTAAGGTTATACCAACACGATGCAAATTTAATATTACCCAGAGAATCATTTATCAAACATACCTTCATGATGGAAACATAAAAGATATGTTTTATCACCAGAAAAAATTATAATAGCATCATTATTCTTTAAAACAAAATAAATTGGAAATAATTTTAGAGTATTTAATTTAAAATTGACATAAGTTATAATCATCTTACTTCCACCTCACCCAGTTAGTATATTTATTATATATGCATGTATAAAGAATATATGCATATATATATATACATGTTTAGAGATCTCATATGTAGTATTTAATTAATTGACGACATTCTCTGTCCTAGTTACTTTTATGTGTTGTTGTGATAAAAAACCACAGTGACTAAAAGCCACTTGGGGAAAGAAAAGGTTAATAATGATTACACTTCCTCAACACATCCATAATTGAGGGAAGTCAGGTCAGGAACCCAAAGCAGAAACCTAGAATCAGTAACTGAAGTAGCAAGCATGAAAGAAAGCTGCCTACTGGCTTGGTCAGCTTTCTTCCTTATCCAGTCCAAAACTACTTTATTAGAACAGGCACTGACCACAGTGGGCTGGGCTTCCCACCTCAATCAGTAATCAAGAAAATGCTCCACAGACCAATATTACCAACTCACCTCCTCAACAGATGTTCCTTCTTCCAAGGTGACTAGTTTGTGTCAGCTTGGAAAATACTAACCAGCTCAGACTCCAATAAGAATCTGCTTGGGAGATCTATCATCATGCTTGGCATGAGGTAGAAGTTTAGTGATTGTCTATTAAGTGCATCTAATTCAATGAAATATTCTCCTATGCATATTGCTTTCTGTCATTTCTGTTTTTAATACACATTGAATTTTAAGTGTGTTGTAATGGCAACAACAGTTTGCAACCCTTTAAGTCTTTAGTACAAATCAAGGCATTGAACCTGTTGTACCAAGTTGAACTGAAGCAACTGGCAGAATTAATCAGTAGGGTTGTTATAATTATTATTGTTTTTGTGTTACTCTAAGTCTTACGCAGTTTAGATGCAGGTCAAATTGTACTTGTGAAAAGTGTAGTAATTTTTAGGTTTAGAAAATTATTCCCTAAATGTGGCATGGCATGGAGTCTGTGGTGTTGAAGGAAGATAGAAGCTTAGCTTCCTAAAACATCTGAAAGCAATAGAATGTTATGGAAAATGTATAATGATGATAAAACTAGTTTCTCCTCACCTACTTCTTTTATTCTTTTTATGTTAAAAATTGCTGATATCTTTTGAAAAGACTTCTATTGCACTAAATTTACATTAAAATGGTAGGATTGTTTTAATCTATAGTAGTGTCCCAGAACGTGGATTTCTTGGTGATCCATAGTAATTAACACCTTCAAGAGGGAACTAGTTTCTTAATCTGTAAAATGAATGGCATCTTGTAACTCTTCACTATTGTGAGTGAAAATAAAAAATAATATATCAGTTTCCAACTTGACCACAGATTTCAACACACACAATTTGTAAACTTGGTATCTGAACATGGAACAAAACTTTTATTTTATAAGAGAAGCAAATTTTTAAATGTTAAGGCCAGGAAAGGGGGAGGATAAAATGTGGAGGTCTTCAGTGAGAGCTGGAGTGACTGAGGTAACCTAATATCTGGGTGAGATTGACAGTTGTACACACACACCTTCAGCAAAACCCACAGTGCTGGCTTCACAGTGAAGCTTTAGCGAGTTTCCTTGACTCATCAGGATGGAGCCTAGGAGCGAGAATTCCTCACCGCTTGAAGAACCTGCCTCACACTCGGCTTTATCCTAATATTTTTCACCATGCTGACACACTGAAGAAGTGTCACAAAGAACCCAAATACATTTCCTTCAACATTCTTTCTTCATGATTTTTTGTAGTTACAGGGTTATATATTTCTGGATCTGAAAAGTCTCAGCTAATCAAAGAACACTAAGTATCAAGAATGCAGCTTGCAATAGATTGTGCTCATTGTTATAGATTTTCTCGGTTTTTGTGTCATTCCATTTTGTTGGTGACAGAAAATACTAAAATTAAGTGTGACTAAAACGTAATTTGCCAATATTGTATTCACTGTAAGCATTAAGAAGGCACATGTGCAGATGCCAAAATAAAAAAAAATAGAGGCCTTAGACCAAGGGATGCTTTATGTATCTGAGTCGAATACTTCCTTGGAGATGCTAGAAATTACTACGGAAAGTTTGTTCTACTGTGCGCACTGGAACCGAACATAGTGTCTATGTGTCTATACTCTGGATACACAGGTCCTTTATTGTTCCATCTCTAGCAAATTTTCAATCTTATTTTTTTTTGCATAGCATTTAGTAAAATTTATATTTCCTATTTTGTAATTCATAGAGAGGAGAGTCCAATTATAGATTTTCTCAGAGCGTCATAGCTGACCAAACTTGTTATAGTTACAAGATATTCAAGAAATGCCTAGTAATCATATGCATGCTTTTAGTCAATATATCATCTATAAATCTTTGAGTTTCATGTGATAATAGCACATACATAGACCTCAAAAATACTGAAACTATAAATATTGCTAGAGGATGTGTATAACTTACAACATTATCATGTTAGGACAAAGATGAAGCTTATACATGCTTCAATTACTGATGCCAGGTACCATGCCCTTATCTAATTATATCCTGCAGGATAATTAGAAGTCAGTCATAAAGAGTAAACAGAAATATTCCTTCCCAGCTGACAATGACTTGATAGGAAGTAAGTCTGCCCATGAACCATCAGCAAGCTCAATAAATTTGCCCCAGGTGAAGCAATGGGCAGTAAACAGTTGTAAGGTAAGTGTTTAAGTTTCACAAACATGATTATACCATGCTATTTTTCCATACTAGGACTAGGTGGGACTAAGAACTTATTTTATTTTTGGAGTTCATCTTGTGTATTTTATAATTTTTCTACAATCATTAATCATCAACTCCTTAGAATTGGAGATATAAAGATCTTTTATTTATTTTATTTTATTTTTATTAAAGATTTCTGTCTCTTCCCCACCTCCTCCTCCCCTTTCCCTCCACCTCCCCCAATCAAGTCCCCCTCCCTCGTAAGCCCAAAGAGCAGTCAGGGTTCCCAGCCCTGTGGGAAGTCCAAGGACCACCCACCTCCATCCAGGTCTAGTAAGGTGAGCATCCAAACTGCCTAGGTTCCCACAAAGCCAATAGGTGCAGTAGGATCAAAAACCCATTGCCATTGTTCTTGAGGTCTCAGTAGTCCTCATTGTCCGCTATGTTCAGCGAGACCAGTTTTATCCCAGGCTTTTTCAGACCCAGGCCAGCTGGCCTTGGTGAGTTCCCGATAGAACATCCCCATTGTCTCAGTGTGTGGGTGCACCCCTCGCGGTCCTGAGTTCCTTGCTTGTGCTCTCTCTCCTTCTGCTCCTGATTTGGACCTTGAGATTTCAGTCCGGTGCTCCAATGTGGGTCTCTGTGTCTGTCTCTGTCTCCTTTCATCGCCTGATGAAGGTTAATATTCAGGAGGATGCCTATATGTTTTTCTTTGGGTTCTCCTTCTTATTTAGCTTCTCTAAGAACCTGAGTTATAAGCTCTATGTCCTTTATTTATGGCTAGAAACCAAATATGAGTGAGTACATCCCATGTTCCTCTTTTTGGGTCTGGCCTACCTCACTCAGGATAGTGTTTTCTATTTCCATCCATTTGCCTGCAAACTTCAAGAAGTCCTTGTTTTTTACTGCTGAGTAGTACTCTAATATGTATATATTCCATACTTTCTTCATCCATTCTTCAATTGAAGGGCATCTAGGTTGTTTCCAGGTTCTGGCTATTACAAACAATGCTGCTATGAACATAGTAGAGCATATACTTTTGTTGTATGATAGGGCCTCTCTTGGGTATATTCCCAAGAGTGGTATTGCTGGGTCCAGGGGTAGGTTGATCCCAAATTTCCTGAGAAACCTCCACACTGCTTTCCAAAGTGGTTGCACAAGTTTGCATTCCCACCAGCAATGGATGAGTGTACCCCTTTCTCCACAACCTCTCCAGCAAAGGCTATCATTGGTGTTTTTGATTTTAGCCATTCTGACAGGTGTAAGATGATATCTTAAAGTTGTCTTGATTTGCATTTCCCTGATCGCCAAGGAAGTTGAGCATTGACCTTAGATGCCTTTTGGCCATTTGAACTTCTTCTGTTGAGAGATCTCTGTTCAGCTCAGTGCCCCATTTTATAATTGGGTTGATTAGCCTTTTACGGTCTAGTTTCTTGAGTTCTTTATATATTTTGGAGATCAGACCTTTGTCAGTTGCGGAGTTGGTGAAGATTTTCTCCCAGTCAGTGGGTTGCCTTTCTGTCTTAGCGACAGTGTCCTTTGCTTTACAGAAGCTTCTCAGTCTCAGGAGGTCCCATTTATTCAATGAGGCCCTTACTGTCTGTGCTGCTGGGGTTATACGTAGGAAGTGGTCTCCTGTGCCCACGTGTTGTAGAGTACTTCCCACTTTCTCTTCTATCAGGTTCAGTGTGTTCGGACTGATATTGAGGTCTTTAATCCACTTGGACTTGAGTTTTGTGCATGGTGATAGATATGGATCTATTTTCATTCTTCTACAGATTGACATCCAGTTTTGCCAGCACAATTTATTGAAGATGCTCTCTTTTTTCCATTGTATACTTTTAGCTCCTCTATTGAAAATAGGTGCTCATAGGTTTGTGGGTTAAAGTCAGGGTCTTCTATTCGATTCCACTGGTCGACTTCTCTGTTTTTATGCCAATACCAAGCTATTTTCAATACTGTAGCTCTGTAATAGAGTTTGAAGTCAGGGATGGCTTTATTGTATAAGATTGTTTTGGCTATCCTGGGTTTTTTGTTTTTCCATATAAAGTTGATTATTGTCTTCTCCAGATCTGTGAAGAATTTTGATGGGATTTTGATGGGGATTGCATTGAATCTATAGATTGCTTTTGGTAGAATTGCCATTTTTACTATGTTGATCCTCCCAATCCAAGAGCAAGGGAGATCCTTCCATTTTCTGGTGTCCTCTTCTATTTCTTTCTTCAAAGACTTAAAGTTCTTGTCAAATAGATCTTTCACTTCCTTGGTCAGGTTTACCCCAAGATATTTTATGCTCTATAAAGATCTTTTAAAAATGATTTATTTATTTTTATTTTATGTGCATTAGTGTTCTGCTTTCATGTATGTCCTTGTGAGAGTATCAGATCCCCTGGAACTGGAGTTACAGACATTTGTGTGCTGCCCTGTGGGTGCTGGGAATTTAAGCCAAGTTCTTTGGAAGAACAGCCAGTGCTCTTAACTGTTGTGCATCTCTTCAGGCCCCCAAGGAAATTTAAAAATCTTAAGGGAATAGAATAGTACACTCAAAACCTACTCTTAGAGATTAGCTTATATGAGGATCAATCTAATTTCCCCATGATAATAAAGCCTTTTTGTATGTTGACAATTCACACACGCCCACACATACACACACTCACAATAAAACCGCTTACATGCAAGCACATACTTCCTTTAGTTGTCTGAGAGAACAGTAAATGCAGTCTATTTTTTTCAACACCCACTCTGGTTAAGGACAAGAAGCAGACTTGCTGGAACAGTCTAAACAAGCTGAGCAACAGTTGGGTAAGGCCTGCAGGCCTGCAGCTGCCCTGCTTCTGTCCTCTCGCCACCCTGACGGTCATGTGCAGTGCTGGGTGGTTGCAGTGTCTTGACGACCTGCCTCAGCACTTGGGGCACTGCACTGCGGGCTTATCTGGCTACTTAGAGGGTTGCTGGGTCTGCATATAATCAAAGCAAGAGTGACTTCTAGTTAATCTTCTATCCTAATCCCTGGAGCAGCCCTCAACATGGAGGGTAGAGAGATGTCTATCCTTCCTGACTGCTCATTGCAATGTGGCATTCACAGGCACTTTCTACACAGTTTTCCAGAGAGTCCTCAGCAGGTCCGAGCCTCAGTTTCCACAACAGGAATCTTTTTATCATTAAGCATCCCCTTTTTGCTCTCTTCCTTTACCTTTTCCTTTGCCTCATTTCCCCACTCTTAGTTTGCCAAATAGATACTTGCATCTAAACCCCCATGCCACAGTGGTCTTTCTGAAAGTGGAATATAATCTAAGGGTTTATCCTAGATATTAGGTAGTTTCTGGAAGCCCAGGGTTGTGTGTGTGTGTGTGTGTGTGTATGTGTGTGTGTGTAAAACTATAGATTTTCTGAAACTTAACATACATAATAAATGGGAATGGGAATGAATTGATTTTTTCTAGGCTTTAACTAGATCTGAATTTAGTAGGCATGAGAGGAATACTCCACAGAACAAGGAATACTAAACTCATTTCTACTGAAGACATGATGGATGAACTATGACAAGTGGGCACGGATTATACTCATGGGAATCTGTGAAACTTTCAAGGAGAAGATAGTGGTCTTTACATCAGCTGTTTGAAAGGCATCAAGGATTGTTGAAAGTGAGGGTAAAAGAATGAAATGTTGTTTTGAATCAATGATAAACTAGTGACAAGGTCTAGAGGTGTGGAGGGATGTGGGTTATTCAAAGAGAACACTGTTCCTCAGCTCTGGCCTGTCTGCAGCGGGAGGGTGGGAAGCAGACGGGATCTGAGTTAGTCAGAGGCAGTCTGAGCATTTGCGGAAGCCCTGGACAGAGTGGGGGAAGAATGCTTCAGAAGTGTACTTACTGAACTGTTTTTTTTTCCTCATGTGACTTCTAAAAAAAATAGAATCTCACCCACGTATCATCAGTCACTTCCTGTGCCATCATTATTCTGAAAGTATGACTCATTGACAGAACATTTTCCCTGAAGCTCAAGACATCTTAGAATCTGTGTATATTTTCTTATGCTCTCAGAATAGGACAAGACTGCCTAGTATTTCAACATTTGTTTCTGTCTTAGAATAATTCATTTATTTGAGACTTCCACTTTAAGGTATGGTGCAAGCTCCCTGTGTCCTGAAGGGGACTGTGACTGCTTCTTTCCCAGACAAAGAAACTTAGGAACAAGAATAAAAGCATGGGATCCAAAACAAGGCTCAAGTAGAATCAGGGACTGGGCAAGCACTGCTCTGGGAACCCAGAAATTCAGGTCTCTAGCCGTGGATCTCCTGCACATGGCTTGTTGGTCCTCCGTGAGTGACTGAAGGTTTGACCATCTGTTGTTCAGTGATATGCTGGACTGGACCATCTCCAAGATCTCTGCTAGTCACAGCTATGTGTAGTACGTCAGGATCAGAGGTAAAACTGAGGCTTTCGTGTGCCCAATACTAAGAATTAAAAAAAGGATTATTGAAAATTGATGATATTCCTTTCAAAACTAACACAAATACCATTGCCACTAGTTCATTTAAAATATCTATTTTTGATTCCATGTAAGTCCTGCCAATTAAAAATACATAATCATGCTCAAATAAAGTAATTTTCTAAAACACATTCACTGGCACTGGGCCTTGGGCTAAGTTTCACTGGCTGCTGGAAGAATGATAACATTTTATTAAGATATGATTCATAACCACAGGACTAGAATGTACTCTCCACTGAAATGCAGACATTATAGATGACAGCCAACAGCCCATTTTGAGGGTTAGTATTCCTTAAGGCATTGTTAGAGCATGAAACAAGATTGTTCAATGAGTGATTTATCTCCCCCCCCCATGATCATGATAGGATTTTTTGTTTGTCTGTTATGTTTAGGTGTAGGAGACTAGGACTAGTAAAATATAGGTGACAAGAGGGGGAAAGAGGGCTAATGACAGAAAGGTGTCATCTTACAGATAAATAAAAATGGAAGTGGTAACGTGAACATAGTGCGGTCAGAGACAGCAGGAGCTGAAGTCTGCCCAAGCGTAGCTCGTGATTGAGAACACTGAGAGCGCAGCACCCTCACAACAGATCTCTTCTGTTTAGAATCCAGTAGAGTATCATTTAGGGCGGGTTCAGGAAAAGTTCTGTGCTTGGTAACCAATTTTTAAAAATCTTATTAGATTTTAGAAATCTCATGGGAAATACAATATAAACTACACTTTGAACCTAATAGAACAAGGAGAAAGAGCTGCTTTTTTTTTCTAAAACATTTATAAATATGTTCATGGTACCTGTTAGGACACTGTACTAGATACACCAACATAGAGGTCTGAAGATTGGTTTTGCTGAGAAGTGGTAAGCGTCCTTCCAAACAGGAGCAGTGGAGACAATGGGCTTTCCTAGGATCGTGCTGTAAGCCAATTGCCCTAATATGCACTTGATTTAAATAATTTATATAATCTTCCCAAATTTAGGAAGTAGTTTTATTTTAGAGTTTCGGAAACTCATTAAAGTTAAGGAGGCCACACTTTAATGGATGTTAATATCCACAATCTCTCTCTATTTTTAGAGCTGCTTCCTAAAATGATGACTTTTCTACATCAGATTATAAATGTCTGGGGTAATATAAGACGCACGCTGCACCCTTACTCTTCCAAGAATCAAATCACCATCATTTGATGTTAAAATAAGCCTAGCAGAGGTCCCACGACGAAAGCCCGTCATTGTTAAACTAACTGGGATTTGAGAATCACAGGGCACACCTGGCAGTTTAGTTTGATTGGGGGTTTGATGTACGGGGGAAGATGAAGACTGAGCTGTTACAGGACAATAGTTGGCCACCAGGAATCTCCGGGAGCCTGTTGTTTTATGGCAGAAGCCTCCGTAATAGGTGGAAAATTTAGGGGTATGCCTAACTCAGCAATAAAATACTGCTTTACTGCCACTTTAGAAACTCAGCAATGACAGACCAACCACCTATTTTTATAAATGACAAAGGGGCTGAGAGCTCCAAACTTCTTCATTTGAGATAGCTTTGTCTCTCAGTGGCCTAAGGAAAAAAGATGCACTCTGAATGAAATCAGAATAAAGAGTTACAGGTGCCATGTTTGAGGAGGATGGGGAAAATATTGTCTGTACTTTCACCCCACAGGAATCTCCAATTTGACTATGAAAACATTACTTACTATGGCCAAGTATCCTGTTTTGCTCCCGTTGTCTGGGTTTTAGTACTGAAAGGATTGCATCCTTGAGATTGGCTTTCTCCGTTAAGCTGTCAATCATGCTAACAGGGGTAACTAGATGGTGGGGAGAGAGAGAGAGAGAGGGGAAGGGGAGAGAAGCCGATTAAAGTGTAGAAGAGTTTATACTAAATTTGGTTATTATAATTAGGGCCATACTAAACTGTGTGAGGTCATGGGTCATCTAATTTTTGTCTCTTCAGGTTACACCAGCCTGGGGATGTAGTATGGGGGTATCAATCTCATTTTGTCCTCTGTGTTTTTCTTCTGTTTTGTGTTGTGCTGAGGAATCTAACCCAGAGCTTGATACCTGATAGATAAGTGCTCTGCCACTGGATTCTGCCATCCCACTTCTTAGTGGTTTTCACTACCAGCTGCCTTCAGCCTTTCAACTCAATTCCTAGTCTGTTTTACTTATGACTGAAGTCAATAGGAAGAATCAGTGCAGCTGCAGTGTTGAGCAAGTTCACATAGCTTCCAGAATTGCACATGGACATTGGTGACTATTGATGTCACTGAGGGTTTGGAATTTTCAAAGCAGGTAGACCAGCTGTTGCCAATGCTTTCTTCAGGGGTAGCTTTATTCAGTTATGCTAACTGAACTAAGAACTGCTTTCCCAGTTTTCAATGAGTTCCCTGCAGCTATTATTCCCTCTATTTAGACACAAATGAAATCTAATGACTGCTCCCCACCACTGCCAATCTGAGGCAGAATCACTGTTAAGTTAGAGAAATTGAATGGTATTCTAGGGTTCTCAAATAGATTTGTGCTAAATTTTAATAGGTTTTCCTAACAACTACAATGTTGGGGACTGAATTTTGCATCATGCTCATTCATACATGAAACTCTTAATTTCTAATATCTTTGGAGAAAGAGATTCTAGTAGGCCTTAATCTCAAAGTTCCGGTGACCTCTTAAGAAAAGGAGATTACTCTCATATCTTCTCTGTTCTTCCCCCTTTTCCACTCTCTCTATTGTGTAAGGACTTAGTGAAACACCAGGCTGTAAGGCAGGAAGAAAGACCACTGCAGAAGCTCATCATGCTGACATTTCCGTTTTGAGCTTCCAGTCTCCAGAACTACTAGAAAAGTATTTCATATTGTTGAAGCCACCCAGCCTGCGCCATTTATTACAGTGGTCAAAGCACGATAGCATGGTTCATTTTGACCACAAACTTGTATCTGAATATCAGGCATGAAGACTGGAATCAACGTTTCTGTCTTCCCTGATACGGGATTACAGCAGTAATTTATGATTTGGAGCAGCAGCACCAATCAAAGACAGAAAGACTTTCTGGACAGAGACTGACAGTTTGACTTCTAGGGAGACAGCTCAAATGTCAGGGATGGTCACAGAACAGAATAAAATCCGGAATGATTTTTAAAGAGTTCCTGCTTGAGCGATCCAAGTTGCTCTACTTTCGAGCACCGCAGTGGGAGCGGGTGAGTAAGGAGTATGCTCGGTAATAGAGGGGGTCAAAGTGAGAGCTCCAGGGGTTGCACAGGGAAAGTGGACCTGTGGCTTACTCGTTCCTTGATCCAATTCCTTATCGAAAAGGGGGAGGGGGGATTCTAGTCCCTTTATCATCAAACTTCTCTATATAACAGATTTTATAAAATATATAAAGCATTTAGAACGATTGCCTGGTACATGGTAAATGTATAACAAACTTTACCTACTTTATTTATAATAGGATGTTACCATTGTTCCCAAAATGAATGGAATTCTTATTTGAACAATAGTATAACTTTTAGCTATATTCTGTGTATTATATTCACATGTACTACATTCCTATGTAATATCTTGTCTTCAAAATATTCAAGTAATTCATGTCCTTCCACCTCTAAATCAGAGGGCGTATTTTCTGAATACTCAGAGTAAAGAATTTTTTTTTCCTAGTCTCCTGCAGGGAGAAGAACATGGCTAAACATCTTTATGTGAATTCAAATTTCTACTATTTACTCCAATGGTCTTCTAATCCAGCTAGTTTTGCTTTCTGCCTCCATTTCTTTTCTACTCTTCAGGAAGAGTGGACTTTCCAAAAGGAATATCTGACAGATCATTTTCTTCCCTCTCTACCATTTAAAAATTCTGAACTCTTGGCTTCAATGTGCATACCCGTCATATGCCAAGCTGCCTCTTCCTCAGGGGAGTCTCTGTGCTGCCAACAGTGCATCTGCTGCCCACCATGCCAGGCAGTCCTCAGCACCCCCTAAGAGGGTTGCTCCAATTCTATGCAACCTCCAGGTTCCTTCTCTTGTTTTGTTCTTTCTTTGCACCCCCTTTCCTCCTAGAGAAACTGCTTGTGTTTCCTGATGTGAGTTTGCTCTCTCTTACTTACCACTGAGCTGCTGGTAGTCACGTGTACAGTTTGTAGATGTGTGATTCAGAGTTGCATAGCATTCAGAGATACTCGAGAATAAATGGGGTATAATTCTTTTATTTTTTGGAGAAAACATTTCTTTACTGCAAAATTTGTCATAAAACAAGGCTAAATATTAATTATTTTTTTTATTGAAAAAAAAAAATCCCTGCTTCCTCCCAGCCTCCCATTTCCCTCCCCCTCCTCCCGCCCCTCCCCCCCTCCCCCCACTCCTCTCTCCCTCCCTCTCCAGTCTGAAGAGCAGTCAGGGTTCCCTGCCCTGTGGAAAGTCCAGGGTCTTCTCCCCTCTATCCAGGTCTAGGAAGGTGAACATCCAAACTGGCTAGGCTCCCACAAAGCCAGAACATGAAGTAGGAACAAAACCCCATGCCATTGTCCTTGGCTTCTCATCAGCCCTTATTGTCCGCCATGTTCGGAGAGTCAGGTTTTATCCCATGCTTTTTCAGTCACAGTCCAGCTGGCCTTGGTGAGCTCCCAATAGATCAGCCCCACTATCTCGGTGGATGGGCGCACCTCTCGTGGTACTGACTTCCATGCTCATGTTCTCCCTCTTTTCTGCTCCACATAGGGACTTTGGGAGCTTAGTCCGATGCTCCAGTGTGGGTCTCTGTCTCTATCTCCATCCATCGCTAGAAGGAGGTTCTATGGTGATATGCAAGATATTCATCAGTATGACTATAGGATAGGGTCATTTCAGGTTCCCTATCCTCAGCTGCCCAAGGAACTAACTGGGGACATTGCCCTGGGCACCTGGGCGCCACTCTAGATTCATGTCTCTTACCAACCCTAAGGTGGTTCCCTTAATTAAGTTATGTGATTCCTTGCTCCTCTATCCAACCTTGTTTTATCCCCAATCATCCCGTTTCCCCAAGTTCCCCCATCCTCCCCTTCTCACTTTTCTCTCCCCCTCTCCCCTTACTCCTATCCCAACCCACCCCCAAGGTCCCAATTTTTTTGCCCAGCAATCTTGTCTATTTCCCATAGCAGGGATAATAACTATATGTTTTTCTTTGGGTTCACCTTCTTATTTAGCTTCTTTAGGATCACAAATTATAGACTCAGTGACCTATATTTATGGCTAGAAACCAATTATGAGTGAGTACATCCCATGATCCTCTTTTTGGGTCTGGGTTACCTCACTCAGGAAAGTGTTTTCTATTTCCATCCATTTACATGCAAAATTCAAGAAGTCATTGTTTTTTATGGCAGAGTAGTACTCTAATGTGTATATATTCCACACTTTCTTCATCCATTCTTCCATTGAAGGACATCTAGGTTGTTTCCAGGTTCTGGCTATTACAAATAATGCTGCTATGAACATAGTTGAACAAATGCTTTTGTCATATGATAGGGCATCTCTTGGGTATATTCCCAAGAGTGGTATTGCTGGGTCCAGAGGTAGGTTGATCCCAAATTTCGTGAGAAACCGCCACACTGATTTCCAAAGTGGTTGCACAAGTTTGCATTCCCACCAGCAATGGATGAGGGTACCCCTTTCTCCACAACCTCTCCAGCAAAGGCTATCATTGGTGTTTTTGATTTTAGCCATTCTGACAGGTGTAAGATGATATCTCAAAGTTGTTTTGATTTGCATTTCCCTGATCGCTAAGGAGGTTGAGCATGACCTTAAGTATCTTTTGGCCATTTGAACTTCTTATGTTAAGAATTCTCTGTTCAGTTCAGTGCCCCATTTTTTAATTGGGTTGATTAGCATTTTAAAGTCTAGTTTCTTGAGTACTTTATATATTTTGGAGATCAGACCTTTGTCTGTTGCAGGGTTGGTGAAGATCTTCTCCCAGTCAGTAGGTTGCCTTTTTGTCTTAGTGACAGTGTCCTTTGCTTTACAGAAGCTTCTCAGTTTCAGTAGGTCCCATTTATTTAATGTTGCCCTTAATGTCTGTGCTGCTGGGGTTATACTTAGGAAGCGATCTCCTGTGCCCATCTATTGTAGGGTACTTCCCACTTTTTCTTCTATCAGGTTCAGTGTGTTCGGACTGATATTGAGGGCTTTGATCCATTTGGACTTGAGTTTTGTGCTTGGTGATAGATATGGGTCTATTTTCATTTTTCTACAGGTTGACTGTTATAGTAAGAGCAGCGGGGCTGCGTCCCTGGCATCCCACCGCCCGCATGGCTAGCTTATGCCCCGAAATAATTACACGGAAACTGTATTCTTTTAAACACTGCCTGGCCCATTAGTTTTAGCCTCTTAACCCATTTCTAATAATCTATGCAGCACCACGAGGTGCGCTTACCAGGAAAGATCTTAACCTGCATCTGGCTGGAGTGGGAGAATCATGGAGACTCACTAACTCAGCTTCTTGCTCCCAGAATCCTGTTCTGTTTACTCCGCCTACCTAATTTTCTGTCCTATGAGGGCCAAGGCAGTTTCTTTATTAGTTAACCAATGAAAGCAACAGATAAGATACAAGACCCACCTCCATCAGTTGACATCCAGTTGTGCCAGCACCATTTGTTGAAGATGCTTTCTTTATTCCATTGTATACTTTTAGCTCCTTTATCGAAAATGAGGTGTTCAGAGGTTTGTGGGCTAAAAACCGGGTCTTCTATACGATTCCATTGGTCGACTTCTCTGTTTTTATGCCAGTACCACGCTGTTTTCATTACTGTAGCCCTGTAACAGAGTTTGAATTCAGGGATTGTAATGCCTCCAGAAGTTCCTTTATTGTATAGGATTGTTTTGGCTATCCTGTGTTTTTTGTTTTTCCATATAAAGTTGATTATTGTCCTCTCAAGATCTGTGAAGAATTTTGATGGGACCTTGATGGGGATTGCATTGAATCTATAAATAGCCTTTGGTAGAATTGCCTTTTTTACTATGTTGATCCTCCCAATCCAAGAGCAAGGGAGATCCTTCCATTTTCTGGTATCCTCTTCAATTTCTTTCTTCAATGCCTTAAAGTTCTTGTCAAATAAATCTTTCACTTCTTGGTTAGAGTTACCCCAAGATATTTTATGCTGTTTGTGGCTATCGTGAAAGGTGATGATTCTCTGATTTCCCTCTCAGCTTCCATATCATTTGTGTATAAGAGGGCGACTGATTTTTTGGAGTTGATCTTGTATCCTGCCACATTACTAAAGGTGTTTATCAGCTGTAGGAGTTCTTTGGTGGAGTTTTTGGGGTCGCTTATGTATACTATCATATCATCTGCAAATAACGAAAGTTTAACTTCTTCCTTTCCAATTCGAATTGGGGTATAATTCTTTATGGTTTAAAAAGCCCCAGCAGTTTTTAATTCTCTCATGATGAATTTACTTTCTACAGTGTCCCATCTCAAACCATAAAAAGTTCCGTGTGCAAACACTGCAATCTTTCACAAATGAACCCTTCCATTTTACATTTCTTTAATTTTATTTCTACAGTAAGGTAAAAATGCATTACAATTTGGAAAATGATAATTGCATTATTCAGTCTCATATAATTTGCTGCTGAAAATTGACACATCTTAGAGGTGAAGTGAGGTGCAGTTGTTGCACTCCTGTGTACAAACGTTTTCATTTGACAGTCTGAAATAACCTTCTAATAGTCTTCAGAAAGAGTACCAGCAAGTTTCTCACTGCCTTGGGAGGTAATTCAACTGAGGTAGGAGGCTTAAATTTATTAGAGTCTTTTTTGAAACAGCTTGGTCAAAATTATTTTTTAAACAGAGGGTAAAATTGGCATGAAACTATGTGTGTATATATGTTTTAAAATTTGTATCTATATTTAGCTGATATATAAAAATAAAAAATTATTTATATTAGAGGTGTACAATGTGATGTTTTAATACATGTGTGCATATATTGTGTGATATTTAAATCAAATTAACTTTCTTGCAAGCATGCATGTGTGCTCACATGTGTGTATTTGCTTGTGTATGTATGTGTATTTGCTCATGTGTATGTGTATGTGTGTGTGTGTATGCATGTGTGTATACACACATGAGTGGGATAGGATATCAACACTGGATGTTTTTCTCAGTCTCCCTGACTTATTTTTTGAGGCAGGGACTCTCAGCAAGCCTAGAGTTGACTACTTTAGCTATTTGGCTAGCTATAGAAGTTAAGAGTTGCATCTGACTCTGGTTCCACTACCTTCTGCAATCTGGGATCCCAGATCCTCATCACTTTCCCCAACTTTTACATGGGTTCACATGCTCGAATTTCAGGTCTTTATTAATTAAGTCATCTCCCCTGCTTCCACACTACCTGGTTCACTCTGATTTTAATTCCCATTGTATCAGTCCCACATATCCTCTGGGGAACATGGAGATTTTTGATTTTACAGTAAGTAGTTTCATGTAAAATCATATATCTGACCAAAAATGCTTTTCATATCTTACCAATTATTCTTACCTTACTACAAATCCTGATGGTGTACTGACATCTATTTAATTATGTGTATGCAGATTACTTTATCTATAATACAAACAGAAATATGGATATAAGAGCAAGGAAATTTTTTCAGAGGAGGGAAAGTGTTGGAGATGCTAGGTCAATGGCAATAAGTTATGGAGAACATTCTCATTGATACCATTGTATAGCCAAAGACAGAAGATATGGATCATTTTGGATTCTATGTCTGGATCATCATTTCAGAATACTACCATCAAGGAAGTAACAAAAGAATCTTGGAAGAACAACAGGCCCAAATCAGAGAGGGAATAACTCTCCCAGTATCCCTCAGTAACTCTGACTCCTCCCAACACTCCTCACCTCATTCCCTACTCTAAACCTTTCCCTCCCAGGGACTAGGCTTCTTTCTGCTTCCCTTCCTCCAATCTGATCCTTATATATCTCAGCTATTTTGACTACATCAGTGTCTTGGTCTCTTGGCTTGGGTTACCTGTCTTGCTTGGTGTTTCCTTTCTTGTTCTTCTTCCTCTTCTCTCCTCTCGTGATCTGGTTTAGTCTGCTGACCATGTTCAGCCTGGACTCTTCCCCTCTGCCTGCTTTCTCCCTTATATCCACAATAAAAATTTTCTCTATCTCTGTTAGTTTTTCTATTGCTGTGAAGAGATTCCATGACCACGGCAACATTTATAAAGGGAAACATTTAATTGGGTCTGGCTTACAGTTCAGAGGTTTAGTTCATTATCCTCATAATAAGAAGCATGGCGGCATGCGGACAGACATAGTGTTGGAGAAGGAGCTGAGAGTTCTATATCTTGATTCACAGGTAGCAGAAAGAGACTGTATGTCATACTGTGCTTAGCTTAGGCATATGAAACCTCAAATCACTGTCCCCAAACCTCAAATCACTGTCCCCACAGTGACACACTTTCTCCAACAAGGCCATCTCTATTCCAACAAAATGACTACATCTCTCAATAGTGCCACTCCCTATAGTCCAAGAATTCCAGCACAGGAGTCTGTGGGGGTCATACCTATTCAAACTGCTACACTACACTTTAGAGTAGTCACACCCTCCTCCTTTTAGTTCATTTTTCCATTCAGTAAAATTGCTTTTTGTGATAGGATGTGCAGTTTCCTATTAGTCATGGCTTCCTAAGGCTCTCAAGATAACTCAGCTTTTTTTTTCTTCTGTCTTTTATCACTGATTGATTAGTTAATATAATTATTTTGGTCTTGAAAACTGGCAGAAAATTTTGTAGAATGTTTGCTCAATCCATTTCTTTCTTCTCAGGGGAGTCCATGGGATTACTCATACACATGTCTTGGTTTTTCCAATTAAAAGAGAAAATAACAGCTTGACCTCCTGTGAGGGATGGGTTTCAGAAACAATATCTTACCACTGCCAAGACATTTGTGAAGTGAAGACTATTTTGCATGTAAAGTAGGAGACTATGGCATTTCGGCAGGGAGTGGGAGTATGTTGGGGAGAGGTACATGGTCAGAATTAACCAAACTATTTTTAGGAAACCAGATAAGCATAGATGACTGTTAAATTTTAGGGTTCTCTGTTTAAACTGCACCAGTTAACAGCCCCATCTAAGGAAAGAGTACACACTCTGTCAAATATGTTCCGTATGCTCAGTTCCACAGTGATCTTCCCGTGTTTATACAGGATCTCCTGCAATGAATCCTTTCACACTAGAGGGGTGTTGTTTTGTCCTTGTTGATTACTAAAGATTCTCTTAAGGTATTTTGCAATTCAACTACTTGAAGCACAAGCCTAAACAAAACAGTCATTTGTTAGCATTACTGATGGCAGAATATGGATGTAACAGTTAATCTTGATTGTCAGTTTGATAAAAATTAATATCACCTAGGGGAGCTTGGGTGTCTGTGGGGGCATTTGCAAAGATGTAACTGAAGTGGGACGATCTACCCTCAATGGGGGTGGCACTGTCTCTCGGTCTAGAGGTGTGGATGAATGAAAGGGAAAGAACACGAGCTGCATTCATCTCTATCTCTTGACTATGTACACAGTGTGACAGCTACCTCATGTTCCTGCTGCCACAGCTATAGCCTCATCCAGCCGCACACCTGCCATGATAGACTGTACTCCCAAGCTTAGAGCCAAACACCAACTTTCCATATATTGCTTTGCTCATGTCTTTTATCACATCAGTGAGAAAAATAGCTAATACAGAAAAGTTGATATTAAAGAGTAGAGTCTTCTCTGTTCTAACCTAATTGTGTGCTCTCAGGCCTTTGGAACAATATGGAAGAGAGTGGAGACTTGGGCTAGAGAAGCCCTAGAATATTGTAGACCGAGCTTAAGCAGCAATTCTGGTGGGCATGTGGAAGATAATGCTGAGAGGCAGACAGGTAATCAAGATGATGTTAACAGATGGGAAGGACTATCAGCACTGTCACAAGTGGATCAGAAGGATGTAAAAAAATTTGCAGATTGCTGAGGTGAGAAGCATGAGCAAACTCACAGCTGCAGACAAGGAAGGTGTGGGGTAATTGCAAAGAGAAGCCCCAGCACTCGGTACTGGTACAAAAGGAAAAGTGCCTCGAGGGAAGGTAGTGCGCCACCAGTGGGAGATTCCCACTGGTGAAAAGGCAAAGTCATCTGAACGGAGAGAGTCTAGATTTAGAATACCACTGGACTGGAGAGGAAGGTGGCTCTTAACCAGCTGTAACACTCAAGTTCCAGGGAATCTCATGTCTTCTTCTGAGCATCTCAGGCACCAAGCATGAACACGGTGCACAAACATGCATGTAAGTAAGCACTTACACTTAAAATAAAGAGAATAAAAGTAAAAAAATAATTAAAAAATAGAATATACCACCATGTTGACAGAAGTTTCTGTCCTGCCCGGTCCTGCAGTCATTCAGTCCCAAAGAAACACACTGAGGGTCTACATTAATCACAAACTGGTTGGCCTATTAGCTCAGGCTTCTTATTAACTCTTACATCCTACATTAACCCATAATTCTTGTCTGTGTCAGCCACGTGGCTTAGTACCTTTTATCAGCGAGGCATTCTCATCTTGTTTCCTCTGTATATGGATTATGACTGTAGACTGAGTCTTTCCTCTTCCCAGAATTCTCATGTTCTCATTGTCCTGCCTCTATTTCCTGCCTGGCTTCTGGCCAATCAGTGTTTTATTAAAACAATGCAAGTAATGGGATATAAGACCATTGTCCCATAGCACCACCACAGTGGTTCCCCTAATACAAGATGACCACCAAGGAAAATGCTTTTCCCAGAACTAGACATGCATGTGGCGAGAAAAAAAGTATAAGGTAAGAAAAGAAGATTTTAAGATAATCTTATTGAATAGGTAAGGGTTTCAAGCTTTTTAAAGTTTATTGTAGTAATAAAGGAAAGATAGTTGTGAAGGAAAACACAAAGCTAAGGGCAACAACTGTGTTCTATAAGATTGATGTAGCATCTAAGAAGAGCCAAATATTCAGCAAAAACAGTTCTTAAACAAAAACTGAAATCTTGCTTTTAAAATTAGAGCACTGAGCCGGGGTGTTGTCCTACTGGGCAAAGTGATTGCCATGCAGGTGTGATGGTTGATTTCAGAACCTCAGAACCAATGTACACCCAACTGATGTGGTAGCAATAGCTGAAGGGTGCTAACAGGGCAGAGCACAGCAGACAGGACACCAACAGGTTTTGCTCTTCACCTTTCTCTCTTCCCCTTGGTAAAAACCATTAGATAACATTCCTAAAGCTACTCACCAAGATCTATTCCCTTATTTGGCTACTTCCTCCTCCTGAGACTGACTCCCAAAGTCCAGCAAACAAAAACCTCCTTTGATTCACCTAATTAACATGCCCACTTTAAATTAAATTCCTCACCCTAGTGAAGTTTTCCATTTTACCTTTATAAACTGCCATTTGCCTATAGGCCATGTCTGTCTTTTCTCTAACCTTTGTCCCTCCATGGCAAATATCCCTGCTCACCCACCCCCTGTAAGTCTCAGTCTCTGGCCTCCATCTTTGGAGGCTCCATCCCTGTGCCGGCCAAACCATGACCCCCTTCCCAGAGGAGGGTCAAGGCAGCCTGCCAAAATCTTGACCACTCCCCCAGTCTATTAAAATTCCCCCCCCCCAAGTCCCTTCGTGGTCTCTTCTCTTCATATTTGCGGCTTCCTGGTTCCCCACTGAGAGCACAAGAATCCTATTAAACCTGGATATCCTTTAATTTGACTTGTTATTTGGTTTGATTGGGATTTTTGCATCGGCAGAGAGCTCACTTAGGAATATTCCTAACACCTCCCTGTTGTTTTTCTTCCCTTTAGCTTGTTTCCTATCCCCTGTTTTTGTTTTGTCATCTGTCTGTAATCCCAGCACTCACATAGAGAGATGGGGATGGAGACTGGTAGGAACTTCTGTGTCAGCTAGTCTGGAGTGCATGGTAGCAAATGATGGGAAACCCTTTCCCAAACAAGGTCAAAACAAGGTCAAAGGTAAGGACCCCTCCCCAAGGTTGGCTTCTGTCCTACCCACGTGTGCCATGGCATCAGTGGCCACTCTCACAGGAACAAAGGAAAAGCCTTATCTCTATCTTACACAGAGCAGGCAGAAAGAGAAGAAGGGAAGAAGGGAGGGAGATAAAAAACAAAAATAGTACGAGTAAAGTTTATTAAGTTTATTTATTTTTTATTAATTTTTATTGAGCTCTACATTTTTCTCTGCTCCTCTCCCTACCTCTCCCCTACCCTTCAGCCCTCTCCCAAGGTCCCAATGCTCCCAATTTACTCAGGAGATTTTATCTTTTTCTACTTCCCATGTAGATTAGATCCTTGTATGTCTTTTATAGGGTCCTCATTGTTGTCTAGGTTCTCTGGGATTGTGATTTGTGAGCTGGTATTGGCATAAAAACAGACAGGAGGACCAATGGAGCCAAATTGAAGACTTGGGTATTAATCCACATACTTTTGAACACCTGATTTTTGACAAAGGAGCAAAAAATATCAAATGGAAAAAAGAAAGCATATTTAACAAATGGTGCTGGCATAACTGGATATCAACATGTTGAAGAATGAAAATAGATCCATATCTATCGCCATGCACAAAACTCAAGTCCAAATGCATCAAAGACCTCAATTTTAAGTTTATTCTTGAACTTCCTAAAATGTAAGCTCTAGCTTTAGGGTGAGAGCTTTTAGGTACAGCACTGTTTTCTGAGTGCCTTCCTTTAGTCCTGCTTCCAGGGTCCTTTCCAATCACACATAGCTGTCTCAAGTTCCCACACATTTCAGCAGTTTCACCTTGGGGCTTTGGAACTAGATTTTTACTCTCACAGAAGATTCTTCTCCAGAAAACTCTGCAGGCAGTTATCTCATCCTCAAGTCTCCCATGTCACTCTCTTTCTCCCCAGTAGGGAATGTGAATCCCTGGGCATGAAGGAACCCTGTTGTTTTTGAACCAGTCCCTCTTAGGGAGCCTAATATGGAAAAGGTTCAGTGAGACTCAATGAGTATCTGTTATATGAACAAATTAAGATTTATGCAATCCACCGGTGCCTGAAAGTACATGCTAGCTAAGGAAGTCAACAGTTGAGACACTTTCAAACGCATCTGCCTTTGTTGTACGTGGGAGGTACAGAAACAGGAAGCCAAACAGGCTGAGGGTTTGTTTTGCTTCCTGGGAGAACTATTTAGAAATTAGTCCTTTTGCGTCTCTGGGCACTGTTTCCTGAGGTTGGCATTTTGCATTTGGATAATGCATTAGATTTTTTTCCCCAATGCCTTGAGTTATATTTTATCCCACTTCAGTCCCTACTTTACAATAACAGAATAAAAGCTCTGCAAGGCAAAATCTTGCCTGCTATCTACAGAAGGTGTGATCTCCTAGGTTGGTATTCAGGTTTCTCGACTTGATGTGCTCCAGTCTACAGGGAAAACAGGAGCACCCTGCCTCTCTCTCTCTCTCTTTCTCTCTCTCTCACACACACACACAGTGTGATATCTGTCCATACATTAAGTTGAGAGCATAAGAAAAAGAAAAGATTGAGACAAAAATCTGCTACCATTTTCATGACCTATATTTACTGATCCATATTTAAATCATGTTTTAAAAACAAATGAAATCTAAAGTATATTTCACAGTTCTCATTTGTGTCTTAACCGGAATTTAACCTTTATAAACAGAGCTATTACCACATTCTCTGTTTCTCTTCATGTAAACTGTTTTCCCAAAGGAAAATCATCACAAACATTTTGTCCTTACTTTCCAATAGCTCTTGGCTCCCCAGCTACAGACTTTCAGCATTAGATGCCCACTTTCCCCATTGTAACCATGTGGTTTATCAGATAGTTATTTCGGGACCCACAACTGTAAGCTGTAAAACTCTTCTTTGAAGTTTCAATCTTCAATCATTGAACTAGTTTATTTCTATTTTTTCCCCTAGCAGCTGCTCTGTTGATTAGCTAGAGATTGTCTCTTCCTTCTTTAAAATTAAAATAGCATGCACAAAATAAAAAGATTATATATAAAACAAGGGTGATGAAATCGTAAGAACACAAATGCTGTGCTCCAAGAAAATAAGATGTGTGTATCCTCTGTGAATATGCACACACATATATATATATATACATATGTATTATGTTTATATAATGTGTATGAATAGTTGACATTTATGGGTATTGACAACTCATGAATAATATAAAAGCATAGAGAGCCTACTATGCACTAGTGTTTTTGCTAAGACTGAACCAGATCACATCCTGTTCTGTAGATGAGGACTGATGATGAGAAGGAGAGCAATTTGGCCGAGGTCCCTGCACTAAGAGGCGTAGGCAGCAGGCATAAGACAGCAATGAGTTTTGTCCTAAGATCAAAACGCTCTGTTCTCTCCTCCTTTATCACTTTTTCTTTTTGAGTTATTTCAAACTTACAAAAAATTGTTGAGAGAATGAAAACTTTTATCACCTTTTTAAAAAGATAGGATATGATGAATATAATTTGATTTCTGATTATCTCCCAATCCCATTCCGTTATTTTTCTGAGTTCAGAATTTGAACTTATTCACATTTTTTACACTTGTATTAAATGTATATGCATCTGAGAAAAGTAGATGGTGTTATTCGGTACCTTTCCGGATTGTGTAACTGTTGGAAGATTCACATTTCACCTAACGTTTTACAGTTTTTTAGTGGGCCCATCGGGACTTACCAGCATCCCTGATGCATGCTGTATTGGTAGCTCTTCAGGTTGTTTCTGACTATTAGCACTGGTATAAAACTGGATACATTTGTTGGGTATGAAATAACAATCTATTTCATTGGCACATCCTTTGTCAGAACTGAAGTGGAATATTTTTATGTGTTGGTATTTTATACACAATGAATTGCCTGCCTGAGAGCTTTGTCCCTTGGTTATGTTGAGTTGGTTACCTCTTTCTTATTAGTTGTAGGTTGATTACAGATTATAATCTTCTTTACACATTTTCCTTGGTTATGTTGAGTTGGCTACCTCTTTCTTATTAATTGTAGGTTGATTACAGATTATAATCTTCTTTACACATTTTCCTGAATTAATTTTTCTTATATTATGCCTTTCCATGTATGAACCTGGGTCCTTTGGAGTAGGGGGCAGGGACTGAATGCACGAATTTACTGACACTTTTAACATTTAAAGCAAATGTAGTATTTTTCTGTGAACTGCCTTTTCCTACTCTTTGTCAGTTTTCTGCTGGGTCTTTTTGTCTGTCTCTCTTTTTCTTTCAGGTTTTATTTTTTAAATTTCAGAGCAGAATTGTGTATATTTTTTCCTATTTTATGGATCATCTTCTGACTTTTGTGCCCTTTTTTCTTATAGAAGATGAGTTTTTATGGATATAAATTAATCATTTTTCCTGGTTTCTGGAAATTGGGTTGCATTAGAAAAACCTTCCTCATTCTAAGGTTATAAACAACTAATTTTCTTCTCACATTTCTCTACTCTTGGAGTATGAATTTATAGTTTGTATTTTTTGACAGTTTTTTAGTGTGACATAGCCTTATCTTGTATAAGGCTATGCATAATATTAGAACAATATAATGTGATAAATAATTTGTCCCCGTAGCATTTATTAAAAAGTTATTTTGTTGCACTAATCTGACCTGCCGCTAAATTCTTACATCTATTTATAAACTTTCAGTTCTATTCCCTTCTCTGGTTTTGTAGCTTTACCCCCCTATTTTAGCACATGTCTTTAAAATACATTATGATACACGATACACTTAGTTGCTTCTGTTCCTGTCTTTTAAAAAGTTTTCTCGTTTACTTTTGCCTTTTAGTATTTCTATGTGAACTTTCATATAAATTTGATTATTTTTTTAAAAACACTTTTGAAATTTTAAGATTTAACCTAATTTTTAAATTAACTTCGAATTAATATTGACTTATGCATTCCAAGGGATTTGTCTAATCATCTCAGTATTAAGTTATATATAGAGGAAGGTTATTAAGGGCACAAAAGTTGACCCACGATAATTTAGCTCTGGACTTGCAACGTTTCCACCTCTACACATCATTATATTATAGCCTATCATTCAGCCTTTATTGTCACAACTCCTTTCCAGAAATTCCCATTCATGTACCATTACTTAGAGAAGTCCTGTATGCAGAGAGGGAAATTAGTCATCAATTACATGGTGTCTGACTGGGTCCAAACCACATGGTAAAGGGAGAGTCAGCTGAGAGGGGAGCTGCAATACTCTTTACAACTTAGTGTCAGGACACAAAATGGAGAAATTCTTGTGTTTGATTCAGCAGATTAACAAGGACATTTATCTTTAGACCAAGATGCCCCATCTACAGAAGTTCTGAAAACATGTAAGTGGAAATGTTATATATATGAAGACATACAAATATTACGGTATACGCGATGAAAAAAAAGAGTCAGTTAGCTGCCTATTATAGAAGTGTTCAACAGGATGAGAGAGTTCTCTACATTTTTCTACAGCATCTCAATCTGTATTTCTAACTTGAACAAAGCAAGGTCAACTTATTTGGAATGTTCTTTGCTTCCTATAAATAAACAAGCAGATAGAAAACCCATTTATGTATTTGTGTTTTAAGGAATAAACTAGAGGAAGTTAAGTCAGAAACTAATACAATAAAAGTAACATGGAGAAGCATGGGGCATGTGGAAAAGTCAGGATGTGGAGGTGGGATCTCAGTGAATGTGCTTCATTCTGCTTTATAAAATTAAATACAGGAATAAATAAAAGCAAAATGACCTAGACATCAAAAACAAGAAAGAGTGAACAAAATGAACTTGGCCCTTGTAGTCACAGTAGTGAAAGGCTGGTGGCTCACTCACACTGAGAAATGAATGGTATACATTTAATAAATAGTATTTTTCTTTTATATTTTAAATGTAAACTTACAAAAATCAACTGAAATAAACTGTGTGTTAGGTGAGCAGTCTATTAGGTATATTGCTAATTTGAAACTGGTGCATACTTTAGCTGGAGTATTAATTGGCATGAATGTTTCAGCAGCCAACAGTTTTCATATAAGAAGTATAGGCATAACATACTAAAGAATACAACACTTTGCAAATTTATGTTTGAGCTGGAAATACCAGTGAACATCTATTTCCACACCAACTTATCCAATAAAAACCCCACTAATTATGAGAGTGTGGTGGATATTTGTGAGGCCAGAGCAGTACATGGTGGATATTTGTGAGGCCAGAGCAGTACATGGTGGATATTAGTGAGGCCAGAGCAGTACATGGTGATATCTTCCTCTGCTGTTCTTCATTTTGTTGCTTTGAGACTAGCAATCGTCTTTCACCGAATCTGAAGCTGTTTTGACTTGGTTGGCTAACCAATGAGCTCTCTGGATCTGCCCTTGTCTGTCCCTCAATGCTGAAGTTACAGGCATGTCCAGCCATGCTATAGAAAAATGTAGAGAACTCTCTCATCCTGTTGAACACTTCTGTAATAGGCAGCTGACTCTTTTTTTTTTCATCACGTATACCGTAATATTTGTATGTCTTCATATATATAACATTTCCACTTACATGTTTTCAGAACTCCTGTAGATGAGGCATCTTGGTCTAAAGATAAATGTCCTTGTTAATCTGCTGAATCAAACACAAGAATTTCTCCATTTTGTGTCCTGTGCTGGGGATTTGAACTCAGCTTTACACAATAAGTACTCTTGCCCATAGGCTGAGCTATCTTACACAACCCCAGATTTTTGTTTTGAAATGTATTATACACGATAATCTAGCAATATCTAAAAATATGATTTTATAATGAAAGGAATCTGATATCTTTGAAGAATGACAGATTATCGATCCCAATCATTCAA
This sequence comes from Neodon shergylaensis, assembly GCA_025134845.1. Taxonomy (NCBI): domain Eukaryota; kingdom Metazoa; phylum Chordata; class Mammalia; order Rodentia; family Cricetidae; genus Neodon; species Neodon shergylaensis. The sequence goes on along the minus strand of JABTXL010012716.1, from coordinate 9,702,992 downwards.
GATAAGCTTAAGACACTGTCTCCACAGGAATAGAAGCTCCTTCTTACTGATGTGGTTGCATTAAAGTAAAGAACCTACTCAAAGGGAATCTTATTATTGTGAAATGAGAGAACTTGAACTTGAGAAAGATCAATGACTATAATGAATTAGAACACAGAAATCATAAAAACCTGCGAGTCTATGAGGTCATCACCACCAGACAAACAATACCAAACTAAACAAAGCAATGCCAAGTGTTGACTCTCAATAGAGTCTTGTTGGTAACCAGTTATGAGTCTGACAACAAATTAGCTAATTTTTCTATCTGAACATCAGATGGTGTGGGGGAAAGATTTAATAAACCAATTCCAGATAATAAAACCAAAATAGTAGTAGAAGAAAATAATTAAGAGAGAGCTGTATCATCATACATGATACAGTATCAGTTAAATTTTGGGGAGGAATCAGGTTAATGCCTTTGTAGCACTCTGATTCATTCTACAGATGTGCCGGTCCTTTGGGCATCATGATATGGTGCAACAAGAAGCAACACAGAATTCTTGTCTAAAATGCTTCTAACTAGTGTTCTATGTATTGTCGTATATACCACTGAGCTAAAGAAAAGACTAAATGAGTGACACTTCACAAAACAGTAAGACAAATCAAGAATGCTGGATCTACTACAGGGTGGCTGTTACAGATTCCCAACAAATTGAAAGGATTGGTAGAAAGTGATACTTAAAAAGAAAAAGCCAATTGCAATGTATTGATCTTGTTAGCCTCAAAATTCAAATAATTAAGTAATTGAAATAACAAGTAACTCAAATACAAACTGGTTGCTGATATTATGAAGGGGCTATTAATTCCTTCTATTACTCCATGTTAATTATAGAAATAATGGGTTTCATTATGCCATTTTCAAGCATGTGAATAATGGACTTAATCACACTGGCCATTCATTATCTCCTCTTGTTTTCTCTCCACCATCTTAATTGACCACCTTCTCCTTCTTAAAAGGTTCCCTTTTAGTTTTCATTTTATTAAAAAAATCCAAATCCCTCATATAAAAGAAAATATGCAATTCCAGTTTATTGAACCGAACTGATTATACTTAACACAATGACATCTACTTCTATCTGTTTCCTTGAAAATATCAAGGTAGATTTCTTCTTTGGGGCCAAGTAATACTGCATTGTGCCTACACACTGTATTTTTTATTGGTTCACCCAGCTCAAAATTTGGCCATTACAAAAGTACTTTATGGGTTTGCAAGTACTGGTGATATATGTTGACTCTTGTTCCTTTGATTGATATAGCAGAATTATAATTGTATGCTAGAATGGTTTGATAATACTTTAAAATAAGGTTTTAAAAATTATAAATAGAATTGTTAAAATAGCTTCAAGAATTTATTGGTAAAATAACCAAAAGTCTAATAGGATTTGATTTAAAATGTTCTAAGAAAATAAGCATTATGGAGAAGCAGAAGAAATAACTTTGTTACATATTAAAAATTGTTTAATCTGCATGATGATGGGGTTAAAGATTATAGTCTTTATAATTATGTATAATTAAAGTTAAAACCCTGCTTTTATGAAATAACATAGAGATGAAATTCAAAAGAAAATAGTATTACAGCAAGAGGCACAGATGAGGAAATACAAATCAAGCATGGAGGCCTGGGAAATAACATGGAGATTCAAAATCTTAGTCAAGAGACCAGGAATTCCTTCAGTTAGAAAGTGACAGCTAAGTAAACATCTGGAGAAAACGAGGACACAGGTCATGAAGGTAGGTGTGGGACATACTCTCCAAGCAGGGACACAGGCTGATGCAGAAGCGTGAGTCACAGAGCCAACCAAGAAGAGCCCGGTTCAACAGAACACTGAGTGAGAAGGTGGGTACTAGATGATGTCAAAGAGGAGGAGGCATGCATGGGAGGTGCAGCTCCTGTTGTGCTTGCTAGGTCATGTTGGGATAGCTTTTCAATTCCTCATTTTTTAGGCCAGCTGCAGAGAGGCATATTTGTGTTACAATATTCTCACACAACTGCACAAACCACTGGTGTCTGAGCTTTTATTTCAGAAACTTAATCAGAAGATTATAGTTTAAAGATCTATCTGAAGAAGGTGTATCAATCTTTTAAAAATGGAGTTGTTTTAGTTAAGGTTTCTTTTGCCATGACCATGGCAACTCTTATAAAGGAAAAACACTTAATTAGGTTGACTTATATTTTCAGAGGTTTAGTCTATTATTAGCATTGTGTGACATGGTAGGAGAAGTGGCTGAGAGTCCTACATCTTGACTCAAAGACAATAGGCAGTGATCTTAGACACTGGGCAGTATCTTCAGTATAAAACCTCAAAGCCCACCTCCTCAGTGACACACTTCCTCCAACAAGATCATATCTACACCACAGGAGTGCATAGGATTAATATTAAAGGTTTATATGCTGTGATCAGACCAAAGCAAGACTAGGATACAATATGAAAGAAAATTCTGTAGAAAGGGAATTAAAATTCTTTCACTAAATGTGCTACTTTAAGTGGTTGTAGATTTCCATTGCTTTCTATTGTATACATAGAAGGCTGGTGTGGTGGCAGGCAGGCAGACAGACATGATGCTGGAGCAGTAGCTAGAACTTACATCTTGATCGGTAGGCAGCAGAAATAGAAACAGCAAGAATAGGACATGTGTGAGCTTTTGAAACCTAAAAATCCACCTCAAGTGACACACCTACACTTCCCCCAACAAGACCAGACCTCCTAATCCTTCCTAAACAGTCCAGCAACTGAGAACCAAACATCCAACTATATGAGACTATTGGGGTCATTGTCATTCAAAGCACCACACACATAGATGGCAGTGAACTTAGAGGATCATCTGATGGCCACAGAAAATTATTTCAAATGAGCAAGGGAAGTTCCCCCTAAGTCAAGTTTTTAGACAAATGTAAAACAAGGCATTATGGAATGATTTCAAGCATAACTTTAATTTTTCCCAAAGAAATAGCCAAGTTTATGGATATTGTTTTTGTTTTATTTATTTGTCACAGAAATACTGAATGATTTTGGCTATGTAATGAACAAATTAGTAACTTCACTGCATTCTGGAGTGAGATGGGAGCTTGGGCTTCTGGACTGGGTTGGAATTGGAGAGTTAACGTCTGATGTGAGTGTGGAGAGCTACAAGGCACATTAGAAAGAAACGAAGACAGTCAATGATGAAAGTTTCTGAAACTAAAGGTCTGCTCCAAAGGAGAAACAAAATGAATCAGATGTAGTTGAAAGATCTCTGATGAGGCTCAGTGAATGTGTTTGGAAGAGAAAAATGAAATGGCATCCAGGGACAGAGTATAGAGCTATAGAGCAAAGGAATTCATGTTCCTGCTTTCTCTGCCATGAGCTAATTCTGAAAAAAAAATGAGTGTGCATTTTCTGTCATACTGTAGTCTGATAGTCATAACCCGATCAAGCACAGTGTACCAGGGAATATCTAGAACACTCCCAAGGCCCCAGTGGGAATGCAATGCCCCATGATTCTCCTGCAGTGATTTGATTCCGGCTCCTGACAGTTGACAAGTCTAGGTTTATTTACATGTTGTTATTCTCTTGAAACTAAGTAGGCAATATCTGGATCATCTGTTATTGAGTGGACAACAGCAACTCTTTGACGGGAACCAATAACTTTGCTCACTAACAACAGGAGAATTCACTTTTGACACACCACAACTGTGAAGAAAATCCAATTTTGTCCTGATTATAAAAAGTGACATTATGTCCATTTTGCAAGCTTACAGATATGACATTAAATCTCAACATGTAGACTTTGTGGAATTTTATCATGACAAAAGATCATTTTCATGGCATACTTTCTCAGAAATAGCTTAGTGATTATTTTGAAGAGGCATAAGACCACATGCACAGTTTGTATAGTTTTGTAAGGCAAATTATTACAGATTCTCTGTCCAAAACTATTTGCATTCTTTTCTACAATTTCCTGATTGTAAACCTTATATTTTTAATGCCAAAATGATACCAATTGTATAGCAGGTAGGCAGTAGCCTGCCTATAAATTAATGATTAACTTACTTTCCTGACTTCTATGTTTTCCTTCCTAAAAGCCAGGCAGCTAAGACAAACTTTCCAGAGGGAAGAGGGGTCCCTAGCAGTGGAAGGCCCAGAGTCTCCTGGTTAACTCTCCCTTCACTCAGTTCTTCAGTACCAGTCTGTGCTACATCCTAAGCTGCTTTATGACAAAGTTTACTAGGGCAGAGCAGGGCATGATGGTGACCCTCGGGAGTTGGAGCTAGAAAAAGCTGGTTTTAGAATAAAGAAAAAATATACAAGCATATTTTCTGCTAGTTTCCTAACTCCTGTGGAAAGTGTAGATCTCTTTTCTTATTTCACAGTTAATTTTGGGCTTTGTGGGCAGATGATTGCATCCAAATTGCAAACCTTTTAGTTTCTCATTGCATAAGTAACTTTGGCAATTTGCCAAAAGGTAAAGCCACAAAAATCGAGGTTCAAGGCTAGTATGGGCTATATGAGACTTCAGCAACCTACAGAAACTTTAGAAGATATGCTGCCACATCATATTACATATGTATTGGTAAGTAATGTAATTTAAAGACTTCATATTCAATTCATCCACTATATTGACAAGAAATTATTTGAAGAGGATAGTGACAAATGACTCTTCTCAGAGGAAATGAAACACATTTCCTGACTTCAATTACCCAGTGAACATATAGGCAAACCCCAGCCATGAAATACATAGATAGCATCAGGGGATTGAATTTAACCATTCACTGTACAAAACAAGAGAAATATTCTCTTCTTTTGCTAATCAGTTGCTTTGTAGCTCTCAGGAAAGCAGAATATTCCAATGAATGTAAGGCGGTACTCTTCTGAGTAGCTTTTCAGAATATTTTTGTGTTTTGTTTAATATTTGCTTTCACCTTGCCCTGAACATTATTCTGAAGGTATGCAAAATGGAGACTAGAGCAGACTAGTTCAAATGCAGGAAAATGGAACACATCAGTTGAGTATGCATAGGAAAAAAAATCAAGTTTACAATTCTCAGAAAACTTAGTAAGGACTAAATTCTCAGTTGGGGAATGACTATCCAATTTTCAAAATGAGTATCTCTCTCTCTTTTTCTCTTTCTCTCTCTCTAGGTTGAGACAGGGATGGCCTTAAGGTACCCCAGGGATGTCTTGAGCTTCTAATCCTCCTAATAGCGGAGGCCTGTATTTAATACACATTTTGTTTATAAAGATTTATTTGTAAATACCCATTGTGATGGCTATTGTTGATTGTCAACCTGACTACATCTTCAATTAGCTAAAACCCAAATGTCTAGGCACACCTGCGAGGGATTATTTTTTTCTTAATTAGATCATTTGGAATGTGAAGACCCACTTCTAAACCAGATGTTTGAGGTGGGAAGATCCACCATTACTCTAGGCCACTCCTTCTGTTGGCAGCCTATATAAAAGACATGGATGGAGGTAGTTGGCTCTCTCATTGCCTGCTTGTTCTGTCTCACTAGCAAGTCCATTCCTTCACAGGCAACAGAGCCAACTTCTTTGGGATTCTGGCCTACAGTAAAGACCAGCTAAGACATCCAACCTCATAGATGGGCCAACTACAGGATTGGACTTTTCATTGGTAGACAGCTACCATTGTTAGATTAGTTTGTAAAACTATACTAATAAATTTCCTTTATATATAATATATATTCATTCGATAAATTTTGTTTCTCTAGAGAGCCCTGACTAATACACCCAAAATGGATGTTACTACTATAAAATTTTATTGTGTTGTGCCTACATATAAAAATTATTGATTGACACTCAGAAATAACTTGGTCCAAGACATGTCTTTTTTTTTACTTTTACTTTCAGAGATAGCAATGATAAAGCAAATAAAACAATATAAAATAAAATTTAAATCCTATTAACAATACCATTTTCTGAATAAAAGCCACAGATCATTATAGAACTAAAAGATTACAGGTCAACTTCAAGAGTAAGAGCCTAAGTCACCATGCTAGTTATCAAATTGTGATGGAAGCTGAAGCATCACTTTCTGCCTGTGTTATACTGTAAAGTCCTTTCCAGTGCCTTTGCTGTTCACAGTCCTGCTGTTCTGGTTTTCTTTATACCCAAATCTAATCCCACTATCTTCATTTCTCCCTACATTTCACTCCTTGCTGCCTTGCCTGTTGTCTATGGTACTTAGTGACACTTCCAACTTTACCTAGTGCTTGCCAGCATTTGTTCTTAATCTAAGTAATTTAACATGCACATGCAGAGTACAGAACCAAGCTCTTCTTCTATGTCTTAGAAGGACAAGTAATTGCTGAGAAATCTGACCAGACATCCAACAAATACACACCTCTATCTCTGTGAGTATACATTTAGTGTAAAATAGGGCTTCCAGATAAAGGGAAAATCCAATGGTAAATTGGTTTTAAAAGCGTGCTGCTGCCTTCCCCTCCATCAGAACAATTTCTGCATAGCAAACACACTCATTTAACATTTTTCTTGTCAGATATGTCACTTTCCACGTCATTTGAGCCAGTGCATGGGGGCACATATGAATAAACACATACAATAAAAAAAAAAAAACCAAAAGACATCTCCAAACTGGAAATCGGATGAATAGAATTGCACAGTGGTTGTAGATTTGCGTTTGCATGTTTCTGACACTGGTGGTGCCTGCCACTTGTGATGTCACCACAAAACAGCATCATATATTTACTGTGAGGCCATTTTCTTTTAAAGATAGTTCTGGCATGCGCTAGTCAGATGTTTGACTAACTCAGTGTATAGCTATGTCCAGACTTACCAAATTAGATAAAAAGAGAACTACTTGCCAAATATTAATCGTCAAAATTATATCACTTATTTATAATCAATAGAACTAAGTATGGGGGTAAAACAGTAAATTGTAGTTAAAAATCAAGTAGGGAGTTTTACAAAAGATTGTACAGTGACTTTTAATCTAGCTCCCCTTCCTTCCTTCCTTTTTCCTTCCTTCCTTCCTTCCTTCCTTCCTTCCTTCCTTCCTTCCTTCCTTCCTTCCTTCCTTCCTTCC
>JABTXL010012716.1:9670116-9695900 GCA_025134845.1 Neodon shergylaensis | reverse complement strand
TCTCTCTCTCTCTCTCTCTCTCTCTCTCTCTCTCTCTCTCTCTCTCTCTCTTTCTTCCTCTTTCAAGACAGGGTTTCCCTGTGTAGCTTTGACTGTCCCGGAACTCACTCTGTGGACCAGGCTGGTCTCAAACTCACAGAGATCCCCTTGCTTCTGCCTCCCTGAGTGCTGGGATTAGAGGTGTGTTCCACTACTGTCTGGTCTGGCCTCATTTCTTAAAGAAATATGTAGCGGGCCACGGCGCTGCCATATTCTCAGGGTCTGGCACTAAGCCCGTTGCCGCCATTTGCTAGTTGTCTCTAGTTGGTAGACAACTTCTGCGCATGCTCGCCTCTGGCCCAAGAGTGGTTTGATTCCCACCTATCACTTGCTCACACGACTTGCTCACACGATTGCCTCAGTGTTGTCTGCGCTGTATATACCCCCCCCCCCGCCACACGCAGCCTCGGGGTTTTTTCGAGGTAGTCTTCTCTGCTGGCAGAGTTGTGCCCCACAAGTGGTGCCGAAACCCGGGAACTTGACATCCAGGCACCAGGCAAAAGACCCTCACGTCAGTGAGAGGATTCAGAACTTGGATGTGCAGAGTGACGTGCTGGTGGGGGGAGTCAATCCACTGATCGATGCTCTGGCCCTTTTTTCTTATCACCGTTCTGTTGTGCTGTTTTTTCTTATGCTGTCACAAAGCGAAAGTAAGTCCGGCGTAGATAGGTCGGCATTTCCCTGTGTATAAGTTGTGTGTAGGTAAGCACACAGCATGGGGAATGCTGCCTCTGGCTCAGCAAATGTGAGCTCATTTTTGTGTCCTCTCCAGCGACAACTGAGAACCCGAGACCTGAAAGTCTCGGATGGGACTTTGAGGAAGTTCCTGGAGGATGTGGATCAAGCAGCTTCTTGGTTCGCTGACTTGGGGAACATTAATCTTCCCTGCTGGGAGAAATTGGATAAAGATCTTGAGGCAGCCAAAGAACAGGGCACACTCCGACCGGGGACACTTCCCCTATGGAGATTAGTGAGGGCTTGTCTGAAGGAAGGGAAGTGTGTTGAGGCATTGAAGGAAGGCCGCAGAGCATTCTCTGCTTACCAGGACAGCATGTCAGAGTCAGAATCAAAAGGAAAGGGAGGACCTAAAAGGAAAGAAACTAAGGAGAGCGGCAATAGCTCTCGGAAGGGAGAAAAGGAACTCCAGAGTAGCGCTACCCCAGAAAAGAAAAGTATATATCCACCTTTGGATGAGTTTGCTAATTTTTCTATTGACTGATCTTCGCATGAGGAGGATCGGTTGGATGAGGAGGAGGAGGAGCAAGACTTAGAGGAAGCAGCGGCACAGTATGCGAGAGAGCGGTATAGTCCGGAATATACTAAGCCTCCGCCCTACGATTCTTGTCGTAGACCAGCGGCACCTTCAGCGGCGTCTGCTTCCTTTATCAAGCATAGCACCTGGAATAAATTGGCCAGTGCTTACCCTGTTTTTCAAGACCCCAATACTGAGCAGAGATATCATGAGCCAATAAGATATAAACAAGTAAAGGATTTGGCGGAGGCTGCACGGACTTATGGAGTATCAGCCAGCTTTACTCTAGGATTGGTGGAGCATTTAGGGCAGTCAGCTATGACCCCTGCTGATTGGATGAGCACAGTGAAAGCATGTGTTTCTTTAGGACAATACCTGGATTTTAAATTTATATATACAGATCTTGCCATCGTGCAGGCCCGCACTAATGCGACTAATGGCAATGCCACTTGGACAGCTGATATGTTGCTAGGAGAAGGGCAATGGATTAATAACAAGACAGTTTTTCCAATACAAGTATATCAGCAGATTAATGAAATGGCCATTAGGGCCTGGAAGTCTCTGCCCAATAGAGGGCAAGTGTCTGGCAACTTGACTAAGGTTATTCAGGGACCGACGGAGCCATTTTCGGACTTCGTAGCTCGTATGATGGAAGCTGCAGGAAGAATTTTTGGAGACGCAGATCACTCTATGCCCTTGATTGAACAGCTTATATTCGAGCAATGCACTAAAGATTGCTGGAGGGCTATTACGCCCTGGAAGGGGAAGGGCCTTCAGGCTTGGATGAAAGCATGCAGAGACATTGGAGGGCCATTATCCAACGCAGGCTTAGCAGCCACAGTACTAGCTGCTGCCAGGACCACAGGGGGAAAGAATGGAGCGTGCTTTAAATGTGGGAAACCTGGACACGTGAGAAAGAATTGCCCAAATGGAGGCCAGAGAATTGATGAGGGAGGCCGTCAACCAGGCTTATGCCCTCGGTGTAAAAAGGGGAAACACTGGGCCAAGGAAAGTAGATCAGTCAAAGACATTAATGGGCAGCCCATAACAACACCACCTGGGTCAAAAAATGGCAAATGGGGCCCATGTCCCCAGGGCCCTCAAATGTATGGGGCATTACAGGGTCAGACAGAACATTTCCCACAGAAGCCAGAAGAGCAACCTCCGGCTCTGCAGGGTTGGACATCTGTGCCACCAGCCGGATGGTACTAACCCCTCAGATGGGGGTGCAACCCCTTGAATCTGACTTCCGAGGCCCCTTACCAAAGGACACAGTTGGCCTCTTGTTGGGACGGTCCTTCTCAGCCTTGAGGGGATTGGTGGTGACTCCTGGAGTCATAGACCCAGATTATACAGGAGTAGTTAAGATCATGTGTGCGTCCCCTCAAGGAATCTCAGTTATCTCGCCAGGGCATCGCATAGCCAAGTTATTAATATTGCCAAGCTTACACAACAAATTTCCTGACAAAGAGACCGTTAGAGGAGAAAAGGGGTTCAGATCCACAGGTGTGGATATGGCGTATCTGTCCCTGGAACTCGATAAACGACCCATGCTAGGCCTAAAGATAGAAGGAAAACACTTTAAAGGCCTTTTGGATACTGGGGCAGATCACAGCATCATTAGAAAGGAAGAGTGGCCAGTTCGCTGGCCCCTACAGTCCTCCTCACAACTCTTGCAAGGGCTGGGGTACGTAAATACACCAGAAGTCAGTGCCAAAGAGTTGGTTTGAGTTTGTAAGGAAGGACAGACTGGTAGAATACAGCCCTTTGTGCTCAGTCTACCAGTCTCTCTATGGGGCCGGGACGTATTGAGGCAGATGAAAATTAGGCTTACTACTGACTATTCTGAGACCAGTCAGCGCCTTATGCTTGATGCGGGTTATGTCCCAGGGAAAGGACTTGGAAAGAACCTCCAGGGAATAACATGCCCCCTGGAGCCTGTAGGAAATCAGGGGTGAAAGGGGCTGGGTTTTTCATAGGGGCCACTGAGGATGCCATTCATATATCCTGGACCACAAACACCTTGGTCTGGGTGCCTCAGTGGCCCCTTTCCAAAGAAAAATTAGAAACCGCTTACTTGCTGGTCCAGGAGCAACTCTCCCTGGGAAATTTAGAAGTTTCCCTATCGTCAGCTGCCCCAGGAACTAACTGGGGACATCGCCCTGGACACCTGGGAGCCCCTCTAGATCCAAGTCTCTTGCCAACCTTAAGATGGCTCCCTTAATTAAGAAATGTGTTTCCCTGCTCCCCTACCCAGCCTTCCTTTATCCCAATCATCCCGTTTCCCCAAGTTCCCCCCATCCTCCCCTTCTCCCTTTTCTCTCCCCATCTCCCCTTACCCCTCTCCCACCCCACCCCCAAGATCCCAATTTTTTGCCCGGCATTCTTGTCTACTTCCCATAACCAGGAGGATAGCTATATGTTTTTCTTTGGGTTCACCTTCTTATTTAGCTTCTTTAGGATATCAAATTGTAGACTCAATGACCTTTATTTATGGCTAGAAACCAATTAACCAATTATGAGTGAGTACATCCCATGTTCATCTTTTTGGGTCTGGGTTACCTCACTCAGGATAGTGTTTTCTATTTCCATCCACTTACATGCAAAATTCGAGAAGTCATTGTTTTTTATGGCAGAGTAGTACTCTAATGTGTATATATTCCACACTTTCTTCATCCATTCTTCCATTGAAGGACATGTAGGTTGTTTCCAGGTTCTGGCTATTACAAATAATGCTGCTATGAACATAGTTGAACAAATGCCCTTGTCATATGATTGGGCTTCTCTTGGGTATATTCCCAAGAGTGGCATTGCTGGGTCCAGGGGTAGGTTGATCCCGAATTTCCTGAGAAACCGCCACACTGATTTCCAAAGTGGCTGCACTATCCTATAGCCATACTGGTGAATATCTTGCATATCACCATAGAACCTTCATCTAGCGATGGGTGGAGATAGAGACAGAGACCCACACTGGAGCACCAAACTGAGCTCTCATTGTCCCAATGAGGAACAGAAGGAGGGAGAACATGAGCAAAGAAGTCAGGACCACAAGGGGTGCACCCACCCACGGAGATAGTGGGGCTGATCTATTGGGAGCTCACCAAGGCCAGCTGGACTGTGACTGAAAAAGCATGGGATAAAACTGGACTCTCTGAACATGGCGGACAATGAGGGCTGATGAGACGCCAAGCACAATGGCATGGAGTTTTGTTCCTACTTCATGTTCTGGCTTTGTGGGAGCCTAGCCAGTTTGGATGTTCACCTTCCTAGATCAGGATGGAGGGGGGAGGATTTTGGACTTTCCACAGGGCAGGGAACCCTGACTGCTCTTCAGGCTGGAGAGGGAGGAGGAGAGGAGAGAGGGGAGGGGGAGAGGAGTGAGGGGAGGAGTGGGAGGAGGGGGAGGGAAATAGGAGGCTGGGAGGAGGCGAAATTTTTTTTTGCAATAAAATAAAATAAAAAAAGAAGAAGTTTCCCATTCTCCCTGGAATACTCCCATTTTTGTTATCAAAAAGAAATCTGGCAAATGGAGGCTCTTACATGACCTTCGCGCTGTTAATCAACAAATGCAACTGTTAGGATCAGTACAGCGCAGCCTACCTTTACTCTCTAGCATTCCTAAGGACTGGCCAACAATTATTATTGACATTAAGCACTGTTTTTTTTCCATCCCGCTAGCGAGTGAGGACTGTAAGCATTTTGCTTTTACTATTCCATCTGTCAATCATGAAGAATCAGACAAAAGGTTTCAATGGAGAGTTCTACCTTAAGGAATGGCCAATAGTCCTACTATGTGTCAGTTATACGTCCAATCAGCACTTGAGCCCTATTGTTAGAATGTGCAATTATATGGATGATATTTTGATAGCAGCTCCATACAATGATATGTTGGAATCAGTATTTCCAGTACAGCAGAAGCTCTTAAGGCCAGAGGGTTGTTAATAGCCCCTGAGAAGGTACAGAGAGATCTCGTGGGCCGTTTTCTGGGAGCTATTATATGTCCAAAGTATACACGCCCTCAAAAGGTACAGCTAAGAGTGGGCGCCTTAAAGACATTAAATGATTTTCAACATCTCCTGGGAGACATAAACTGGCTTCGTCTGTACCTCAAAATAACCACTGCAGAACTCCGGCCGCTGTTTAAAATATTAGAAGAGATCCCAGAGTTACCTTTCCCAGATATCTAACTGAGGAAGCTAGATTGGCCCTCAGAAAGGTGGAAAAGGCTATTGAAGAGGCACAATTACAACGCATTGACAACAGCAGACCCTTATTATTGTGTGTCTTGCCAACTGAAGAAGCGCCTACTACAGTACTCTGGCAGGAGGGACCTTTGTTGTGGGTCCATGCCCATGCCTCCATCTCTAAGGTTACTCAGTATTATCCTGCAGCAGTCACTACGATTGCTATGATAGGCATAAAATTGTCTTTGACATATTTTGCTATGCAACCTCAATTGCTTATACAGCCATACAATCCTAAACAGATGCAAATTTTATGTGCCACCGTAGATGACTGGGCTGTGTTGATTACCACCTTTAATGGCAGATTTGATAATCACTATCCATCAGATAAATTGTTACAATTTATTACGCACCATCCAGTGGTTTTTCCTAAAATAACAGCCTCGCATCCGCTGGAAGCAGCGGTTACGGTTTTTACTGATGGTTCCAGCACAGGCACGGGAGCTTATGTGATCCTGGGAGGAGAGACAGTGACGAAATGTTTCCAGTCTGACAGACCGCAAATAGTTGAGTGTCAAATGGTGTTGGAAGTGTTTCGCAACTTCCCAGGACCCTTGAACATTTATTCGGATTCTCTTTATGTAGTTAATGCGGTCTGCTGTCTAGAGGCCTCAGCAATAATATCAACTACTAGTCCTGTATCCTGTGTTTTCCTGGCTCTTCGTCAACAGATTAGGAGCAGGAAATATCCCTTCTATATTACCCATATTAGAGCTCATTTCCTTTTGCCTGGCCCTTTGGCAGATGCTAATGCGCAAGCTGATGCTGCAACAAAAGCTTTTCCATCTTTAATTATAGACCCCTTAGCAGCCGCAAAGCAGTTCCATCAATTATATCATGTGTCTGCTAAAGTCTTGAGATTAAAATTTGGCATAACCAGGCAAAATGCCAGGGAAATAGTTAAGGCTTGCGGAGCATGTGTTTCCTTTCATCATCCTCCCCATGTTGGAGTCAATCCTAGGGGTCTTAAGCCTGGGGACCTTTGGCAGATGGACGTCACCCATGTGCCCGCCTTTGGGCGCCTTCAATATGTTCATGTATCAGTAGATACTTGTTCAGGGGTTATTCATGCCACACCCCTGACTGGGGAGAAGGTCACCAATGTGATAACACATTGTTTGGAGGCTTGGGCCACTTGGGGCAAGCCCCAATGCTTAAAAACGGACAATGGCCTGGCTTATACATCCAGAACATTTAAAGGTTTCTGTGAACGCATGGGTGTTCAACATCATACTGGCCTGCCGTACAACCCACAAGGACAATGAATAATTGAGAGAGCTAATCGCTCCCTGAAGGAACTTTTACAAAAACAAAAAGGGGGAATAGGCCATGGCCTACTAGCAAGGAATGCTATATCCTTGGCAACATTTACCTTGAATTTTTTAACCTTTGACAATAAGGATCGCTCACCTGCTGATAAACATGCAAGCATGAGCGCCATAGAATCCACCCTAGTAAAGTGGAAAGATGTGTTAAAAAATAAATGGAGTGGACTGGATCTGGTGATTGCCAGATCCAGGGGAGCTGTTTGTGTTTTCCCACAGGATCAGGAGGACCCAATTTGGGTGCCAGTAAGACTGACCAGAGAAGTGAAGATCGCTGCGAAGGATGAAGACAACCCAGTGTGTAGAAATAAGGGCGGCGGGGCTGTGTCCCGAGCACCCTGGCTGCCTGCTCGGCTAGCTTATGCCCCGAAATAACAACACACAAACTGTATTCATTTAAATACTGCTTGGCCCATTTCTATCTAGCCTCTTCTAGGCTAATTCTCACATATTAATTTAGCCCATTTCCATTCATCTGTGTAGCACCGCTAGGTGCGCTTACCGGGAAGATTCTAGCCTACGTCCATCTTGGATTGGAGCTTCATCTGAGTGTGTCTCAGAGAGGAGCTATCACGTCTACCCAGGAGCGCAGAGCATGGCGTCTCTGCTCCCGAGAGCAGAGCTGTCTAGTCTGAGCTCACTTCCTCTTCCTCCCAGTATGCTATTCTGTTTATTCCTCCCACCTATGTTTTAACCTATGAGGGCCAAGCAGTTTCTTTATTGCTTAACCAATGAAATCAACAGATTGATATATGACACTCCCACATCACCAGTGGATGCTGATCATCCTGCCGTGGGTGACTCAAACAGATGCAAAGAAGATGACACTCTGGGCGGTAACGAGGGCATGGCCCGTACCAATACGAGTTCATGCTAATTCATCCCTTTTACCCACATTATTCTCCACCTCCTGTGATATGGATGCACCCTGTTTACCTAGCCCAGAACCAAAATCAGAAAAGTTTAATGCAACCAGAGTTGATTTAAATGGAACCATGTGCTTTTCCTTAGATAAGAAACCCCCTTGCATTTGGCTCCAACGTAAAAATCTTACTAATTGGGTGGATTCTTTGGTGCATAGCAAGATAGGGATAAATATGTTGAGTGAAGCACTCAGTCAAGTAGCATCAGGAACATCACAAGGGTCTGGGTCAGGTAGTAATGCATCGGCCATAAAAGTTACTACCTTGGCCATGCGAGTAGAATCCATGGTGCCTACTGGAACAGGATCATTCGTAAGGAATACAACTTATTTCAGAGCATCACCACATTGCACTTCGGATTTTTCGTTTCCACTCACCTTTACCGCCTGCCAAGCAAGAACTTGGGAAAAGGAACAGGTTACATTTGGGTTTTCCTTATCCCCCTCCATGAAAAGCTATTTTTATAATAAAACCAATGAAAAATCCACAATAGGGTCAGGATGGTCTTGGTACCAATGGCTGCTCTCTAATGAGGCAGGAGCTACGGCAGATGTTTCTGCTTCGGCACAACTTCGGCCAATTACAACATGGCTGCTCAATGTTATAGGCACTATTAATGAACAGGCCAAACTAGGAAGGCGGCTTCGTTATATTCAAGAAGAAGAGTTAAGTAATCATACTCTCCCAGAAGCCGCAGTCTGCTTGCCCTCTCCATTTGTTGTTTTGCTTACTAATATTACCAATGGAAGTGAGGTTGATTATAAGAATGCCTCAGTGGAGTGTTTTTTGTCTGAATGCTGGAATGGAACATGGAAACTGGCGATAGTGCTAAAAGTTCCTACGTTTGTACCCCTCCCTGTGGAGGCTGACCTTGAACAGTTCCCTATTGCTATGCTCCTACTGAGCGGTGTGATTTTGGAATTACCGCTGCCATAGTCTCTGCTATTGTGGTGTCATCAGCAGCCGCTATTACAGCAGTAGTGGCAATGGCTAGCCAGATACAAACGGCTGCCGCTATTAATGAGATTGCTACCAAAACTGCAGATGTATTAGATACTCAGACCAAAATCAGCAAGCACATGCTGTCAGGCATAGTGGCTGTTAATCAGAGGATCGATTTCCTACAAACTCAGATTGATGAATTGGCCAGCTTAGTTCAAGTTGGTTCCATAGCACATCAGAAACATGTTTGCATTACTTCTCTTGTTTTTAATAATTCCAGGAACGAGTCTGAACGAATTGGACAATACCTGGCAGGAAATTGGTTGCAAGAGATGGAACTGCTACTTCAAGAGCACCTGTTTCACATCGCCATTTTGAATAGCACCCGCGTGCAGCCTCTCACTCTTGGACAGTTTTCTGACTGGCTTTACTCTGCCTTTTCTTATTTCAAAGAGTGGGTGGGTATGGGAATGTTCAGTGCCCTGTGCTGCCTCAGTGTGGTCATATGTTTATGGCTCCTTTGCCGATTCAGGACACGCCTGCGCAGGGACAAAGCAATTATGGTACAGGCTCTTGCTGCCCTTGAACAAGGAGTCTCCCCCCAGGTCTGGCTAAGCAGCCTTAAAGATGGCCTCTGAGCAAGATGCAGACTTGGCACCTCCAGTCTTAGGACATTGCACGGAGATAGGTGCGTCTTTGCTGATGGCCTCTGAGCAAGATGCAGTCTTGGCACCTCCAGCCTTAGGGCATTGCACGGAGATAGGTGCATCTTTGCTCCCCTCTTCTCTGTCTCTTTCACCCGGTCTTACAGTCCTTGCACCTCGTTGACCTTGCTGTCCTAGCACTCCAGAGGATGTTGGACTAGGGTACTCTTGCACCCTTGAACGTGAGGAAAGTCATGAAGTTCCCCGTTAGATCGGGTGCTCTGTTTTTAAACAAAAAAGGGGGAGATGTAATGCGCCTCAGTGCCGCAACGTAGCGCTAGTTGTCTCTAGTTGGTAGACAACTTCTGTGCACGCTTGCCTCTGGCCCAAGAGTGATTTGATTTCCACCTATCACTTGCTCACACGACTTGCTCACACGATCGCCTCAGTGTGGTCTGAGCCAATCAAGCAATGACACGTCATAGGCGGGCCAGGCGCTTTATATATCCCCCCCCCCCCCCCCCCCCGCAATCGGGCTGGGGTCTTTTCACCTCTATCTGAACTTCAGTCTTCTGTGCTCCAATAAAGTACGTTCCAAGAAGAATCCTGTTGTGGTAGTCTTCTCTGCTGGCAGAGTTGCGCGCCACAGAAATAAATGTTTGTTATCTATCCGGTGACTTTATCCACTATCGGTTACCCGGGATTCTCAAATGTGCTCACTCTGCTGACCTCTAACTGGTTAAAGTTATGACATCGAATTGTGTTACAATATGGCATATGGGAATGTTGACGGAGACTAACCCTACAGTGTTCACACTCTACACAGAGTGTTTTAATTTTTTTATGTTCCTATCCACTAACAAGACCAGAACAACAGGGAAACACCGTACGTACCCAGGATTTGTGATGTTTGGGAACAGCACCCATTCTCTCATATGTAAGGAAAGCAGATGCACTCTGAGGGTGAGACCCTGTGGGCTGTCTCTTTAATGGCAACCATAGGGAGGGAACCCAGCCGCAAAACTTCCTAGTCCTCTCTAGTAATTTGACAGTGAGGTGTTCAATGTCATTCAACTTGTTAGACACTTCAATAAAACCGAAGCCTGAGTTTTGGGTTTTTGTTCCGTGTCTTGTCTTTTCTTCTACTGTACCCTACTTACCTAATTATACTTGATATTTACTGCATTTCAAGTGTAGATATGTATGCTGCTTTGGTGTTTTCAGGCAAAATCAAATCCACATGTAATTGTTTTCTGGTGTTATGGGTAGCTGTAGTGGTTGAATTTATAGATGAAAAAGCCCTCGTAGTATGTACTCTTCTGCCTTATTTGTAGAAGGAAAAGGGTAGCTTTTTTCTATTCTTCCTTGAAGCTTTAATGTCTGCCTTATGCGCGAATTATCTCAGTGCACACTATACAGATAATGGTGAAAGAAATGCCTTAACAAATGTAAAATGTTGTTATAAGTCCGTTAGTGCACACATTCTGCTCAAAGCATGGGATGAAAGGGTCTGTCACAGCTGAATTGAGGATTCATTCTTCCAGATCCTCCTATTTTCCCCTTGGTTCCCCATTGGCTGTGTTATGTGCTGCAGTCACGAATCTACTGCGGTGGAAGCAAGACCACAGATTTTTGTCTGAGATAGAGAGGTGGATTTAAATCCCGAATATGTGATCTTGAACGACCTAGCGACCCTTTAACTGAATTTCAGCCTCTCCCCCTATAATGGGGATATTCAAATATAGAACACTGGGGGCTGCTTTAGGAGTAAGGATGAGTGTACAGCATTGTGAAGTTAATATGATATTGTTTATATTCTTATATCCTTTCACATAATGAAATACCACAAGGAATCACTTATGAATTTTTTTTCTGGTGCATTATTCTTAATCTCCTATACTAGTGGCTTTGTTTCTTTGACTTTTGGTAGGAAAAGTAGGCACGTTTAGGGCCACAGTGAAGCAGCTGACTCACTTCAGGAGCTAGGAAACAGGGCATAGCAGACAGGTCCTTTTTGCATGCATGCCCTCCAGTGAACAGAAGACCCCCTGCTCATCTCTACCTCCCAGGTCCACAGCATCTCCCAGTAGCATCCACACTTGGGCGTGGGTATGATGGGATCACTCTAATCTCATTTCTAGCACAGCAAGTACACTGTAGTCACATTACAAGATATCCTAAGACCACTTAAAATCCTGCATCTATGTTGCTTATAACTTAAATTATAAGTGAGTTCCCTCCAGCTTTATATGAACTTACAATGGAACAAAACTTTGGGTGTAAGTAATGCTTGACTGCAGCTTTATGAAATAAAGGGCTAATATTGAGATGCACCAACACAGAGAGAATAAATAGATTGATTAGAAGACAAATTGTGATTAAAAAAAGGAATCTCAGAAAATTAGCAGTGTGCCTCATACTCCTTAGTAGGAAACTGGTATAAAGGAAGAAACATAAAAATGGTAAAATGGAGAATAGAGTATGAATAGGAATCGGAGTGCAGCTCAGTGACAGGATATATACTTAGGGTGTATGTGTGCTCGGTTTAATCTTCCTCCATGTACTTATTATCTAAACATGTAGCTATTTACTGCATCTGTACCCTTCATCTATACATTTAACCACTACTGCTGTCCCTGATACCAATGTGCGGCTGAGGTTGTATTTGATTTTGCTGCAAACACTGAAAAAATCATACATAGCTTCATTTGAAATGTGGTAAGTAAATGTATTTATTAATATACAATAAATGACTTATTATTTATATTATTATCAATATTACATTAATAAACTCTTTGACTAAGACAATTATATCATTTGTCTCTTATGACTCCTGTTTCCTGACATTAAGGTGACTGCACCAATGTGTATGTATGTGAGAGTGTATGTCTGTGTGTGTGTGAGGGTGTATGTCTGTGTGTGAGGGTGTATGTGTGTATGTGAGAGTGTTTGTGTGTGAGAGTGTGTGTGTGCATATATGTAAGGGTGTATGTTTGTGTATGTGAGGGTGTATGTGAGAGTGTATGTATGTAAGAATGTGTGTGTGCATGTATGTGAGAGTGTATGTGTGTGCTGCTGGGCATTGAACCCTGGCTTTATGCATAGTAGGAAAGTGTGCATGAATGTATTTTTAAAATGTTTTTTTAGCTATTAAAAGCAAATTTATGTGCACTATAAAGATTTCAAAATACTAGGCAAATTAAAGGTGAGGAAGATAAATATTATCCTTAAGAAAGTGCATTAGTTTTGTGTATCTTTTCAATTGTTTTTCTTAATGTATAATGTATTTATGACTTTAGTTTTTAGTAAAATTTTAGTGCTAGTATGTAACATTGATAAATTTTAGTATAGAATTTTGTTTTCGAAAGAACTCACAACACCTATGGCTACCTGCACAGGATGAGTCCCATCAACATCCCAGCAAGAATGGGAAAATGGCTCATGAAGCGCTACTGCTACCTGAGGAATTATTGGCAGTTGATGGCTGCCTTGAGGCTGTCATTCTGGAGTTGTGTGTGTCCATGGTAGGTTGCCCGTGCTCTGGTGGACAGACACACATCCATTCACATAAACAAATTGTACTGTGGTGTGTGTGTGGGGGGGCATGAAGTGGAAGGGAATCTATCAAGGAAGTAGAAGCCGGGAGGAGCTGGTGTAGATGTCATCTGGATATGGTCTATACATGTAGGAAGTTGTCAATCATTAAATAAATCTATTCTTTAATAAACTATACTAAATTCACATGTGCTTATCAACAGTTATTCTTCAGACATCCTGTTTTATCTGTACCTTCTCCTGATCTTCTGACAATGCATTAGTTTGCAAAAAATCCATGTGGCCAACAATTAAACAGATGTGTTCCACAGATAAGAAATTTAAAAAAATTTTTGAAAATGTCATATGTATATACATGCATACATATGCATTTTTTCTTGATCGTATCCACTTCTTATTCCCCCTACTCCTCCCAGGACCCCATCAATCTATTATTTCACATCCTTTTATAATTTTCATCTATCTATTTATTTATTTAAACCTACCAAGTCCATTTAGTTTTGTTTATACGTATCTGGACATGGAGTCATTTTCTGTGCTTTTGGCACCTACTTGTGATCACATTTCCAAAGAAAAGTGACTCTTTCTTTCCAGAACCCATAAATGCCAATAACTGTTAAGCTAGGTATGGGGACTTGGGGACTCATCCCCAACCCGTGTTGGGTTTTAAGTGACTTGATCTTGTACAGGTCTTGAGCAGGTAACCTCAGCTGGGAGGCTGTGCAATACCTAGGCCACGCCCAGAAGACAGCACTTCACAGTGCTCCTTCCTGCCTCCAGCAGTTCCAGTCTCTCCGCTTTCTCTTTCGTAAACTGTACGTGTGTGTGTCTGTGTGTCTGTGTGTCTCTGTCTATGTGTGTCTGTGTGTATGTGTGCGTGCCTGTGTGTGTCTGTGCATGCGTATGCATGTGCGTCTTTGTGTATGTGTGCCTGTGTGTCTGTGTGTGTGTTTATGTGTCTGTGTGTCTGTGTGTGTGACTGTGTGTATGTGTGTGTGTCTGTGTGTTTGTGTGTGTCTGTGTGTGTGTGGTCTGGGTGTGTGTGTTGTGTACATGTGTGGTCTGTGTGTGTCTGTGTGTGTCTGTGTGCGTGTGTGTGCGTGTGTGTGTGGTTTGTTATTGATGTAGATATCTCATCTATGGCAGAGCACTCACAATCACTTTTTCAGCCCATTGGACATCAATGAATCTCTGTATTATTTAGTACCCTCTGTGGTAAGAAGCTTCTGTGATCAATGTTGAGACAACAGCAGCACAAATATATGTAAAAACATAAATATTTGGAAGGCATGACCATTCATAGGAACAATATTAATAGCCTCTCTCCCAGAGCCTAAATTATGGTGCTCCCCCAATACCTAGAAACAAGTTTAACCAAGGAAACAAAAAACCTCTGTATTAAAAGCTGTAAGACACCAAAGAAGGAAAGAGGAAGAAAATAGAAGATGAAAAGAGCTCCCACGCTCATTGGTTGGCAGGAGTAATATTGTGAAAATGGCCATCCTACCGAAAGCAATCTATATATAATGCAACCACGAACAAAATACAGGACATCTCTATATAGACATGGAAAAAATTTCTCCAAGTGTATATGGAAGCACAAAAGACCCAAAAGTAGACAGAACAACCCTTAACACAAAAATATTGCAGGCAGTATATACAATATGTGATTTCAAATTCTTACAGAGTCATAGTAATAAAAACAGCATGCTATTGTCACAAAAATAGACACACAGATCAATGGAATAGAATAGAGGGCCCAGTATAGCTCCACATAACTACAGCTACCTGATGTTGATAAAGACTCCAAAAATATGCGTTAGAGAAAAAACAGCATCTTCAAAATAAGGTGATGGGAAACCTGGCTTTCAGCATGCAGAAAATGAAGTCAGATCCTTAACCTCGCACCTTGCAGGGAAGAGCTCATCAACAGGATGTAAAATTAACATATTAACAACTGTCCCTTCATATCACCAAATAGCCAGCCAAACAGGGTGTTTTTGCTTTTAATATCTGAATTTTGGTCTATATCACTATGATTAATTTTCTTAGTAGTGTAAAGGCTGGTGGGTTAGAAGAGCTGAGGCAGCATCTGAGCAAAGTGTGTGAGTGCTGGTTTTCCTGCACTCTGTCCCTCATTGGACTTTTATCCTTTCAACCACTGGAGTTGGTCCCCCGCACCATAAAAAGGTAAACTTTGGTTCATTAATTATCATGATTTTTACTTAGAGCCTATGGAAGTGGTTTTCTTATTTATTTGTAAGCATTCTTTACACATCTGTCTTTGTCCTTAAATTATTACACTTAGGCCATTTTACAATTTGGCCTTAACTTTCTAATTGGGTACCGATCAGAGCATTGGAGAGAAACAGCTGGTAACCGTAGGTTTATTTGTATTTTGGCTGAGCATCATTTCCCAGCAGAAGGCTGATCTTACCATCCCATTCACAATCCGTTATCTTTGTACTATGTATAGTAACATTTAATTACATGTGCTTCAAATGTTTTTCTCATTGATGCAGAGATCTTTTTTATTTGTTCACGGTAAAGTTTTCTGCCTTTATATTTTCATATTTCAAGGTGAATATAATTAGTTCATTACTTTTTTCTTATACTTTTATCATTTAAATTTTCATTTAAAATATTTAACTCAAACTGAAATTATTGTAAAGCATCAGATCTTAAATTTACCTTCATACCCCAAACTGATAACTGATTGTTTCATTGTTTTTGATTCAAATTGTTGTCTATGTCATTTAAGTGAAATTTTTTATATTAACTAATTTAAAATATATACATTAAAATATGTGTGTATACACATACAGATATAGCAATAATGGGAACCTAAGAAAGTGGTAAGTTTTTAATGGGAGTGGATAAAAGGCACTTTGTCCTAGACTGATGGATGCTCCACTGAAAACAGAAAACAAAGGGAAACCAGAGTTAACTTGTGTTCACTATCTCAGCCATCTGCAGCCCTGTCAGGGTTCTGGTTGGGTGTGCTGAGGGCAAGCCTAGCAGGCTAGGGGTGGTAGGGGGAGGACAAGGTGTTCAGGGTGTTTATTTCCTTAGTTTCCCTATGCAGGCTCCAGGAGGGCAATGAGATTCCTCTGCAGAAAGCCTCTAGCCCTGCCTCTGAATGCTCTAACCCCCTCCTCTCCTTCTGTCTTCCAGTATTTTCTTCTTCCTCTCCCATATTATGGTGTTGGTTGACTGGCATGTAGCAACCGGCCACTGACAAATTTTCATGGATCTTCTGTGTTCTATCCACTTATTTTTGAACTTTGCAAATAAAACCTCTTTATACAGCCTTTGAAGTGAGCTATCAATTTGCTGCCTTTTCTGGAGAGCCAGTTAGGGTAGTCAGCAGAGTGCATGGCACTGGAAAGTGTTTAGACCTAGAAGAGTCCCACAGGCTGAAAGGTGATCTTGAATACTAAAGTCATAACTTGACAGTAAGTTCTGAGAAAAAAAAGAGAGGTAAAACTCAAATAACTTTAAAAAATAAGTTGTATTTACTTATTTTTGTGTGAGTATATATGTATATGAATGTGGTATATGTGTAGTTAGTGTATGTACTCTGTGTGTGTGTGTGTGTGTGTACATGCATGCACATCTGGAGACCTGAAGAAGGCATCAAGTATCCTACTCTATAACTCTTCACTTCTTCCTTCTAGACGGGTCTCTTGCTGAACCTGGGGCTAAGCTGGTTCTAGCAACTCCCAGTGGTCCTCCTTTCTCCCCCACAGCATTAGAGATACAGACACACGTGTATCTGGTTTTTCATGTGGGTGCTGGAATCTAAATCCAGTTCCTAATGCTTGAATAGCAAATGCTGTTATCTACTGAGCTGAATCTCTAGACCTGTATTTACTTCTTTTATTCATTTTTTTTAACCTGAACATTGGTCAATCCTGTCTTAAGATTCTACAATTTCCTTTATTTTTTAAACTATTTTCCAAGAAATTCTATTTGTTGTTATTATCTGAAGATGATAATGTCCACTTAAGTAGTTCTGTCCATACACATTAGCTCAATTACAAAATTCTTCAAAGATTTCAAGGGAATAAAATAAATCAAACTTCATTGCTCTGGGTTACTTACTGGGCTCAGGAGACTCATTTATCAAATGGTTGGTAATGTGTTTATTTTCTTTATTATAGATAAGAATATTCTGGACGAATGTACTTATTTTTTTCATTTATAAACTTTCATGAGAGCCAAGTAAGTAAGAGATTCTCTGCAAGTTAAGTGCTGAGGGATCAGATGTAATAATAAGCTAAGGAGCTGAAATATAGACCAAAGTATTATAAAAAATGAGCCTCATTAAATAGAGTTGTTTAAAAAATAGTAGAAAGAAGCCCTTTGCCATTACCATGAGCTTTTCAAATAATACTGACAACATGACAAAGATTGGGTCCAAACTTGTACATCTTACTGGTTATTGGAGTTTTGAGTTGTGCCCAATATGTTCGAATTAACTGCTTCCAGACTCTGAGACTTCTTTTTTCAGTATTTATATTTTTATAATGGTGCCAAAGTTGTTGAACCTTGGCATAGCACATTCAGACAAAAAAACCTGCACATTTGATTTTGGTTTTGATCTAAGGAAAATATACACTGTATACACTGTTTACAATAAATCCTATGTGTGTGGAGCCATGGACAGCATAAAGCTTACTTGGTGTATTGAGCTATTGATATAATGACAATGGCTGTTTGATGTTACTTACTCTAGTGTTCATGGTATGAAAATCTTTTTTCTATGCAGTGAGTGGTTATGTCACTCTGTAGTAAAAGTATTACCTCATCACTCCCCTCTGAGTAAACTTCAGCAGGCCGGTGTTATGTGCTGCAGATGAAGGAAATCTTGTGCTTCTAAGACACTATTTAATTTATGACTTTGCTGTTGCTCTTGACTACTTATATCTTCTGCCAGCTCTCCTCTTCATTAATAATAGAAAACCTTTCACCTTAACACGCTGCTGTTATACACTGAAGTGCTTTACGAGTCCTCTCAAGTTTCAGTCCTTTCACAAGGCGGAAACAGAATATTTTAATAAACCTTGAATTAGGAAGAATATTTTAATAAACCTTGAATTAGGAAGAATATTTAATTTATGTGCAATGTAGACAGCCAAATAATAGATGTCAAATAACAAGTTATTTTATCTTTAGCAGTGTTCATAGGTTGCTTATTTCCCCTTCTAAACAGAAGGATGTTGGCACTCTCGATGAGCTATGTGCTCTATTCCTGCCATTTATAATTTTAACTAAGCCCTATAACTATCCAGTGATAATTAAGGACATTTTCAAATATTTTATAATTCAGTAAATATTAGCAAGAATAATCTCTAGATTGTGCTTGTCATTAAAAGCAAAAAATCTTATTCTCAAAAGAAAATACATAAGGAACATAAGGTATTAAATGTTCATTACCACTAGCTGCTTTGCTTTATGAGACAGAAAAGTTTCCATTTGTTCTTACACACAAGATAGTGCTACATTTCAGAAGCAGAGAGCCTGGAACATTTAATAAATGGTATAAAATCACATCCTTTAATCCCAACACTCCAATGTGGACAACAAAAGCAAAAATAACTAGATTGATTATTCAATGATGATTAGGTTTTTCTTTTTATTTAATATACTAACAAATGGTTTTTAAATTTAAGACATGGGTGAGCCAGTTGAATATGCAATATTTATACCAGAAAATTAAGAAGACAGTAATGCCCTAGGCACCCTGTACGTGTTCTTACTCCCATGACTTCATGGGAAGGGATAGTTTCCCTTGAACTGTCTCAACTTGATTCTTACACAGGTAAGTATCCAAGTAATGTTAAGTGACCACATGAATGACATCAGTCTAATTTAGATTCTGGATTGTGAATGCTTAGAAGTAAATAAATAAAACTCCAGGGTGTTTGTTTAAAGCATTTAAAATGTTTTTAAATATTTAAAATTTTATTAAAGAATTAATTAATTGGTTAATGAAAACTAAAGCTAAATTTTTTTTCATTAAAGATTAAAACTAAATTAAAGCTATGGCTTCATTCAAGCATGCAAGGCACATCTTCTTTTTGGACAAAGACAAAGCTTGTTTTTCTCCCCTCTGATTCTTAAATTAACTTGGCTGGAGAAATGGTTTTAAGCTGTTATAAATATTTAATCAAGAAATGCCATTATATTTTTAAAGCATACATTTTTGTACAGACATTAATGCTCTCATTTTAAGAGAGTAGTCCTCAAAGAGAAGCCAATGCATCTTTTTTAAGCCAAAAATATGATTGCCTCCACCTCATTAATATGTTCCTGGCATTAAGAAGAGCATTCTATTTTAGGTAACTTTACAAACAGTCCTACAAGATTGCTGATCATTAGCATCCTTCCCACAGGTCCACTTAAATGATGTATCATATAACCTAGCTGTATTTACAAAGATAGAGGTCTTTCTCAAGTACAAAACATCTTTGGTTACTTACATTTTCGACTGTGATTTTAATTTTCTTATGAGATTCAGTTAACCTTACAACAAATAAAAACATTTTCCTTAACTAGATAAATGTGAGTGCAATCCAAAGGCCCAAAATTTAGCACAGAGTACCTATAAAACACAACCACGCTTTTCCAAAATTTCCAAATTGTCTTAGCTTAATTTCTTTTTTTTTATCATCCTCATCACTAGAAGTTAGACGTATTTACTTTTGAGAGTTTTCCTGTGTTCTATGTCCCATATGCTCAGGAGCAGGTGGCCTCCTCATCACACTGCTGTCTCTGCTGCTGGCCATCCTCAAGAGACCACTAAACATACGGGCTCCTCTCTCTTTCACTCCAAGTATGGCAACCACCACTATTGGTTTTCTGATCTCAAACAAGTGTGACGCTTCTGCTTCTTTCTCAGATAAAAATGAGAGAGTCCCCATACTAACTCCCCATAGTACAACTGAAACCAGGTAAAAATGTTAGCCCAAATACCAAAAGTTCAGGCATCAAAATGAACACAATGAGATGAATTATAGTTGTGGAATTACTCATAATTTTAATTAATTAATTTATTTCTACTTTATGGGTATGAGTCTTGCCTGAACATAGGTATGTGTACTATGTGCATGCTTAGTGCTCGCTGAAGCCAGAGGAGGGTGTCACATGCCATCCAATTGGAGTTACAGACAGTAGCAAGCTACTATGTGGGTGATTGGAACTGAACATGGTCTATTGCAAGATCAGCAAGTGCCCCAAGTTCTGATTCAGGGATTGAACTCAGGAATCTCACTGAACTAACCGACTAGCCCACTCATAACTTTTAAGATAGCATCCAAAGACTCTCATAAGTATTGCAAACGACAGAGAGAGAGCAGTGTGAAGAGAAGGTCATCCAATTACAACAACACTAAGACCTCATGTTTTGGAATCTAGGGTACCTGTAAACAGCCACCTTAAAACATCTTCCTCTAGGTGAGTCTCAGGTGGGCGAGACTGAAGTGTGTTCTCTGAGCTGCAGGCTGCATGTCGGGTCAGACCTACACCACAGGTTCATTCTAGAGTCTAAGACAGACATGAATGGGACATTTCTTACCACCGTAGTTTCCAAGATCTCAGAGATCTGCAGCAACCACACAAGTACATTTCATACGTTTGCTTGAGTAATATTCAGAAATATTTGTTGATCAAACAAAGGTAGATGGTCAAGTCAGTAAGGGTCAAATAAATCGAGATGGTTCTCTCCTCCACTGGTCAGGGCAAGAGTGTGAGCTATATATAATCTTATTACAGCAGAACAACAGATCAGTCTACCTAGTAATTTAATTTTCCTTTTTTAGAAACTAGACTTTGCTTATCTCTTTCTTTTCTCTAATCTTACTCCATTTTCCTATCATTTATATTTCATCATTTTATCCTTTAAACAATATTCCCATTGTAAGAAAAAGTGAAAACTCTTAGGAAGCCCAATCAGTTCATTCTGGTTGATTTTAGAGCATCTTAGAGTTTGAGTCTTGCTCTCTTACCTACTTTTTTTTTAAAAAAAAAAAAAACAGCTCTGCTTTCTCTGAATCTTTAAAACTTTTTAAGCTGACTTGCCATACCGCCAAGGCAATAGGGCTTGGGCTAAAACATTAAAAGCTGTGAGCCACAGCTTTCACCAAAGTCTCCTCCTGGAGCAGATGAGAGCAAATACAGATTCACACAGCCAGCATGAGGAACAGAGTGAGAGAGCTTGGAACACTCAACCCTAAATGGAATGTCTCCCCTCAGGGATCAGGGAACCCTGTGGAAGAGGAGATGGAAAGAGTGTAGGGCCAGAGGGGGTAGAAGCCACCAAGAAATCAAGGCCCCCGAAATCAACAGAATGAATGCACTTATGAACTCACAGAGATTCAGGCAGCTTAGACAGGGCCTGCACAGTTGGGGTCCTAGAGCTAAAAGGACAAGTGGACACATGACCCACCCTGAGCCAAAAAGCAATCTCCGACTGATAACCACTTGCAAATGAAAATTTAGTTCTCTCCAAGGGAGTCTTACTCAGGAACCAAACTGCTCTGAAGGGTGGGCTGCATGCCCATCAGTAGATGGCCAACAGAAATGAACTCTGAAGCATTTCTGGAGGTTCCCGGTCTTACAATGTCATGTCAGGTTACTCCCTTTTGAAAATTTAATTTATTTTTTTATGTTTCACACATGTTTCTCCTATTTTTCCCCTCTAGGTTCTCTATTATGCATTATAGCTTACAGGTTAGTGATTTAGTGTGATTCCTGAGTGTGTGAATGAGTGGGTCTCTTTTTTGGTGCCTATTCTTGTGCTCTTTTCCCTCAGTTTGCTTGTTCTGTCTTATTCTGAATGTGGTAATTTTCACTTTATATTATTCTATTATATATTAGTTTATCCCTTAGAAGCCTATTTCTTTTCTAATAAGAGACATAAAGGGAATAGATCCAGGTGTAAGGCAAGGTGGGGAGGAATTGGAAGGAATAGAAAGGAGAAACTGAAATTAGAGTATATGTATATTGTGTGAGGGAAAAAAATCTATTTTCAATAACAGAAAAATAAATCAATAAACAAGCAATAGAAGAGGAAAATAATAAGACATTGTCACTGGTATGTAACGTTGGAAACAGAGAATTTCAATCATGTTTTCAAACATAAGCTCGCAGTTTTAAATCCTTTGCACAAGAAGGCTTATTTAGTGGATGTCTAGGTCAAAGGCTTTTGGAGGGAGATAAAATGTTCCGTTTGGGAGAAAGCATGAACAAGGGAGCAGGGAGACAGAGTTTCGGGGCTTTGGAGACCCTCATTAATTTCTCTGCTGTCGTTGTTGGAACAGACACCACCTCAAAACTGCAAATCTGCTTTAAATAAGCAGTGTGTCTGGAAAAAAAAATCCCATGAGACACAAGCCACAACAATCTTTCTCGTTTGTGAGTTAATTACTTCAGGCACTTATCAAAATAATGGAAGCATGACCATTTTTCTTGGTTTGGAAACAGATGTCCATTTTGAAAAAAATAAGCTTAATTATAGAAAATAGTAACTATATTTTTTGTGTGTATAAGATTGTGAGATTGGATTCTTATGTATTAATAGGTCATTTCTATTCTTTTACTTGTCATTTTGTATTACAGTTAGGGAACTACTTATAGATTGAAAATAACAGGAACTTGGAGAATTTCTGTTGATTTATTTTCTGCACCTAGTGGTGTGTAGACAAGTGCAGACTGATTGGATTACTGAGGTGTCTTTAATGAACCATCTGTCACTGTCTTCCTCTATCTCCAGTAATTTCCATTCAGTTACAGTATTAAACTGTGAATATGAAGTCCACTAACACATAGTTTGGACTTCAAAATTCTTTGCTCTCAGGAGTATCATTCATTTTTAACTTCTTCCTTTATTCTTACCTTTTATTCTTGTTGCAATCTGTTGAGAATTAATCAGATAATGTAACACAAGAACATTTAAAGGAAGGTGTTCATTTATCACACTATGTGGTTTCCGTACTCCTCTGTAGCAATACTGGCAATAGATGTTTTCTAGAAGACGATGCTGATGTGCAGGGGGAAAACACACAGTCCATAGAGGACCGATGCCATAATGAACAACGACAGATCACTCACAGCTCTCAAGGTCCAGACAGTCCAGTTCTATGACCTAAAGGAGATCAGGCAAGGGACCAATATCACGCTTAACATCTAAGCACACTTGATGCCAATCAGGGCCATTGTTGGCATCTGTGATGACAGACACTAGCTGGCTGCTGAGCTACTTAGTCATTTCCTTCTGATTCCATCACCTCTTTTGTGGTTTCAGGCTTGTGAACATGACAATTCTATGCTCTCACTCACCCCAAATGACTGTTTCTTTGATTGGACAAGTGTAATGCTTTAAGTTTTACCTGACTTTATAGAGAATGATTGAGCCAATAATACCAAAGCATTTGAATAAAATCTCAAGTATGGACTCAACCTGAAGGCTCTTGAAGAAATGTAAAGGTTCTTATGCTGATTCCCTTATCCATGCAGCAATACATGCAGCTAACATGGGGAGGCCGTCGAGCAGCGAATAGAAGCATCCCGAGGTCCCCAAGTCAGATGAGAGCACAGGAAGGGGACATAAGATAGAAAGTAAGGACACAGAGAAGACAGAGAAGCAGGTTTTTTTTTAATAGAGCCCGAGCCTTGTTATGTAGTCCAGGCTGGCCTACAACTTTTTATTAAGTCAAACAGACCTCCAACTGATGATCCTCCTATCTCAGATTCCTAGGGACCAAGATTATAGATGTGTTCCACTATCCCCATCTGGAAGAGATCATTTGTGTGTTTGTTTTATCTTGCCATGACTGGCTATGTATGTGCCACTAGTCCCTGCTGAGTTAGACCTTGAAGATGACTTAAGAGTTTGTCAATTGACTCAGAGAGGCAATTACACTCAGAAAAAAAAGGAAAATTATCTTGAAAGACACAGAATCCCTAAAGATTATTTGTGAATTGGAACTTGACTGTGAGAGGAGCTGCCTAAGAAGTGAAATAAGGGCTGAAAACAAGTCTGTTGTTGGTTTTGCATTCCACACTTACCCACCAAGGCATTGTTAAGGATTTTACTAAAGGTTATTTTTTGGAAGGTAGTGAATTATTTTGTTCCTTGGTTGCAGACTCATGTGACAATGCTACTTCTCTCTATTGATGGCAAACATACGTTGGTGTTGGGTGAGTGTCGCTAAACTGATGAGGACAAAACCAAATAAGTTGCATGGCTGGATATAATTCATATAAATGCAGGCTCTCCCATAATGGATATTCAATTGTTCTGACTCACTGATGTTTGGATTTTGTGAGTACATGCACACACTGTGTGTGTAAGTGTATGCACATAGGATTTTTTTTTTGTTTTCAGTCTGTAATTTTTATATACAAGTGTGCTGGAGTGGAATAAAATTCGTTATGCCTCTGCTCACTATTATGTGAACTGAGTTGCCGTTCAGGGTCTCAGAAGACATGAGAAACAGGCATGATGTTTGCATATTTCTTTGACTCACTCCTCCCATAGTCAGTGGGGAGGATTTCAGTTCATGCGCAAAATAGAAGCATAGAGGAACCATAATAAAAGATAAAATTATTGAAAGAAAGTCCTTGCTAGTTTTTCTCTGGGATTTAATTCATCATTTCTAACATGGCAGTGTGGATCCCTTCTTTTGGGAGGCTTTCAATGTCAGCTTTGAGTGTTCCTGTACATTTATTGTCACAGTCATCCTCCTGACACAAGGGAAGGCCCTGGGTTCCATGGTGGAGGCAGAAGGGTCCTGCTGTTAGGGGAAAGTATGGATAATATTGCCCGGCAGATAAGGAGGTAGACAAATCATCTGAGGCCATTGCTGGCCTCAGTGACTGGCAACGAGACTATCAGAGTGAATAATCTAGGCAATCTCTAATTCTATCTGAAATAGAAGGTGGTATAAGATGCGGAGGTGGGTAGCATGAATAGATGAACCAGCCAGGTGGGCCACTCTCTTTCTTTTGTAATCTGATCCATAGTATCTTTTCTACTGTTTTTTTTTTGTGCAAATTTAAATCCTTGAATCTTATAGTGTCTTGATATTCTGCATTTAGGATGCCTTGACAAGCAGATATTTAAGCTTCAATTTCTTCGTGACTCAGTCCAACTGTGTAAATATATTTAGCTTTGTTCTAAAAAGTTATTTTCTTTTGCAAGCCAAGTATTGTCTTGCAGCAGGTGCAGATGCTGAATTCTTAGTGACTATAAATCCCTGGTGGAGATAGTTTTCATCTCTGCATATTCTCTGCTTACCATTATTCTGCTCTTGATGCTTGTAAAACACAAGGAGTTACTATAAAGTCTAAATTTGGGGGGAAAATATGAGGTTGCCTGTGGGTTTTTTGTATGTATATATTTGTGTCTACAAGGTTTGCTGGAGTTAAAAGTCACGATTTATTTCACCTCTCTGTGCTCTTAGAGTTACTCGGTTGTTAAAACACAATTAACCATGATATATTCTGGAAATAAATGTGATCAATCAGGGAAATATTCCAAGGTTCCTTTAAAAGATGTTTCCCAAACTCTACTTAAAATATAATTTGGGTGACAAAAAGGGAAAAATGAAAGCAGTGTTTCTGATGTATATAGTTTATTCCATGCATTTCTGAAAGCAACAAACTATTTGTAACTCTCTAAATCTTGTCTTGATGGTTCTGTCTTCCCTCCCTTCCTCCTTCTCCCTTCCTCCCTCTCCCTCTCTTCTCCCTTTCCTTTCTCTCATTTCTCCTCCCCCTCTTCCTTCTCTCCATTTTTTCTTTCTTTGTTTCTCTTCTCTTCTCTTCTCTTCTCTTCTCTTCTCTTCTCTTCTCTT
>JABTXL010012716.1:9567881-9670106 GCA_025134845.1 Neodon shergylaensis | reverse complement strand
TTCTCTTCTCTTCTCTTCTCTTCTCTTCTCTTCTCTTCTCTTCTCTTCTCTTCTCTTCTCTTCTCTTCTCTTCTTTTCCCCTTCTGCTATTTCCCTCCATCCTTTATTCCTTTGCACATTTATTTAATCAGTACAAGTTAAATGTGTCCTTTTTGCATGTTTCTGGGTACTCAGACATCAACTTGGCCTCTGTCTACCTGACTCTCTTTCTTTTTTTGAGAGAATGACTAAAGATTCCTTTTCTAGATCTTTGTGTTCATGCTCCTTCTACTTTTCCATACCCTCTTCCTACCAATCTCTCATCCATCCTACGTGCTATTACTAAGACAGTTTTAGAAGAACGAAACTAAAGAAACCATTTTCCTTTTGAGTAACTTAATCTTTTCTTTAAAAAGCCTTACTTAGTCTTTGGAAAATAAAACTGTAACCAGGTAGAGAAGAGGGTCTCTTTCCTCCTTGTCTGTCTCAGGCCAAGGGCCTTTATGATTTAAGCCCTGCCCCTCTTTTTCACACATCCTCCTAACTTTCATCATAAGCTGTTTCATGGCCACATTGGCATACGCACTGCATGGGAGTAACTTCCAGGTAGTTTACTTTGCTTATTCTTTTCTCAAGACTCAGTCCTCCTCGCTCTCCCAGTTCTTCCTTTATAGATAAGTCAATGATAAAGCTGGGTCCTCTAGACTGGTATTGATGCATATTTTTCTTTGATGGGCAGATAGTAAATATTTCAGGCTCCCTGAAGTACATAGTCATAGAAAACTCTATGCTGCTATATTCCACACAAAAGAGATCTAGAGAGACTGACAGGATGAGCACAGTTGTGTTCTAATACAGCTTGGTGAGCATTGAAATTTTACTTTCAGACAGTTTTCATGTTCTATGATTTATTGTTCTTTTTTCATTTTTGCACAACCATTGGAAAATATAAAAAGTACTCTCTGATTTTAGGCTATTGGCCATATAAAAAGAGGTGCTGAGTAGATTTGGCTTGTGGGCTGTATTTTGTAGGCTTCTGTTCTAGAAAGGCTTCTCTCTCAATAGTAAATCACTTGTCTGAATGTTTCTGATGTGACGGCTTACAAGGCATTTAAAGTGTGTTTATTAACTTTACTGCAACCAGAATACATGGAAGTAGGGATTTTATCCTTTTCTTTTCCTCATCCCTTCACAATAAGGAACTTAAAGGGAGGAAAAACTCCTTTGCTCATACTCTCGGTGGGAGTAGACCATGGTTCATTCATGCAGACCTGTAGTGGAGCAGAATGTCATCACGATAAGATCACATGCAGTGGTATATTGTTTCTATTTTGATAAATAAATCTTACCTTAAGATCAGAGACAAAGCTAAAGCCACCAGAGGTTAGGCAATGGTGACACACACCTTTAATCCCAGGATTTAGGAGACAGAGAAAGATGAATCTCTATGAGTTCAAGGGTACTCTGGTCTACACAAGATCAATATAGAATCTAGGTGGTGGTGGCTCACACCTTTCATCCCAACCTAGAGTCATACACCCTTAATCCCAACACTAGTGGGAATATAGAATGAGAGGAAAGAGAGGCTTAGTCTGCTAAGTTTGTGGTTGCCCAGCCTTGGTAGAGATAAGACTTCTCTAGTGGCTTGGCCGCTTTGCTTTTCTAATTTTCGGATTGAACCCCAATTTCTTTCTCTGGGTTTTTATTATTCATGATACAATCATGTGGTGGAGTTCAGCTCCAGTGGGATAGAAAGCAAAGACACTAGAGAGGAACCAGGCCTCAGATATATCTTTATAGACTATGTTCCCAATGATGTACTTCCTGAAGCTAGGCCACACGACCCACTTTCACTCCCCAGTAACATCCTAAAATTAAGAATCCATAAACGAGCAAAGCTCCCATGATTCAATATCTCCTAATGACAGGATTGACTGGTTGAATACATGAGCCTTTTTGGAGACAGATCATAATATTCTGTTTCCACCCCCTAAAGGCTTATGGCCACTTCACAACGCCAAATGCATTTACTCCGTCTCTACGTGCTCCTAAGGTTTAAAAGGTTCTGTTCAAAAGATAAATTTCTCTCCTCAGTTGTAAGCTTCTGTAAAATCAAAAGTAAAGTTACACAATTCCAGTATATGATGGGCAGGGCAGATGCTGCTGTTGTAAAGAAAGAGAAAGAATACAAAGAAGGATCATGTCAAAGCAAGACTGAAAGCCAGCCAGGCAGACATACTCTACTACTCTATGTCTGGCACCCAGGGTATGGTTGAATGAAATGAGCGCCATATAGTCTTAATCACTATAGCCCAGATAACATCTGCTCGTGCAGTATCTTATGCAAAATACAGTTGAAGTTTGACTGAAATGAAAGATTCATGTCCTATGTTACAGCTACTGTAAGAGTCCTCATTTATACCCCAAATCTCCTGAGCACAGATTTCCCATAACAACTCTAGTCTCCTGAGGACCCACCAGCATCCACCCCCCCCCATTAATGTTTTCCTTACAGAATTCCAGGGCATCCCTAGAATGCGTGCCAAATGACTGCTGAACTACATCATTAGGATCATCAACAATGACTATGTCTCTGGACCAACTTTCTGTGTTGATGAGACTTTTCATCACTGTTAAAAAATACTTACAAGAAACAACTTCAAAAACCAAAGCATGGTGGAATTAGAATAGTTAGAATGGTCTAATAATAATCTTGTTAGAATAGTCACCTGGTGTCTTTTTGTTTTAATGTGTAGGTCAAAAGTAAACAAAAGCAAAGAAAAAACACTCAAAATATTTCTATAGATAATTTATTGTGGAATCATTTTCTCTTAAAGTGTATATTAATATAAATAAGGGAAATAGGATGTAACAAGTTTGTCTATTCTTACAACTATTATATTATTAACATGATGCCATTAATTTGTTGTCTTGACCAATACAGTACCATAGGAAAATAGCACAATAAAATTAAGTTTCCATGGTAGCCATGGAAACTCCTAGAATATATTTGTAGAAATGATGCAACTATATTTAAGACCTCCTAGTCCACCTGGAAATCAACATTACTCAGTATTACAGAGGGTCTGGACACTGTTGCTGTTATAGGTACTGACACATTCCTGTGTCTGTCATGCCTATTCTTCTTGATTATTGGTAAAGCTGGGACCATTGCATGTGTCCCATATTACAGTTTTTACAAGTAGTTCACATTTTAAATTTAAATACCAATCAAAGAGTTAAACATGTGACTGACAGGAAAGGTAGGCATTCACAAATCTGAAAACATCTCAGAAAGGAAGAAAGTGAACACATTTGCTTCATCATCAGCTTTAAAACATCCAGTTACCCAAAAGTGCTAAAAGTCTACTATTCTTCAGAGATGAGGGGCAGGGTGAGCTCTGCAGTTCCTCTGGTTTTCATGTTTGTCACTATTTTTTAAGTTAGCTGGCTAAGCAGGGACTATTTCTAGCCCTAAGAAGCTGTCAGGAAGTCCTCGTGATTCAGTTGCTAAGCAAGTGTGTCTACAGATGCTGTTGTCTTTAGGTGATGATGCGCTGCTTTGCAGATGGAAGAACTCTCCCCCGCTCTCCACTATTGGTCGTCTAAAGATGCTGGATGTTATTTGTACAGCATTGCCCTCAGTGGGATGCAAACTTTTCTCTTGCTCTGTGACACCACTGGTTTCTAAAACTTGAGTGATGTTAGACAGAACAGACCCTTGTTCCCTTTTAAGAATAGGAGGAGATTTTGTGAAGATCCTGGAGGTAGAGACCAGAGAACTTTATCATACATAGCTGCAACTACACACAGTTATGTGGGTCACTTGGCCATACTGTTTACTTCCTGCTTCTGAGAATTGCTAGCTTGTGCAAGGATAGGATAAACTCAAGTTTCTCATTGTTGAACATAACACTTTAAATATCTCAGATTATTCTAGGTTAAGCAATATTGATTGTTTTAACCTGTGGGAGCAAATCATAAAGAATTTATTTATAGTCATTTTTCACTTGTCTTCTTTGCAAACTTGGCTTTAAGACCTTATTCTTTTGGAATCCATCTCCTACCTTATATGGAATCAAAGTGGTTTATAGATTGAGTTGTTTTGTCCAGGCACACAGGAATTCCTCAACTTTTTTTTTATTGTTTTGAGTCATTTGGGTGGCAGAGCTGATGACCCTGACCTCTAGAACATGTCATGGGGATATCAACACGACTTGGGTGAAATACTTGTTTTATGATTCTAACTCTGATTTTGGCTGGTTCTACTACACTGGATAATCATTTAAAGTCCCTGAGCTAAATTTCCCAAAATGTTTTAATAATTCATTAGATTAAAGCATACGAATAATTTAACTCAGAGTAGAAGCACGATTAAATGTGCCTTCTGCTTTCTTTTCTTTACTTAGGTCTTTTTACTTTTGT
Organism: Neodon shergylaensis; assembly: GCA_025134845.1. Taxonomy (NCBI): domain Eukaryota; kingdom Metazoa; phylum Chordata; class Mammalia; order Rodentia; family Cricetidae; genus Neodon; species Neodon shergylaensis. Next base: position 9,665,702 of record JABTXL010012716.1, on the reverse strand, counting down.
TTAATTTTTACTATTGCTATATTATACCCTAGTAACTGAATAATCACTGACTTTCAGGACTGCAATAATACTTTGTAGCATTATTTATTTAATTCATACTGAATGTTCACTCACCCATACACATGCCAGAGAAAATGAAACAAACATCTACTGTTCTGAAGAATGTTCTCATATAGGGAGGGTTGGAACAAAAAAAGTAGTTAAAGTCAAGACCAAAGAGAGGAAATGAGGAAGGAGGGACTTGGGACCTGAAGTTTTTGCTCTCCCATAATGCCGAGATAAACATTATTAGGTCATGTTTTGAATGTCATATCACCTATTTGTGATTCTTATCAAATGCTATTCTTATCAAATGCCCAGAAAGATGGTTTAATTTTTTTTAATTTTATTTTATTTTATTAAAGATTTCTGTCTCTTCCCCACCTCCGCCTACCCTTTCCCTCCCCCTCCCCCAACCAAGTCCCTCTCCCTCGTAAGCCCAAAGAGCAGTCAGGGTTCCCTGCCCTGTGGGAAGTCCAAGGACCACCCACCTCCATCCAGGTCTAGTAAGGTGATCATCCAAACTGCCTAGGTTCCCACAAAGCCAATAGGTGCAGTAGGATCAAAAACCCATTGCCATTGTTCTTGAGTAAGAGAAATAAAAAATAGTCCCAAGAAACTATGATCTCTTACAATTTTTTAGAACATGAACACAGGAATTTAAAAATCAGCAATAAAAATTAGGTAAGTAGTGGCTAGGGGAGATGGTGGCTCAGTCAGTAAAATGCTTGGCATTCAAGCATGGGTTTGATACTGGGCAGCCATATGAGAAAATTTGGGTATGATGGCACACTGTAATCACAGTGCTAGTGAAGTATAGCAGGAAAATTTCTGAGGTACCCAGTATAGCCAGTTTGTAAATTCTTATCTCAAAAAATAAGGTGAGTACTGCTTGAGGAAGACAACCCATGCTGACCCCCTGGCTTCCACACACATGTCCACAAACAAATACACATGCCTGCATAAACACATGTAAGCACACTGGCACACACATAAGCACCCATGCATGAATACAAGCACAGTCAAGTTAAATGTGTAGGGCCCGGGTCTACCCTTGTTCTTGGGGTTCATCTTGAAGACAGTTTCTGGTCAGCCAGCTAAAACATTCTGTTTGTTACTGGCTCCCTCTGCCCTGCCTGGTGATTAGTTGTAGGGCATTGTTGACTCCATCTTTGGTGTGGTAATTTCCCACCTGCCTGTGTGGAAATCCTTGTGCAGCAGTGAGGTATATAAGGATTTCCCCAAGGTTAAATAAACAGCATTCAGCTGATCTCCTTTCAAATGACCCAGGTCTCTTGTGTGTTCTTTCAATCTCCAGGCCCTTGCCCGACTCGCGTACGGTACAGTGGCACGCGAACTGTACAGAGGGGGTAACACAGAATCAGGTATTACAAAATGAGTAGGTATTCCAGTCTATTAAAATAGAAAATGTGCTACAGTACTGAAAACAGCCTGGTATTGGCATAAAAACAGACAGGAGGACCAATGGAACTGAATTGAAGACCTGGATATCAATCGACACATCTACTTACACATAATTTTTTACAAAGAAGCAAAAAATATAAAATGAATCAAAGAAAGGATATTGAACAAATGGTGCTGGAATAACTGGATATCAACACGTAGAAGAATGAAAATATATCCATATCTATCACCATGCACAAAACTCAAGTCCAAGTGGATCAAAGACATCAACATAAAACCAACCACACTAAATCTCATTGAAGAGAAAGTAGAAAGTACACTTGAATACATTGGCACAGGAGACCACTTCCTAAATACAACCGCAGTAGCACAGACACTGAGAGCAACAATTAATAAATGGGACCTCCTGAAACTGAGAAGCATTTGTAAAGCAAAGAACACAGTCAACAAGACAAAATGGAAACCTACAGAATGGGAACATATCTTCACCAACCCCATATCAGACAGAGGGCTATCTCCAGAATATACAAAGAACTCAAGAAATTGATCATCAAAAGAACAAATAATCCAATAAAGAAATGGGGTACAGACCTAAACAGAGAACTCTTAATAGATAAATCTAAAATGGCTAAAAGACACTTAAGGAAATGTTCAACATCCTTACTCATCAGAGAAAGGCAAATCAAAACAACTCTGAGATTCCATCTTACACCTGCAAGAATGGCCAAAACCAAAAACACTAATGACAACTTATGCTGGGGAGATTGTGGGGAAAAGGGAACTCTTCTGTATTGCTGGTGGGAGTGCAAACTGGTACAGGCACTTTGGAAATCAGTATGACGATTTCTCAGAAAATTAGGAAACAACCTTCCTCAAGACCCAGTAATACCATTTTTTTGGATATATACCCAAAGGATGTTCAATCGTGCCACAAGGACATGTGCTCAACTATGTTCATAGCAGCATTGTTTGTCATAGCCAGAACCTTGAAACAACCTAAATGCCCCTTGACTGAAGAATGGATAAAGAAGATGTGGTACATCTATACAATGGAGTACTACACAGTGGGAAAAAAATGACATCTTGAAATTAGCGGCTAAATGGATAGATATAGAAAACATCATATTGAGTGATGTAACCCAGACCCAGAAAGACAAATATCATATGTAGTCACTTTTAAGTGACTTTTAGATATAAAGCAAAAAAAAAAAACAAAAAACAAAAAAAAACAAAAAAAAAAAACAACAAGAAAAACAACCAAAAAACAACATTAACAAAACACCCAGCCTACAATTCAAAGAACCTGGACAACAAAGAGGACCCTAAGAGAGACATACATGGATCTAATCTACATGGGAAGTAGAAAAAGAGAAGATCTCCTTAGTAAATTGGGAGCATGGGGATCATGGGAGAGGATAGATGAGGGGGAAGGAAGGGAGGGGAATGGAGGAAAATATATAGTTCAGTAAAAACAATTAAACAAATTTAAAAAAATGTTAAACATTACTGGCATTGGATTTCTTGATCTTAGGCTCCAGAATGAATTTCATTTAAGGTCAGGCTCATTGGCTTTTATTTAGTGTGTCAATGTGTGTGTGTCTGTGTATGTGTGTGTGCACGCTCACATGTGTACATGCACCCACTGGCATACCTGTATCAAGTCATGGATTTGAAAGTCAGAGAATGACTCTTAAAAATGAGTTTTCCCCTTAACTCTGTAGGATCCAGGGACTGATCTCGGGTATTCAGGCCTGTGTGGAAGCATTTCACTGGTTGAGTCATCTCAGGTCTTCTGCACTCAGTTCTTATGCTGACACCCCAATCCTGGTAAGTCTAAGTTTAAATAAAACACCTTTAATAAAGCAGCTAAGGGAAGTTAGGTCATCAGGTTGGGTTCTGATATAACATGGCTAGTGTCCTTATAAGAGGGAGCTTAGGACAGAAACACAGAGGGATGGCAGTGTGAAGATGAGGAGAAGACGGCTGTCTGCACTGGAGAGAGACCTATAAAGAATCAACTCCATGAAACTTTGATGTTGGATTGATGACCGTCACAATGTATGAAATTGATTTCCTATTTTAAATAATATTAATATTTTGAAATTATAATATAGTTGTAGTATTCCCCCCTTTCTACCTCTAAAACCTCTTATGCATCCCCACTCAACTCTCTTTAAAATTTATGACTCTGTCTAAAAATTGTTTATACATACATGCATATATATAATATTATATTCTAAGATATCTAACTATAACATGCTCAGTCTGTATAAAGTTACCTGTATGTATATGATTTTAGGGCTGACTGATATTGGATAATGAATTTGTGTGCTTTTCACCGGAGAAGGTTATTTCTCATGCTCTTAGCCTTCCTTAGTTGCCTGCTGTTCTTTGTGTAGGGCTGAGAGACCTTGTGAGCTTTCCCCTTCTGTGCTAGCATGTGTCTTTGTGTTGTTCTTGTTCATGTGTTTAGTCAGCCATGTTAGTGAAACTTTATAGGTATAACTTCTTTGACATTTATTTTTAGGAGATATAATATCATAGTAAACCATGCTTCTTTTGTTTTTACTCTCTTTCTGTCCCCTCTTCCACAATGATCTCTGAGCATTAGATATAGGAATTATGCTGTAGATATATCCATTGGGTCCGGGTTCTATGACTGTATTTGATAGGCTATAGTTTTCTGTAATGGTCTCCCTCTGTAGTAAAGACAAGTTCCCTTGGTGATGGTGAGGACTAAACTTACCTGTGGGTATAAGGACACATATTCAGAATATTATTAGGGATTATATTAGTTCAGTAAAGTAGCTGTTCTAAGTTCTCCTCTAAGAACCAAGACATCACTAGTCTTGTGTAGCTGATTAGGTTTCCAATATCAGACATGATTTTCCTCTTTTTGAATCAGTCTTGAGTCCAATTGATAGATGGTGGTTACTGCCAAGGCATGCATGCCACAGTTGCACTTTTAGGGCTATAATGGTCATGGTATATAGAAACCATCGCTGGGTAGGACAACTGGTTGCGTTCCTCTTTTGGAAGCATACGTGACACCTGGTACCACAAGAGATTGTCCCCAGAGAGGAGGCTTTCAAGTCAGTTCCAGCTCAGGGTCCTCTGATTCCTGTGTCTGAAGTGAATGGTTTCTTCAGCAATAGGGACCAAGGGAAATAGCAATAGATTATAAAGTTTGGTGAGACTCTTGGACAAACTTGACCAACAACTTGAAAGAAGGTCTCTCATGCCTGATGTTGGGGTCTTTGTTAGATAGTTTATGACTCTTGTTGGAAGAATTGTCCACCAAGTTTGGTAAATTTCATTTGAATTATTTGTAAATATCATGTGTACACTGACTTACATGTATTTTAAGTAGTTTTTGGATAATAGCATGATTCCTTATGTCTTTTTCAGACATCCTTATTATTTTCCCTCCCCTCCTTCATTTGCATTTATCTTCTACCCCACTGCCCACTAGTTTTAGCTTCTTTTCATCACTTCTCCTCAGATTACATGTATGTGTACAATATTTTCATTATTTCTTAGTTGTAGGACATCTAGGTTGTTTCCATATCCTAGCTATTGTCAATAGAGCAGCAATGAACATGGCTGAGCTGATATCTGTGGAGTAGTAGGATGTCAAATCCTTTGATTGTATGACAAGGAATGGTATAGCTGGGTCATATAGTAGATTTGACTTAGCTTTTTGAGGACTTTCCACACTGATTTGCAGAGTGTCTGGACCAGATTGCAATCCCATCAGCAAAAAGTGAAGGATCCCCTTTCTTCTCATTCTCCCCTACAGTTCTTGGTTGTTTTTTTTTACTTTGGTCATTCTTATTGGGATAAGATTAAATATCAAAATTGTTTTGATTTACCACCAAGTCTATTTTCTTTCCCTATGGTAGCAACAAGTAAACAATTGGTTAACATTGTCTAATAGAAAGAGCATTTCATGTGTGACCTTTTCTTTTTGTTAAGATTCCATTTAACTTTTTGTATCCTCAAAGTGCCAAATTTCTGTGGGTAAGTGTATTAAAATATCCTTACTCACAAATCTAGGACAGATCAAATTGATTTTTCTTCTTAATTGTAACAAATAATGAGCTCCTACTGAGTTATCATCACTGAGATAAGTTTACAAAATTGCTTTTAGGACAAACTCTTCCATATTCAATTAATCTGTAAGCCTTATTGCCTACTGTCTTTCTCTTGAAATGCATCACTTTATTGCCCTTTCCCTCTCATAATAATTCTGACGCTAATGTTCCTTCTGGCCTCATTAAGTAACTTCTTACATCGTCGTCCTCTTCCTGGACTTATTTGTTGTGTAATTGCAAAGTTACATATAAAACTATTTCATGGCAGCCTTTGTTGATAATTCCCCACTATTCTTGGAAGGAAATCTAAAGTCTGTTCATTATTCATCAGCCTACATTTCATGGTGATCTTGGCCCTTGCGTTCCTGTCCTACTTTGTGTCTCTCACTAACCCGCAAAGATTAACATGTTTTACATGCCCACACTGCACCTTCCAGTTCCTAGCATGTTGGATTTCCCCCCTCCCTAACCTCCCAGGCTCAGCCTGTGTTATACATTCACACTGCACCTTACAGTCCTAGAATGTTACATTTTTCCTATGTGTTGTTCTTACTAACAATAACTTCCTCCAGTATTGTCTGATAAACTTCTCATCTTCATGTCTTAGTTCAAATGATATCTCCTTTCTTCCTGAATTCAAATGTACCTTCTGTGTCTTTCTGTATTTGTCTACCTTGCCATTGTTCCATGTCTTTATGATTAAGTGAATATAGTTACATAGCACTTGGAAAGTTGAAGCAGAAAGATCATGAGTTCAAGGCAACCTGGGGTCTGACAAAGCCTTGTCACAAAACAAGACAAAACAAAACACCAAAACCAAACAAACATGCAAACAAAATAGACAACAGCCATTCAGTCCATTTATTGAGTGAGTTTGGGAATAAAGTGGGTTATAGTTGCTGAGTGTTACACAAGAAGGTCATGCATTCATCATATAGTATTGGTGGCAATGACCATAAGGTACAATTATGTCAACAAGACCATTTTTCTTTATAAAAATAATGTAATTTGGAATTGTATTAAAAATACCAATGAATAACAGCTTCAGTGACATGGAAAAAACATAGATTTGATTGCTTTGAGAGGAAAAAGTTGATAAATTATAACATTAAATTTTAATCATATGTTATATATGTTCCTGAGGTACCATTTTATGTAAAATTCAAATAAAATGCAAATAAAACAGCTAAATGACATCAGTTGTACTGGATTTTCTAAAGTAGATTTAAGAAACTGCTTAGAAAACAAATGTAACTATACTTGAAAGACACATTAAGTGATATTAATCATTAATGAATTACATAAAATTAAATTTCAACTTTAGTTTCTTATAGTAACTTATTTTAAAATCATTATGGTGTAAACCTTTGCCTCTTTTAAAATTATTTAAATTTGCATTTGACATTTCATAAAAATATTTAACTTAAAATCAGTTGCAAAAAGTTTTATCTTTTGTTCTAGAATTTTTTTGTTTGTTTGTTTTGTTTTTTCAAGACAGGGTTTCTCTGTAGCTTTGGTGCCTGTCCTGGCACTAGCTCTTGTAGACCAGGCTGACCTCAAACTCACAGAGATCCTCATGCCTCTGCCTCCTGAGTGCTGGAATTAAAGGCGTGAGCCACCATTGCCAGGCTATGTTCTAGAATTCTTAAATTGTCTTATGTGGCCTGGTATTTGTAGTTCTGCAAGAAAGGATGATTCTGGGAGATGAGTTTGAAAATATACAAGACATTTAAAAACTCATTAACAAATGTACAAGAGCATGGGTAAAAGATGAAACAAAAGCAAAGAAGGGAGTTGAGAAAATGTGCTGTTCCTGCTCAGTAGAATAGTGTCCTCCCACTCAAGCTTTAGCAACATGGTGAACTGCTAGTATTTTAAGACTGAAATAACAAGATATAAAACTATGCTGATGTAAGAACTAGGTTATGTTATCAAAATATGCTGAAACTGGAGGAAAGCCTTCCCAGCAGTAATGGTGCTACTGAATGTTGTGTTCTCAAAGGATCAAATTTACCTTTCTTCAGGGTCTGGATTTGACTTCTGTGACTGGAAATTAATAAACTTTGAAAATTACTTTGTTGGTATTACCACCCATTTGGAGTTCTAGGCAGATTCAGGAGCTACTGCTTCTGAGATGGCCCTCCTCCCTTTGGAGTTCTAGAGCAGATTCAGGAGCTACTGCTTCTGACAGATGTTCCTTCTCCATTTGGAGTTCTAGAGCAGATTCAGGAGCTACTGCTGCTGACAGATGTTCCTTCTCCCTTTGGAGTTCTAGAGCAGATTCAGGAGCTACTGCTTCTGACAGATGTTCCTTCTCCATTTGGAGTTCTAGAGCAGATTTGGAGCTACTGCTGCTGACACATGTGCCTCCTCCCTCTAGGGAATGATTTCAGGTGATGATCTCTCAGTTTCTTCCTATTCTGCCACTTGGTTCCAAGCATTTCCTCATACTGGTAGCTTTTGATTTTGTGAATCGCTATTTTATCCCAAATGACACCAAGGCATTAAAGAGAGCCAAAGGCAACTTTAAACCCTTTAGGGACTTGTGCAAATAGTCCTGGAGAAAGGAAGGTTGTAAACAGTTTACTGTGTGGTTCCTCCATTAGAGACTCTTCCATGTCTGGCAACTAACATCCAAAGGTCATGTTTCTACTCACTTCAGCAGGCATAATCTTCCCGGCCCCCAGTTAGTTCTTTCTTATTTTTAATATTTACCATTGGATCTTTGCTTTCTTGGGATGTTTTTATACTTTTTTCTTTAAACTTTTTAAAATTGATTCATTGTAGATTTCACATCATACATCCCAATCTCAACCATTTCCCTGTCCTCTCACTGCCACGCTCTGCCCACAAAATAAAACAAAATTTAAAAGTAAAGCCACTCCCTTGAAAACAAACAAACAAACATACAAACAACAAGAAAAATCTTGGCACAGAAGCTGTAGCGTGGCCCAGTGAGTCACACAGTATACCATTTAGTCCATACAGCTTTACTTGTAAATGTTCATAGCAATGAGTCGTTGGTCTGGTTCAGGCCCCTGGTTTCTGCTACACTGTGAATACTGGCCCCTCATTGAGGTTCCTCTGGGATATCCTATTGTTGCCTTGTGTCATGGAGATCCTTCAGATTTGGATCTGCAGGTCTGGCCCCTTCACATGCTCCAGCAGTACATAGATGAGGTGGATGTTGGGGGATGGGCTAACTCATAGCTCTGGTTCTGGACCTGGGTGATAGCTGGGTTGGTTGTCAGCCTCCAGGGGAGGCTCTCCAGCACTGCCCCAACTAGCTCATCCAGCTCACCAGGCAGCAACGTGGGGCGGGGGGGAGGAGAAGGCAGTCCTCTTGCTCTCATGTCTCTGTGTCCAGCTCACCTGCACTCACACTTCCAGGGCCAGCTCTACTGTTTGCTCAGATAAGCTGAAGGACCCTGTTTCCAGATTGCTTCAGTAGGTGAGGGGCAGGGCCAGCTTCTCTGTTCTCTTGCCTTGAGGCCAGCTCTCCTGCCTGTTGCAGGTGGCAAGAGGTGGGATAGAGGGCTATTTCCCACTTCCCTCGCCCATACCACCGCATGGTATATGAGGGAGGGGCAGGGTCAACTCTCCTGCTCACGCGCCCACAGGACCAGTTCGCCTGTGCCCCCACTAGCAAGTTCAGCTCTAATGTACTGCCCAGGAGAAGTGAATGAGCAATCTCCCAGGTGCTAAAGCCAGTGAAAGGCAGGGCCAGCTTTCCTGCCTGACACAAGTAGCAAGGGGCAGGGAAGTAGAGGGCATCTTTCCCTCACACATGCCACCACATGGCAGACAAGGCGGAGTGGGGTCAACTCTCCCACTCTCTTGACCCTGGGACCAGTTTTTCTCACCTCTAGTAGTAGCAACGGGCAAGCACTGAGCGGCAAGGGGTGAGGAAGTATTTATCCCTTGCCCATGCCATCATGTGACAGACAGTGGGGATACCACTCTTTCTCTCACACTTTCATGGTTGGTTCACCCTCACCAGCACTGGAAGAGACCGTTCCATTGTGCGGTTCATGAGAGGTGCAGGGGCTCATGAGAGGTGCAGGGGCTCATGAGAGGTGCAGGGCCCGTTCTTTGGAGTACGGCAGTTGGTGAGGGGCAGAGCCAGCTCTCTCTAATGCTTCAGTCAGTGAGGGGTGGGGCCAACTCTGTGCCACTGTCCCCACTGCTTTTGGTGTAACAGGAACAGTAGACATCAACAAAGAGCATGGTTGCAGCAGGGCCATGGACCCAGACATGGACCTTGGATGCAGCGCAGGCCAGACAGCTCTGTGGCCCTGGTTGGCAGTGCAGGTCACTCAAGTCTGTTTGGCCTTCCAGAGGCTCAGCCCTTAGGCATTCATATGGTCCTACGTGGTGACCACAATCCTTGATGTCCAATTGGCTCTTGGTGGCAATATGGGCCATAGATAACAACACAGACCCCAGCTGTGGTTGGACCATGGACCCAGACATGGTTCTTGGCAACAACCAGGGCTTGGATGTCACCATGACCCTGGTTGGCAGTTCAAGTCACCCAGATCAACATTGACCCAGTGGTAGTGTGGGCCTCGAACACCCACATGGTCCCAGGTGACAGCTCAGATCCTTGGCATCCACATAGCAACAGGAGCCTTGGACATCATGTAGACCCTGGCTGTGGCAGAGCAGATCCTGACATGGTCCCAGTCTGTATGATGCCATGGCCCTGGGTGGCAGCACATGTCATTCTGGTCTCTATGGGCCTGGCAGTGGCATAGCCCTCAGACAGCAACATGACCACAGGTGGCAGCCCAGATCCTATGTGGTCTTTGTTGGCAACATGGGACACAGACATCAACACAGACTCAGGCTGTGGTAGGACCATGGTCACAGACATGGTCTTTGGCAACAGTCTGGATGTCATCATGGCCATAGTTGGCACTGCAGATCACCTAGACAGGCATGGCTTCACAGAATGTTCCTTGAATGTCAGTATGTCTCCAAGTGGCATCTCAGACCTGGGGCATCCTCTTGGCCTTCTATGTTAATAAGAGCAATGGACATCAATTCAGACCCTGGCTGCTGTAGGGCTAGGGACTCAAACATGTTCCTCAGTTGTACTCGCGTCCAGACAACGCCATAGTCCTGGGTGGCAGCACAGGCCACTCAGGTCTGTATGACCCTGGTGGCAGCTTGATCCTCAATAGCCAGCATAGCCTCAGCTGTCGGTCCACATTATCTCAGGTGTCAGTCTAGTCTGTTGGTCTCTGCACGGCTCGCAGTGGCAACTGGAGCCTTAGACATCAACTCAGAGCCCAGCTACAGCAGGGCCACAGGCCCAGACATGACCCCTAGCAGCAGACTGGACCAGACCATGGTCCTGGGTGGCAGTACAGGAATCCTGGAGCAGCACGGCCCCCTGGGGGGCCATCTCTTGCTACTACATGGTCACCGGTTGTAGCTCAGATTCCAGGCATTCCCAGGGCCTTCTGTGGTAACAGAAGCCATGGACATCAAAACAGACCTCCACAGCTTCATCAGAGCCCTTGGTAGCACCCCAGGCCCAGACATTACCATGGCAAGTGGCCGTCTAAATCAGCCTGTTTCTCACTGCCCTCACCTTAAGATCTGCATCTTCGTAGGCACATGAATTAATCGTTCTGCTCCTCTGTCTCTCTCTCCCATTTTCCCACCCTGTACTTGCTCAATATGGTGCCCTACCACTGTCCTCCATGTGCCCTCCCAGGCCTTGGGATGTTTTTGTTCTTAAGACACGTACATCTGTTTAACTCTTTGGTTTTGTTACACTGGTTAGTCTCAAGTGGCATAGTTCTTATTTCATGTGCAAATATCTAACTACATTGCCCTAGAAAAACTTAGCAAAGTGCTTTAAGTGAATGATTTACTAAAAACATGCCACTCAGGGGTCACTTTGAATGATTATTTCTAAGAATGTGAATTGTTCCTTACCGTGGAAAAGTCAGTAACCAACAGTCTCTCCGTCATTTAGAGCAATAAATTCAGAAAGAGGGAAATATAACTCTTTGTATTCACTGAAGTCATTTTGATTTATGAATGGCAAAAATAATGACTTGTACTCAAATGAATGAATTCATCGATTTGCATACAGAGTTTCCAGTTTGATCATTTATGTTCCAAATCTATCATGTTGTCATGACACTGCTGGAAATAAAAATACTTAAATTGTTTAAATCTTGTCTCTGGAATCATTGGCTTTGGTGCTACTGTGTTAAATTAGAATATTATCAAGTCATAATTTTGGTACAAAGACCTCCAAAATTATAGAGAAGATAGGTTTAGAACTAAAACATTATGTGAGTTAGCTTGTCCTTACTGTGTACCGTGTGTACCATACTTGACAGGGTAAGCCATTCCATTATGTTGGGGGTTTGGTTGTTGTTTTATCGTTCTGATTTTTGTTTCTTTCTTTTCTTTTTTTCCTTTTTTCTTTTCTTTTCTTTTCTTTCTTTTTTTTAACATCTGTAGCTTGTCAGTAGGAAACACCAGTAAAAGTAAGAAGGTTAAATATATTCTATTGTTGGGTTCCATGAAACAAAACAAAACAAAACAAATATACCAAATTTTGAAGGAATCTCATGCTAAAAGAACTTGATTTTCAGAGAGAAACCTTCTCCAGGATCCACGGCGATGTGTGGGTGGATTGGAAGAAGATGACCTTGGAAGGATGCCTAGAATACAAGCAAAGAAACAATAATAACATTACCTGTGGGGTGAGTCATTGGAATGTTTCCAGGTAAAAAGTACTTATCTAGAGAAATAGTTTTTAAAAATATTTTACTTTTATGAATGTTTGCCTGCATCTGGGTATACACACTACATGAGTGCCAGGTGCCTGTGAATGCCAGAATAAGAAATAAGATTCCCTGAAACTGGCATTGCAGATGTCTCTGTACCATCATGTGAGTGCTGGAAACATAGCCTGGGTTCCCTGCAGGAACAGCCAGTGCTCTCAACTACTGAGCTATCCCTCCAATATCAAAGGGAAAAAATGAATTCCAATAAGAAATTTCTTAAGTCTGACTCACTGAGTATATGACCCATTAATAGTATTGCTTGAAATATGCTTTATGTTATAATTAAGGTCAGGGAGGAATATAAACATGTGATTCTTCAAACAGTGAAAGGAGTTACTTATATGTTTGACTGTGTATAGTTTCTTATGAATGAGTAACAAGAACATAAAATGTAACATAAGCATGCCTATGCATCTTTATGTGTCGCTGTGGGATGAGTGGAGTGGACAATAACAAATATATATTTAGGGAGAGAAAGAGAGAGATCCAGATGAGGGAACATTAACAATGTAGTTACCACTGCTGGGGTTCATTCTTGGGAACCATGATGGACCCTAGAACTCCCACTCTCTAATGGATTAGACCAGGTTCATAGAACACAACCCTCTACAGAGGTGCCCACAGATCAGACTCACAGAGCACAACCCCCTATAAATGTGCCCACAGCTAGGTTCATAGAGACAACCCCCTACGGATGTGCCCACAGGCCAGCCTCATAGAGAAAAATCACTCACTGAGACTCCCTTCATAGGTAATTATAGATTACATGGTATTGACAATTAAATCCAACTATCACACTCTCTCACTTTTTCTTTCTCTTTCGTCTTTTCCTTTATTCCTTCAAGAAATTTTAATTCAATTCAGTTCTTCCCTTTATCCTCTTGTAGAATCTGTTCTGATAACTTCGGTAATAAGAGTATAAAATAGAATGCTCTGATTTAGAGAAAATTATTATAATTATAATACTTAGCAAAATTTTTTGGATTTTGAACATTTCATCCAGATCCATACTTATCTGACCTTATTGAGAGCTTAGGGCAAGCTTAGAGAACTAGAATTTGGCACGATACGGGGATAGATTGCTGAGTGTGTTTCAGTTAATGAACTGTGAACTTTTAGTGCCCACTGTTTTCCACAAACAGTCCAGAGCAATTATTTGTAAAGACTCTACTGGAGTATCAGTCTCTGTTACTTCTTATTTCTTTCTTTGAAGTGATAAGATTGGGAGTGAGCATATTATTGCTGACTACCCATTCTTGTCCTGGAAGCATGGAACGTAGTCTGCTATCTGCTCTAGCCCTGTACATTGTGTTCCCTAGGGATGCAAAAACCCCTAACACTTTAAAAGGATCAGTGTCATATAAATAATAGCTTTTATTTATTTATTTATTTATTTATTGTAGCAATTATTATAATTTTAACTAAGTGATGCCTCAGGAAACATCACCAAAAATACTCTGAAAGTCAGTTACATAGGTTGTTCCAAGTTTTATAATTTTTTTCTTTTTAGCTTTTGTTTTGATTTAAATATATTGTTTATTATTTGTGAAAGTATCACAAAGTAGAATCTTTCCTAATGATTTTTTTCTTATAACTAGGTTAGTATATTTACTAACCTCTGAATCAATGTGTAATCACTAAATGATCTAGATTTCAGTTAAATGTTTTCTCTAATCAATTTAACTCCATTAAACTTCCTTCTTAAAAAACTTAAATTTACATATATCATATTTTATTCAATTGGAAAAAACATAATTCCCCAACTTGAATACTAACATTGGTGAAAAATTACTTCTCTCAATCTTTCTTACAGTCTTTCTCATTGGTATATTACAATGCCGGTTTGTTATCCACACACAAACTTCTATGGTGTCAATATTGAAAGGAGAGAGTATATATCTCAGTAACAGATTCCTTTATGGTATGTGCTTACTCAGAATGCCTGAAAAATACTGCTGTGGCTACATTTATAGAGTGGGTAACTACACTGTAACAACATGGAAGAACTCTGCTGGTGTGTATTAGCAACCACCAGTATTTCTCCAGGTTTTAGTTTGTGTTTTATGAATGAATAAGATAAATATGAATAAGACCAGAATGTTACAAAACTATTTTTAAAAACTGGGTGTTTGGTACATACTTTTAATTACAGGACTTGGGCAGCAGAGGTAGGTGGATCTCTATGGGTACACACATGCACGTGTGCACGCATGCACACATACATAGCACTTAAACACAATAAAATAAATGATGCATAAACATGAAGATCTTGGTTCAGATGCCCAAAATCCATGTAAAAGCCAGAAGTATGTGCCTCTGTAACCCCAGTACTTCTTCTGTGAGATGGGAGTTTGAGACAGGAGACTCCCTAAAACTCACCAGCCTGGTATATAGTAGTGAACAACAAAATATGTTGTATCAAACAAAGGGGAAAGTTGAGATGGCCATCTCATATTGTTCTCTGACCAGCACATGGATGTTGTGAGACACTCATACCCAGCTTCACATTCACAAACACAAATCCACACACTCACGCACACAATATACAGATTAAAAAACAATGAAATATAATATACTGCATGGATATATAGTACACACATGTGCATATTTGCTATGTAATTGTCAGGTGTTGAGGATGTTTTGCAAATTGCAGCAATGAGAATTTCCAGTAATCAACACTTTTATACTTATCTTCATAGAAAACATAGTAACCTGTGTTTTAGTATAAATTATTAAATGCTTGGTATCTATGTTTAATTTCAGAAATATTAGTTACGATTGATAGATCACAGATAAATATTTCTTTTTGGGCTGTCAGCTTACAAAAATGACACAGAGACTTATTAATCATGAAAGCTCTGCCTTAGCTTAGACTTGTTTCTAACTACTTCATAACAAATTAATCCATATTTTTTAATCTATGGTTTTCCACATGCTCGTTACTTCTTCATTATATTCATCCTGATTATTCCCTATCTGGCTGGTGACTCTGCCTAGCTTCTTCCCAGAGGAATAGTCGCCAACAATAGACACTGACCAAGCTGTTCCTTAAGTAGTCCTGTTAGGTATTACTAGTTAGAAAGAGATCCTAAATTTCATGTTATACCATTCATTATACTTATCATTTACTCTAGGAAATTTTAAAGGTATTGTATTCATGTTTACAAAAAGACTTTAAAAGTCCCTGAAGGAACTGCTTTTCATCTCATACTGAGTAGTAAGGTGTGTCTTCGAGTGAGTCCCATTCCAGATTTTTCTAACTCATAAGGATAAACACTTGTCCTTGCTACAAGAAATAATCTCTGTGCTCCTACAGTGGCCTTTTAATCTCTGTAGGTGTAATTTGTTGTACAAAAAACCTGATATTTGAACAGAATTGGAAAACCAATGAATAATTCAAACAGTAATGATTTACATAATACCACATGGGGTGTCATTTTAAGTTATTATTTAAAACTATTTTAAAGATTGCTCTTTGAATACCTTCATATTTTCATGTAATTATTTTTTTGGTTATCTGTATCTCTAGATTAATTTTTCTGCTGTAGGACTAATTTTCAATTTGTGTTATTCTTCTCTCCAACACAGAGGTTAAAAACTGAAGGCAGACTGCAGAAGTTGTGCTATAATGTGGGTAGAAGCAGAAAGTCAGGAGGATAAACATGAGTCACTATAGAGCTACCCCAAAACCAGCACACACTTTGCTTGTTCTAACAGATACCTCTTGAGCACAACAACTTTAAATAGACAGGCTGTGCTATTGTAATAATTTCTAAATCATTTAAAAACAATTTAGGAAAAATCCAATAATTTCTTTCGTAGAAACAAGCCATATTCTTGGACTTTGAGGGTCAGGCCTACAGGCTAACACCATTTAGTGGTGACTGGGAGATGGTGTCATTTTGTGACAAATCTAGTCTCAGGGTGCCATGAGTTGATGGTGGCTCAGCAGAGTGAAATCATTTTAAGTGACTGCTGAACTACTCTGGAGCGTTAACTTCCAAATGAAAGGCTAGCTCTGAAGACCATTTGGCTGGGTAAGAACAGATTTCTATGCCTTTGCAAAGTAATCTCAGTTTGCTTTTCCTACCACTATAAACTTAACCATTTATGCCCAGGAAATTTTAATATACCCAAAAATGAGTGAGAAAGGCAGGGGAAAAGATGAAAGCGGTAGTTGAAAGGATCATTCAAGAGTTATGCCTACGTATACAATATTCAGAAAAGTCTAATGAATGCTCTACTCACAGAATTGACAGTACTGAAGAAATTATGTGAAAGTATGAAGAAAAATGTGTTAGAACTGATGAGTTAATGCACTTGCATTTTGAAAGTATTTCCAAAAGGATGACTTATCAGCTTTTGTCTAAAACAAAAATAAAGGGCTCAATCTTGATTATAGCTTCTGTCCTGCTTATACAGAGACCTGATAGCATAATTAACATTCAACAAAAGAACCCCAACTAGCCAAGAATGCTGCTCAATGACTCAGAACCACTTGTTGATTCAAGAAACATTGAAAGGAATCTATGAGGCTGGAAAAACAAGACTAATATGATCCCCTTTTCTACCTAAATTTGCACCCATGGTGGATACATTGATTAAATAAGCATATATGTTCACAATGTTATTTCAGACCATAGAAAGTTCTGACAAGAAAATGAGTTTATGACAAAATGTGCCTCATGTGGGGTCTTGCAAGGAGGGTCCTGGCTGAGGACATACTTTTACTAAAACCTGAGTGAGGAGAAGTTTACCATGTGGAGATTCGGAGAAAGAGCTTTCCATATAGAGATAAAAAGTTACCTAGTCTTTGAAATGAGAGGGACCATATCATGCTCAAACAGAAGAAGGTATAGTGAGGGTACAAGGGAGAGTGTAACTGAAAACAGGCCTGTGTTGCCACTGCTTTTTCTTGCCTGCCTGAGGCACCTGATTGTTTTAATAAAGAGTTGGATGGGTAATGGCTAGGCAGGAGAGGTTAGGCAGGACTTCCTGGAAAAGAGACGAATTTGGGAAGAATCTAGGCATGCGAGAGACTCCAGTGAGCCATAGAGGGAGTTGGACAGAAGGAATAAAACAGAGGTAAAAAGCCATGTAGCAGAACATAGATGAGTAGACACAGGTTAATTTTAGTTATAAAAGCTAGTTGGGAACAAGCCTCAGCTAAAAGCCAAGCATTTGTAATTAATAAGAATTTTCCGTTTCACTATTATTTTGGGACTGGTGATCCCAAAGGAAAGTCAAACTATAGGTCAGAGAAATGAGGAGGAGGTCCAAATATTTTTAATCTTGAAGTCATGGCAGATAAGAAGTCTGTTAGAGCCACAACAGAAAGAGATGAAGCAATAGAGACAGAAGAATGCAACACTAGTCATGAATGAAAATATCTAGTTTCTGTTAGATAGGGTTCAATTGCAGATGGGCAAACTCAAAATCAAAGAATTCAAGCGTGAACTTTGTAGAAGAGCAGATGTTTGGTAGCTGTGGTGCTTTAAAAAATGGCATTGTATGGAGACAGCACCAAGGAGTGATTTCAGAATACATTTGAGAGGCAAGGTCTGTTTGCTAAGGGTACAGACACAGTGGATGGAGAAGAGGAGAACCAGATATTTCTCTTAAGATTTGCCTTGAGCAGCTGGAGTGACAGAAGTTCACTTACTGTGTGAGAGTAAATGAGAAATGCTATTTCCATCACATGAAGTTCACTGGTGATGCATAGTTGCCCAAGTCATCTTGACTGCAATACTATATGTAACTCAGGGAACTCAGAACTCTGTGGCTTTATGCGCCCAGAAGAGATCTAGCCAAGGGGTGAACTGAAAGAAAAGTCACTTATCCCTTCTCTCAGCAGGGATTTATTGACAGTGGCTGCCATAAGCGCTTCTGTTGCAGCAGATGTGGCTGCGACAATAAACAAGACCAAGTGTTGTTAAGCATGAAAGCTTTCTCCTTTCAGGTTCAGTTTCAAGAGTGTGGGTGAAGGAGTCGATGACTCACTTCCGTTCTGTCCTAGCTAGCTCAAGTCTGGCAGCCTGTTTGGTCTCTGCTCTCTTACTCTTCCCTGGAACTCAGTGGAAACATTCAGAAACAGACCTAGAGGCCTGAATCAACAACATCACCTGCCAAAGTCCTAGAATTCAAAGAGAAAACGAATGCACAATGGATGGTAATATCTAATGTATTTCTTCTTGCTTATTCATTCAATGCTTTCTTTTATCAGTTATTATTTTATAAAGTATTAGAATAATCTCTTGGAATTTATGTGGTTATTAGAAATAATGAGATACAGAAACAATTTGGACGAAGTGTGCCAAACAACCACCCAAACATTCTTGAGTAATTGGATATTATCACATCCTAGGAATTTAATTGGGGCTGAGATTTTGAATCTAAGAAAATACCTGGTGCTTCTGAAGATTGCAGCAGATTTGTTTCCCAATAGAATATTGAACCAAGGAAAGAAACAGAAAAGCAACGTCTTTATGCTTTGAACTAATTAAAATTCAAGTAAATAAAAATTGAGATTATAAACCACAGGCAGGCTGACTGCTCAGCTTTCTTTGCCATTCTGCCCCACCTCCCTCTAAACTGGTTCCTCCAGTTTGTATCTAAATGATGCTATCATTGGAGCCAGTTGTGCCAAATAGACATTACTGTGTGTTGTAGTCATAGTATGGCTTCCTGTCTGGTGGAGAACTATTTCATGGTGCTAATAGGCCAGCGTTAGTCAATTAGAGTAGCATTTGCATTCTGGCACTGTCATTCACAGGCTGGATGATCTAGGGCCAGACATGTGTTCCCTCTGTTCCTCCTTTCCTCTTCCATGTTTATCTGAGACTTAAGTGAGCTAATGTAGGTAAAGCAGTGAGAACAAGGCCTACTCCAAGGAAGGCATTTGCTCATGCATCTAAAATTAGCGTGAGTGCTAGAGTCTTCTAAGCTTTGGAAAAAACACGGGCAAATTAGACTAAGTCCTTACCTTCATTGACTGGGATATCCATATCCTTAATTCCCCTTTTAATTTTATTTCTAGGATGCCTTTGTGCAAAATAGTCACAAAGAAGAATAACAATATTTTAAATGTAGTTTCTTAACCCACGAGTGTATTTTAACCAGAGTACACACTGCCTGTCTCAAGCCCTGTCTGTTTCTCCAAATATGCCTTCCCAATTAGATTCTCCCCAGGGGAGCTTCTCTACGCAAGTCTCTCACCTGCCCTGGCCACATTGACCTGCTTAGTTTAAATCTTCCTCTCTTCCTTCTAAATCATGGTAGGCAGCTGGACTAGAGTCTATCACTGGCACAGACTACATGTAGACTCCTCTTGAAGGTTTCGTTTAGATCCAAAAATGAATCTCCAGAGGCTGATTTTGATGGTTTGAGAAGTAGGTGATGGAGAAGGTGCTGAAAAACACCTGCTGGGGGACTGCATCTGCAGCAGCATCCTTGTTTTCTGACATCTCGTCTTCCCTACCTGTCCATGCTTTCCTGCTTTCGTTGATATTTTTTCCTTCTTTCTTCCTTTTCCATGCCTGTGCTACCGATGCTATATAAAATACAGTAATCACAGTGCTGACTGAAATACCATGTCTTCCACTAGATACTCCTGCTGTTGCAAGTTGAGATAACTCTCCCTGCTCTGTAACTCCGCGAGCAATATTTCTACAACTGTCAATTCTAGTTATTCTCTCATTTCTCTGTATGCACAAGTTTCACTTGAGCATCTATTAGTGAAATAACTCAAACAGGAAGCTAAGATCTGAAGCCAGGCCAGAGATCCTCAATGATAAGACTTGATTCTTTTTGCTTTATCAGCCTTCCCTCTTTTCCTTAATTCCTAACTTCCTGTATTAAATAAAATGTTGGGATAAAAGAAGATTTATTTTAACACACAATTTCAGAGAACTCAGCATATGGTTCTATTGCTTTGTGTATAGTAAAAAATGAAAAACAGACCTGGTTATTTCACAACAGGAAGGCAGTGCATGGCTCAGGACATAAGATGAACCCTTCAAAGGCATGCTTTCTATGACCCACTTCTATGTCCCACTTTCTAAAGTCTATTCTTTCTTGATGGGTTGATCCATTAATATGCTAAGTGAACACATGATTCAATCTCTTCTTAACAGTTGCCACCACCTGGGCAAGTCTGCTACCCAGAAGCCTTGTTGAGGAATACCTCATGTCCAAACTCTCCCTCTTTTCTCTCCTCCTTTTTTCCACCTTCTCTTTTTCTTCACTCTCTTCCTAGACTAAAACAAATTTAGAAGACAGTTAAAATCAGGCATAAAAATTGAACACATCAAATTATCATTTTAATCCATAAATTACAATGAAACAAAATATCTTTGTTTTAATTATAAGTTTACATGAGATTTTGTTTTAAGGGTAACTTTTGATAGATTATGGTTATCACATAGTGGGTTTAATTTTTTAATGATTTTTAAATAGATTTTAATGATTTTAAAGATTTTAAATAGAAATGAAACATTGCATGTACCAACTAATATGTCCAAAGAAATGATCAGATTTGTAGTTTGAGGTCTTAAATGATTAGAAGGTGAATGGGTCCTTGGTCTGCATGACCTATCTTGTGTAAAATAAGCCATGAAAGCATTATCTGGATAAAAACGAGAGAGACGTGACAGGAGTATGAGAAGATGTAGGAGTGGAGTTTTGCAGAAAGGTTGAGAACATTTGGGTAATAGAGCTCAGATTAACTCAGAACTGGGGCAGAGAGCTTGGGTGTTTGAAACTCTCACAGAGTCAAGGAAGCCATGAACCAAGAGACCCAGAAAGAATGTCTATCCATCCAGAAAGACTGAATCTTCATAGCGGTAAGGGACTTCTATCATTGGACAGTCCTGATAAAAACAAGGAGATGAGTTTAAGAGTTTAAAATGTTTGGGGACCATATTTGAATCATCTCTTCCTACAATCCCTTTTGCTGAGACTTTCATTTTTTGTGAAGCAATAATAGCAGGTAGTCCCAAGTAAATTATCATCTGCTTGTCTGAAAACTGGATGCAGATGAGAAGAAACAGAGAAATTATACAGAGAAAACCAGAAACAAGAAATGGTGTGGATGTAGACAGCAAATAGTTCTTTTCTTTTATATCAACCCTTCTTATGAGTCTGTAGACTCCTGGCGCTGGTTTCTCTTGACATACAGTGTTATTACTGAATATGCCTTCATTTTATATTCTACAAGTGGATTGGATGTTTTGCAGTTGAAAAGGTCTTGACCAGGACTTTAACTGGTCCATGTAGAAAGCTGTTAGTATCCTGTTGTTCTAGGAACTTGAGACACAAGCACAGTAAAGACCATATCTATATCCTCAGTACACAGTGATGTAGTAAGTGGATCGGGCTGCGTTCCTGCCGCCTGGTTCCTGGCTGCCAGCTAGCTTATGCCCGAAATAATTACATGGAAACTGTATTCTTTTAAATACTGCCTGGCCCATTAGCTCTAGCCTCTTATTGGCTAGCTCTTACATATTGATCTAACCCATTTCTAATATTCTGTGTTGCACCACAAGATGGCTTACCAGGAAAGATCTTAACCTGCGTCTGTCTAGAGTGGGAGAATCATGGCGCCTGCCTGACTCGGCTTCTTTCTTCCAGCATTCTGTTCTGTTATCTCCACCTACCTAATTTTCTGTCCTATCAGGCCAAGCAGTTTTCTTTATTAGTTAACCAATGAAAGCAACAGATAAGATACAAGACCCACCTCCATCCCAGTGAGAACAAAGTTTGGGCAGTTTCTGGTCATTTGGACTGGAGCTAAAATAAGGCAGAACAGACAATTTTTAATGAGACCCGAATATTGATAAATAGGATGTATTGTTTAGAGTAAAACTTAGGTCACTGAAACAATAGCCCCCTGAAAGAACAATGGCCTAATATGATTCAAGTTTGTGTCTTTTGTGACAGACATAATAATAGATGACTTCATCTTTTATGCATTCTGGAGTCCTTATTTACATAGTCACTAGTCCCACTGCCATGTTCTAATCTTGTAAGAAGAGAAAAGGGAAGGGCAATCAAAAATTGAAGAACCAAATCTGGACTTGGGTCACACTGCTCAGCAGTCACGTTGTGCTTCCAAGTCTTGGCCTTTCCACCTTATCCAGCTGCAACAGATGTGGGATAATATACTCTCTAGTGCCATGGTTGCACGTAGAGGTCAATAACTTTTGGTAGAGACAAGAATCTAGTTGGGACATTAGTTCTAGAATGATTAGCCTTCTTGGTTTAATGTACCATTTACTTCTTTGTGATGTGTTATTTCTTGCATTTGTTGTTGAACATTTTGTATTTCTAATTCATTAAAAGATCGTGTGTGTGTGTGTGTGTGTGTGTGTGTGTGAAGAGTTCAATGCCCCATGTCTTCTGGAATCACTTTTCCACTTGTTTTTATGAGACACAGTCTCTCACTGGCTGTGGAGCTCACTGATTTGGCTGGACAAGGTGGCCAGCAAGCTTACAGGGTCTGCCTGTCTCTGCTTCTCCAGCACTGGAATTACAGGTCTGTAATCACACATAGCTGTCTACATGGGAGTTACGATTGACCATAGGCATTTATGCTCCTGCAGCAATCACTTTTGCAACTAAGAGATCTCCTGAACCTATTAAAAAACAATTAAAAATTAAAATTAAATGCCAGTTTACCTTGATCTGATTGTTAATAGTTTTATTGAGTTTTGGAGGGTGTTGTCAACTTTAGGCAAGTGAATCTAGACTTGTGGGTGAACCAGCAAAGCAAGTGTTTTCAGTCTGAGAAGGCTCTATCAGCCAGAGGTTGCTATTCAAAGCAGAAATATATGCCATCTCATGCTTGCTAGTGGTAGTAAAGTATGGAATACACAAAACAAACTCCTGAAATTTATTTAATTTTTCAAAAACAATGTGAGAGAGCACGGGGTGAGTTGATGACCCCGTGGCATCAGCCCGGGACAGGGAACTCGGAAGTTCCTCAACCCCCTATCCTTCCTGGGCTCTCTGCAGGGCCTCTACTCCCTGCATACTGCTTCTTTCTTCCTATCCCACCCAGCTTGCATCCAGAACCCTCCCTTCTTTGGCCCCTCTGCCCTCTGTGGGCACACAACATCACCCAGCTCAGCCTGTCTGGGCGCTGGGTCCGAATCCTCAGGGCACCCAGGTGGGAGGGAGTTCCTTTGTTTCAATAGCCTGCCTGCTCCAAGCAAGGTAGGCGCTTTGTTTACAAGCAACCCAACCAGCACGGAGACCTGATCTTGGCGCTAGGAGAGCCAGCACGGGGTGAGTTGCTGACTCCGTGGCATCAGCCCGGGACAGGGAACTCGGAAGTTCCTCAACCCCCTATCCTTCCTGGGCTCTCTGCAGGGCCTCTACTCCCTGCATACTGCCTCTTTCTTCCTATCCCACCCAGCTTGCATCCAGAACCCTCCCTTCTTCGGCCCCTTTGCCCTCTGTGGGCACACAACATCACCCAGCTCAGCCTGTCTGGGTGCTGGGTCCGAATCCTCAGGGCACCCAGGTGGGCGGGAGTTCCTTTGTTTCAATAGCCTGCCTACACCAAGCAAGGTAGGCGCTTTGTTTACGAGCTACCCAACCAGCACGGAGACCTGATCTTGGTGCCAGGAGAGCCAGCACTGGGCACGGAGACCTGATCTTAGCGCCAGGAGAGCCAGCATTGGGGAGAGCCATCATTGGGCACAGAGATCTGATCTCGGCACCAGGAGAGGTATCACTGGGGAGAGCCATCACTGGGAAGGTACATCAGTAGGCAAGAAGACCTGATCCTGTTAAAGAAGATCCATAGGGGAGCGTTCGGAGGAAGAGATGGGCAGGCACCAATGCAAGAATTCACCCAACAATCTGAAAAGCAACATGAAACCACCAGAAACCAGCGACCTCACAACAGGAGGACATGAACACCTTTATCAAGAAGACAGAGACTACAGAAACAAGCATAACCAACAGAATACAAGAGATGGAAGAAAGAATCTCAGATTCTGAAGATACCATAGAGAAAATAAACACACTGATCAAAGAAAACAGCAAGTCCAACAAACTCTCATCACAAAACATTCAGGAAATCTGGGACACAATAAGAAGACCAAACCTAAGAATAATAGGAATAGAAGAAGGAGAAGAATTGCAGCTCAACGGTCCAGAAAATATATTTAATAAAATTATAGAAGAAAACTTTCCCAACCTAAAGAAAGATATACCTATGAAGGTTCAAGAAGCATACAGAACACCAAATAGGCTGGATCAAAAAAAAAAATCCCCTGGCCATATAATAATCAAAACTCAAAGCATACAGAATAAAGAAAGAATATTAAGAGCTGCAAAGGAAAAAGGCCAAGTTACTTATAAAGGTAAACCTATCAGACTTACAAGTGACTTCTCCATGGAAACCATGAAAGCCAGAAGGTCCTGGATAGATGTATTGCAGACACTAAGAGACTATGGATGCAAGCCCAGACTACTATACCCAGCCAAGCTTTCGTTCACTATAAATGGAGAAAATAAAACTTTCCAGGATAAAAACAAATTTAAACAATACGTAGCCACAAATCCAGCCTTACAGAAAGTAATAGAAGGAAAAGCACTAACCAAGGAGTCCAGCAATGACCACAATAACTCAGACATCTAGAGACCCTTCACCAGCACAACTCAAGGAAGGGAAACACACAAACTCTATGACTAAAAGAGTGACCAGAGTTAACAACCACTGGTCATTAATATCACTTAATGTCAATGGACTCAACTCACCTATAAAAAGGCACAGGCTAAAAGATTGGATACGAAAACAGGATCCAACATTCTGCTGTTTACAAGAAACACACCTCAACCACAAAGACAGGCACCTACTCAGAGTAAAGGGCTGGGAAAAGGCTTATCAAGCAAATGGTCCTAAGAAAAAAGCAGGTGTGGCCATACTAATCTCTAACAAAGTTGACTTCAAACTTAAATCAATCAGAAGAGATGGAGAGGGGCATTTTATACTCATAACAGGAACAATACATCAGGATGAAGTCTCAATCCTGAATATCTATGCCCCTAATATAAAAGCACCCACGTACATAAAAGAAACATTGCTAAAACTCAAGGCAGCCATCAAACCACACACACTAATAGTAGGAGACTTCAACACTCCTCTCTCACCAATGGACAGGTCAATCAGACAGAAATCTAACAGAGAAACAAGAGAATTAATGGAGGTAATGAAGCAAATGGACTTAACAGACATCTATAGAACATTCCACCCAAATAGGAAAGAATATACCTTCTTCTCTGCAGCTCATGGAACCTTCTCGAAAATTGACCACATAGTCGGTAACAAAGCAAACATCCACAATTACAAAAAAATATTAGTAACCACCCGTGTCTTATCAGATCACCATGGATTAAAGTTAGAATTCAACAACAAGGCTACTCCCAGAAAGCCTACAAATTCATGGAAACTGAACAGTCAACTACTGAACCACACCTGGATTAAGGAAGAAATAAAGAAACAAATTAAAGTCTTCCTGGAAGACATAACATATTCAAACTTATGGGACACAATGAAAGCAGTCCTAAGTGGAAAGTTCATAGTACTAAGTGCCCACTTAAAGAAAACAGAGAAAGCACACATTGGAGAATTAACAGCCCACCTGAAAGCCCTAGAAAAAAAAGAAGCAGACTCACCTAGGAGGAGTACAAGACTGGAAATAATCAAATTGAGGGCTGAAATCAACAAAATAGAAACACAGAAAACAATCCAAAGAATCAATGAAACAAAAAGCTGGTTCCTGGAGAAAATCAACAAGATTGATAAACCCCTATTCAAACTAATCAAATGGCAGAGAGAGAATTTGCAAATTAATAAGATCAGAAATGAAAAGGGAGACATAATCACAGACACAGAGGAAATTCAGAGAATCATTAGATCTTACTACAAAAGCCTGTATGCCACAAAACTAGAAAATCTAAAAGAAATGGACACTTTTTTAGATAAATACCGTATACCAAAGTTAAACCAGGAACAGGTGAACAATCTAAATAGACCTGTTAGTTGCGAAGAATTAGAAGCGGTTATCAAAAACCTCTCTACCAAAAAAAGCCCAGGACCAGATGGTTTCAATGCGGAATTCTACCAGAACTTCCAAGAAGACCTAATACCTATACTCCTTAATGTATTTCACAACATAGAAACAGAAGAATCATTGCCAAATTCCTTTTATGAAGCTACAGTTACTCTGATATCAAAACCGCACAAAGACTCAACCAAGAAAGAGAATTATAGGCCAATCTCACTCATGAACATCGATGCAAAAATCCTCAACAAAATACTGGCAAACCGAATCCAAGAACACTTTAGAAAAATTATCCATTATGATCAAGTAGGCTTCATCCCAGAGATGCAGGGCTGGTTCACATATGAAAATCTGTCAATGTAATCCATCATATAAATAAACTGAAAGAAAAAAACCATATGATCGTTTCATTAGATGCTGAAAAAGCATTTGAAAAAATTCAACATCCCTTTATGATAAAGGTCTTGGAGAGATTAGGGATACAAGGGTCATACCTAAATATAATAAAAGCTATTTACAGCAAGCTGACAGCTAACATCAAATTAAACGGAGAGAAACTCAAAGCCATCCCACTAAAATCAGGAACACGACAAGGCTGTCCACTCTCTCCATACCTCTTCAATATTGTGCTTGAAGTAAGCAATAGCAATAAGACAACATAAGGGGATCAAGGGGATTCGAATTGGAAAAGAAGAAGTTAAACTTTCTTTATTTGCAGATGATATGATAGTGTACATAAGCGACCCCCAAAACTCCACCAAAGAACTTCTACAGCTGATAAACACCTTTAGTAATGTGGCAGGATACAAGATCAACTCCAAAAAATCAGTCGCCCTCTTATACACAAATGATATGGAAGCAGAGAGGGAAATCAGAGAAACTTCACCTTTCACGATAGCCACAAACAGCATAAAATATCTTGGGGTAACTCTAACCAAGGAAATGAAAGACCTATTTGACAAGAACTTTAAGGCATTGAAGAAAGAAATTGAAGAGGACACCAGCAAATGGAAGGATCTCCCTTGCTCTTGGATTGGGAGGATCAACATAGTAAAAATGGCAATTCTTCCAAAGGCAATTTATAGATTCAATGCAATCCCCATCAAGATCCCAGCAAAATTCTTCACAGATCTTGAGAGGACAATAATCAACTTTATATGGAAAAACAAAAAACCCAGGATAGCCAAAACAATCCTATACAATAAAGGATCTTCTGGAGGCGTTACCATCCCTGACTTCAAACTCTATTACAGAGCTACAGTAATGAAAACAGCGTGGTACTGGCATAAAAACAGAGAAGTCGATCAATGGAATCGCATAGAAGACCCAAATTTTAATCCACAAACTTATGATCACCTCATTTTCGATAAAGGAGCTAAAAGTATACAATGGAGGAAAGAAAGCATCTTCAACAAATGGTGCTGGCACAACTGGATATCAACCTGTAGAAGAATGAAAATAGACCCATATCTATCACCTTGCACAAAACTCAAGTTCAAATGGATCAAAGACCTCAATATTAGTCCGAACACACTGAACCTGATAGAAGAGAAAGTGGGAAGCACCCTACAACAAATGGGCACAGGAGATCGCTTTCTATGTATAACCCCAATAGCACAGACATTAAGGGCAGCATTGAATCAATGGGACCTACTAAAACTGAGAAGCTTCTGTAAAGCAAAAGACACTGTCACTAAGACAAAAAGGCAACCTACTGACTGGGAGAAGATCTTCACCAACCCTGCAACAGACAAAGGCCTGATCTCCAAAATTTATAGAGAACTCAAGAAACTAGACTTCAAAATGCTAATTAACCCAATTAAAAAATGGGGCACTGAACTGAACAGAGAATTCTCAACAGAAGAAGTTCAAATGGCCAAAAGACACTTAAGGTCATGCTCAACCTCCTTAGCGATTAGGGAGATGCAAATCAAAACAACTTTGAGATATCATCTTACACCTGTCAGAATGGCTAAAATCAAAAACACCAATGATAGCCTTTGCTGGAGAGGTTGTGGAGGAAGGGGTACCCTCATCCATTGCTGGTGGGAATGCAATCTTGTGCAACCACTTTGGAAATCAGTGTTTCGGTTTCTCAGGAAATTCGGGATCAACCTACCCCTGGACCCAGCAATACCACTCTTGGAAATATACCCAAGAGATGCCCTATCACATGACAAAAGCATTTGTTCAACTATGTTCATAGCAGTATTATTTGTAATAGCCAGAACCTGGAAACAACCTAGATGCCCTTCAATGGAAGAATGGATGAAGAAAGTGTGGAATATGTACACATTAGAGTACTACGCTGCAGTAAAAAAAAATGACTTCTCGAATTTTGCATGCAAATGGATGGATTTAGAAAACACTATCCTGAGTGAGGTAACCCAGACCCAAAAAGATGAACATGGGATGTACTCACTCATAATTGGTTTCTAGCCATAAATAATGGTCACGAAGTATATAATTGGTGAACCTAAAGAAGCGAAATTAGAAGGTGAACCCAAGGAAAAACATATAATTATCCTCTTGGCTATGGGAAGTAGACAAAATTGCCGGGGAGAAATTTTGGGATCTTGGGGGTAGGGTGGGATGGGAGTATCGGGGGATGGGGAGAGAAAAGTGAGAAGGGAAGGATGAGGGAAACTTGGGGAAACAGGATGATTGGGATAAAGGAAGGTTGGATAGGGGAGCACGGAAGCACAATTCTTAGTTAAGGGAGTCACCTTAGGGTTGGCAAGAGACTTGAACCTAGAGTGGCTCCCCGGAGCCCAAGGCGAGGTCCCCAGTTAGTTCCTTGGGCAGCTGAGGATAGGGAACCTGAAATGACTCTGTCCTATAGCAATGCTGACGAATATCTTGCATATCACCATAGAACCTTCATCTGGTGATGGATGGAGATAGTCACAGAGACCCACACTGGAGCACCGGAATGAGCGCCCAAGTTCCCAATGAGGAGCAGAAGGAGGGAGAACATGAGCAAGGAAGTCAGGACCACGAGGGGTGCACCCAACCACTGAGACAGTGTGGCTGATCTATTGTGATCTCACCAAGGCCAGCTGGACTGTGACGGAAGAAGCATGGGATAAAACAAGACTCTCTGAACATGGCGAACAATGGGGGCTGACGAGAAGCCAAGGACAATGGCCCTGGGTTTTGATCCTACTTCAAGTTCGGGCTTTGTGGGAGCCTAGCCAGTTTGGATGTTCACCTTCCTAGACATGGACGGAGGGGGGAGGACCTTGGACTTTCCACAGGGCAGGGAACCCTGACTGCTCTTTGGTCTGGAGAGGGAGGGGGGAGAGGGGTGGGGGGAGGGGGAGAAGGGTGGAAGGTGGGGGAGGGAAATGGGAGGCTGGGAGGAGGCGGAAACTTTTTTTTTCTTTTTCTCAATAAAAAAAAAAAGAACTTTAAGGCATTGAAGAAAGAAATTGAAGAGGACACCAGAAAATGGAAGGATCTCCCTTGCTCTTGGATTGGGAGGATCAACATAGTAAAAATGGCAATTCTTCTAAAGGCTATTTATAGATTCAATGCAATCCCCATCAAGGTCCCATCAAAATTCCTCACAGATCTTGAGAGGACAATAATCAACTTTATATGGAAAAACAAAAAACCCAGGATAGCCAAAACAATCCTATACAATAAAGGAACTTCTGGAGGCGTTACAATCCCTGACTTCAAACTCTATTACAGGGCTACAGTAATGAAAACAGCATGGTACTGGCATAAAAACAGACAAGTGGACCAATGGAATCATATAGAAGACCCGGTTTTTAGCCCACAAACCTATGAACACCTCATTTTCGATAAAGGAGCTAAAAGTATACAATGGAAGAAAGAAAGCATCTTCAACAAATGGTGCTGGCACAACTGGATGTCAACCTGTAGAAAAATGAAAATAGACCTGTATCTATCACCAAGCACAAAACTCAAGTCCAAATGGATCAAAGACCTCAATATCAATCTGAACACACTGAACCTGATAGAAGAGAATGTGGGAAGTACCCTACAACAGATGGGCACAGGAGATCGCTTCCTAAGTATAACCCCAGCAGCACAGACATTAAGGGCAACATTAAATAAATGGGACCTACTGAAACTGAGAAGCTTCTGTAAAGCAAAGGACACTGTCACTAAGACAAAAAGGCAACCTACTGACTGGGAGAAGATCTTCATCAACCATGCAACAGACAAAGGTCTGATCTCAAAAATATATAAAGTACTCAAGAAACTAGACTTTAAAATGCTAATCAACCCAATTAAAAAATGGGTCACTGAACTGGACAGAGAATTCTTAACAGAAGAAGTTCAAATGGCAAAAAGATACTTAAGGTCATGCTCAACCTCCTTAGCGATCAGGGAAATGCAAATCAAAACAACTTTGAGATATCATCTTACATCTGTCAGAATGGCTAAAATCAAAAACACCAATGATAGTCTTTGCTAGATAGGTTGTGGAGAAAGGGGTACCCTCATCCATTGCTGGTGGGAATGCAAACTTGTGCAACCACTTTGGAAATCAGTGTGGCGGTTTCTCACTAAATTTGGGATCAACCTACCCCTGGACCCAGCAATACCACTCTTGGGAATATACCCAAGAGATGCCCTATCATATGACAAAAGCATTTGTTCAACTATGTTCATAGCAGCATTATTTGTAATAGCCAGAACCTGGAAACAACCTAGATGCCCTTCAATGGAAGAATGGATGAAGAACGTGTGGAATATATACACATTAGAGTACTACTCTGCCATAAAAAAAAACAATGACTTCTCGAATTTTGCATGTAAATGGATGGAAATAGAAAACACTATCCTGAGTGAGGTAACCCAGACCCAAAAAGAGGATCATGGGATGTACTCACTCATAATTTGTTTCTAGCCATAAATATAGGTCACTGAGTCTATAATTTGTGATCCTAAAGAAGCTAAATAAGAAGGTGAACCCAAAGAAAAACTTATAGTTATTATCCCTGCTATGGGAAACAGACAAGATTGTTGGGCAAAAAATTGGGACCTTGTTTGTTGTTTCTCCAGTACTCAGAGGGTCCCAGTCCCCAGTTTAGTCGAAGTCTATGGAGGTTCATTGACATGAGCATTTGCCTTAGATATTTAAAAAAAAAATCTGGCTGGAATGATGGTTCAGGGATTAAGAGCACTGGCTGCTCTTACAGAGGATGATGGTTTGATTCCTAACACCTACCCAGAAGCTGACAATCATCTGTAATTCCTCTTCCGTCACCCTCTTCTGGACTCTAAGCACCAGGCCAACATGTGGTTCACTGGCAAATGTGGAGACACAATGCTCTTATACACAGACTGCTTCTCTAGTCCAGGCCTTGTCTCTCTGCCACCTGCCTGAGAAGTATCTCTGGACCTGCCCAATTTACATATGTAAATTTTCTGCCCAGTCTTGTCTAATATTTTCTAAGCTGGCTTCTTGTTGTGGGGTCCATGGGACTCTGTCATCCCGGGTTGGTAGACAGTCATTTTAATTGTGTAGAACAGACTGAGAAATAGCATGAAAGTGGATGAAGAAAGATCAAGAGGAGTTTTAAGGTAAGAAACTGGAGTTGCAAACTGTTGACTAAGGCCTTGAATGTTGGGGTGACCCCAGGCTGAATGACACCTTGGTGCCCTTCAAAGGACTGAGCCAGCTGAACTTGTGGTCGATGTCAGGAAACAGTAGGTGATGAGGAAGAAGCATCTGGGCAGAATGGTGTTGAGCTGCCCTACTTGTGAACTCCCTGCTTCTCTGGTTTCTGAACTTCCTCTTGACAGGCTCCCAGGGTCTTAAGGAGGGGTAGCAGCTCCTGCACTAGTCGAAATTTTGATTTTGTTTAGTGCTAAGCAAGATTAGATAGGTTAAAAGAGTAGGAAAGACATTCAGTGAGAGAAGTCAAAGACATTCCACATGCTGGGGAGACAGCCCTTGGGCAGCACCTGTAGAAATACAGGGTGGCTATGGAAGCCTGTTTATAATCTAGTACTCAAAGGCTGAGACATGAACCTGGAGATTTGATGAGCTTTGAGTTCAACTGAGAGACCGTGTCTCAATAAATAAAGTAGAGAGCAATGGAGGAAGATCCCCACGTGACTTTATGCTTCCAAATGCATGTACGCATGGTTGCTTGTGCACTCACACACACATACAAACTTCCCATGCAATGTATATATACATGCATGTGTACTATACACACATACATATGGGGGAAGAAAAAGGAAAAGACAATATAACCCCAAACATTCTAGTCCTAACCATCAAGGGGTCTGATCTCTTGTTGATTAAAGTAAAACAGCGAGAGAAGATGAATTTATCAATGAAGAAGGCACAGGCAAAGTGCAGGGTATGGATCCCGGGTCGCACCAGTGAACTTGATTTTACCATGCAGCCAGCACTCGCCACTTTGTTTTCACACTATGGTTTAATCATTATGTTCTGTTCTTCAGGAAGATACCGCGGTAGATATTTTAGAGTAAATTCCTGTGTGTCGGCTACAGAAGAGCACCTACGGGCATCCTCTGGATCATCCCGAAGGCTCAACACATGGAATCCTCAAAGCCACCCCATACTCATTTTCTCACTATGTTTGTGGGTGGGAGTTATATCTGGAGTTTAAAAAATACTTGGCAGATTTATAAGGATTTAAAAAAAACGCTAAAATTTGAAAATGTCCTTTTAGCATATAATGTCAAGTGTACTAGGCTGGAGACGTGGGAATGGAAACTCTTTCTGAGGCAAACAGTGACACCTGGAAGCCTTCTGCTAGCTTCCAATAAAAGCACTGCAGAAACTGCCATCAGATGCTATGCAAATGTGCTCCTATTTAGCAGACGGCATCGAGTACACTGTATCCTGCTATTTTGATACACATTGAAAAATAATTTCATTACTCACTTTAAGAAAAATTTACATAACTATTCCTGACAAGCTCTCACAAGTTTTATCTTTAAACAGCATATTGTCTCCTCTGGGCCGCCCGTCCTCAGCATCCTCATCTGTCCACACTGACAACACTCCTTATTTATTCTCCTCCTCATCTTCTTGCTTCCTTCTCTCCTGATCCTTGGATTGCCAGCAGAAAGGCTCCACACTGTTTTCACTCATTCGCCGTATAAGCTCATTGTTGCTCAGGAGGAAGAAAAGACTACAGAGTCGTAATTGTTTAAAATTTGAACTATGAGCTCCCCAAGGTCGGGAGAGAACACTGTTGAAAATCTCAGCAATTTACTCCGTTCCTCAGTTTGCAGACGTCAATAAGTAATCGTTATATAAATTAACGGAAGCTGTATCCAAATGCTACAGCTAATATACATCCCTGTGAAGCCGAGCTTCTGAGAAGAGCTGTGTGCAGACAGAGCGCAGCAACCACATGGGCTGGTGTCCTTACCTCTCACATCTCAGTAGTAGAAACTATAGATGTTCCTAATTGAGAACGATGCTTTAAAGCACAATCTGGGCAGGTGTTCAGTTTCTGTGGGACAGAACCTTCCTAAGATGGTGTGGAGGCAGGTATGCTATAAACAAGCCTGCTAGCTGTTAGCATTCCTAGCTGGAAACACCGCATTCTGTTTGCTGCAATTCCACCATTGCTATCTCAGGCACAGGGAATAGGGTTATTTAAAGGTAACTATTTTTGTGATATGAGAGCTATTTCAAGTGGGTTGAAGTTGCCAACTGCTACATAGTTGACTCCACAGATGAGTGTGAAAATTATTCCAATGAGCTATTCCTGACAACCTTTTATAAATTAGAGCTCAAATCCTCACCACGGTAGGAAACAGGAGAAAAGTCTGGAGAAAAAAATAAAAATACCAAATCACCTTGATAATGTAGAAGAAACCGTGTGAAGTAAATATAATCTGTAATTTTATGTTGCAATTTAATTAAAAGTTCTGTAAGGATTTTGTTTTTACCCACAGCACACAAACCTGTTCTGATTTGGGAGCACATGATTTAGGGATTGTATATTGGAAACAGAACTGAGAACCATGGCATTGATGGCTATAAGAAGTAAAAATGCCACATGATCCCATAATTTATAAACAAGTAGGAAGCTTTTAGAAAACGAATAACAGAAACAAAGATTTCATATAAATTAAAGTAAAATTAGTTCAAAAGGAAAAGAACATTTGTTATCATAAATGCACTACAGTGTATCAGGAAAATAAGGGATCTAAATATTTCAAAATAAAATGATTTTACTTAAGTAGATGCTAAGCCTATAACTTCAGCTAGACAACCCTTTCTGTAGCAATGGAGAATTGAGTAAAGTTTTAGAAGCTTGCTTTTGTTTCTTTCTTTCTTTTTTTTTTTTTTTGAGACAGGGTTTCTCTGTGTTTGTCCTAGCTCTATAGACCAGGCTGGCCTTGAACTCACAGAGATCCACACGCCTCTGCCTCCCAAGTGCTGGGATTAAAGGCGTGTGCCACCACTGCCCGACTAGACACTTGTTTTTATTTAGATCACACCTTTCCAGTTCAGTCTGAATTTTACTAGAAGCAGTATCCACTTGCTGCTATTGAGCAGGGAAGAAGGTGCTGTGGTGTCCTGGTGCACGGTCAGTGAGTGGAACACCGTGTATGGTGTGGGGTCCGTGTATGCTGGAGGGTTGCATGAGTCAGCTGCAGAAGAGTATGGGAAAAAGGAGGCGGAAGTAATTGTGTTCCGTTCCAACACCAGTGTTACGATTTCACAATACTTAAATTCAAATCGGGAGTTATTTTGTGACTTTATTCCTTTATTCTCTTGTTATCTCTCTTCAGTTTTAGTAAAAATAAGTGACTAAACCCCATGCTGTTTTTCTTTTTTTAATTAATTAATTAATTAACTTATTTATTTATTAAAGATTTCTGCCTCTTCCCCGCCACCGCCTCCCATTTCCCTCCCCTTCCCCCAATTAAGTCCCTCTCCCTTGTCAGCCTAAAGAGCAATCAGGGTTCCCTAGGTCTGATCTCCAAAATATATAAAGAACTCAAGAAACTAGACCGTAAAAGGCTAATCAACCCAATTATAAAATGGGGCACTGAGCTGAACAGAGATCTCTCAACAGAAGAAGTTCAAACGGCCAAAAGACACCTAAGGTCATGCTCAACTTCCTTAGCGATCAGGGAAATGCAAATCAAGACAACTTTAAGATACCATCTTACACCTGTCAGAATGGCGAAAATAAAAAACACCAATGATAGCCTTTGCTGGAGAGGTTGTGGAGAAAGGGGTACACTCATCCATTGCTGGTGGGAATGCAAACTTGTGCAACCACTTTGGAAAACAGTGTGGAGGTTTCTCAGGAAATTCGGGATCAAGCTACCCCTGGACCCAGCAATACCACTCTTGGGAATATACCCAAAAGAGGCCTTATCATACAACAAAAGTATATGCTCAACTATGTTCATAGCAGCATTGTATGTAATAGCCAGAACCTGGAAACAACCTAGATGCCCTTCAATTGAAGAATGGATGAAGAAACCATGCTGTTTTTCAATTAATTCTGGTTCTTATGCCAGCTCAGGAGATGAAGAAGCCTGCATCATGGCTCTGGGAAGTGATTCAGCCAGGTAGGGGTAGGTCTGTGAAATATTGTTTCTTCCTTAACTTTTCAGGTGATGGTGCGATTGTGGCTGGTAATTTTCAGGCCAGCGGGATTGTCAATCATCTGCCCCATTCTCTACTGCCTGCACTGAAGACAGGGCGGCTGCTGGAGGTTTGTGACTGTGCTCCTGGTACCTAGCTCCGCACTTACACTCCTGTTATTTCTAAAAAAAGATGTTTCTGAAGGAGTGTAGACCGCAGTGCCCACACTCCCCGGCAACCTGTGTGTGTGTGTCTGTTTGTGTACCCCTGAGCTCTCGCACCCACTCATGAGTGAGAATCCGTCCTCTCTCAACGGCGTACATATTCATATTAAGCCTCTTGTCTCTTCAGCTAGGCTACCTTTCTGTCTGGTGAGTTAATATTCTCATAATCTTGCACAGTTCTCAAACGTTTACTCGCTATTCAAACTGGGTTTAATGAATGGTTTGCTGGGCCACAAGCTATGTGACCATCTGTAAATAAAGGAGCAAACTTTTAGGAGGAGTCAAAGGTACAGACTGACACCTCGAGAACTTAGTACACAGATGAGAATGCAAGAGAGAAGGGAGACGGAATTATTGATTTAGGGTTCAAAGGTACTGTGGTACAGGATAGTGAAGGGGCTGCAGTTTGCCCTGTCCTAGCCATTAGCATGGGTAAGAATCAGGGTTCCTATTTTTTCAGATATACACTGTTAGTTTAGATATAGGATTTCTTATAGCTTTGTTTAGTTTCAGTATTTTAAAATTTATCTAACATATAACAGATGCTAACAAAATCTTAGGACTGACAGTAGAAGCCCAATACTATTTTTATGCCTTTTCTGTTTGTTTTTTCTGAGACAGGGTTTTTTGCGGCTGAGCGGTGGCCGCGGTGGCAGCGGTGCGGAGCCCCATGGTGCCGGTGCGCGGGCCGCGGTGGCTGAGCGAGGCGGCGCCGCCATGGGCTCCCTGTTCCGCAGCGAGAGCATGTGCCTGGCGCAGCTCTTCCTGCAGTCGGGCACCGCATACGAGTGTCTGAGCGTGCTGGGCGAGAAGGGCCTGGTGCAGTTCCGAGACCTCAACCAAAATGTAAGCTCTTTTCAAAGAAAATTTGTTGGCGAGGTGAAGAGGTGTGAAGAGCTGGAAAGAATATTGGTGTACCTGGTGCAGGAAATTACCAGAGCTGATATTCCCCTGCCTGAGGGAGAAGCCAGTCCTCCTGCACCACCTCTTAAACATGTTCTAGAAATGCAGGAGCAGCTGCAAAAGCTCGAAGTGGAGCTGAGAGAAGTCACCAAGAACAAGGAGAAGCTGAGGAAGAACCTGCTGGAGCTGGTGGAGTACACCCACAAGCTGAGGGTCACAAAGACCTTCGTCAGGCGGAACGTGGAATTTGAACCCACTTATGAAGAGTTCCCCGCCTTAGAGAACGATTCTCTGTTGGATTACAGCTGCATGCAGAGGCTGGGTGCCAAGCTGGGATTCGTGTCTGGCCTGATTCAGCAAGGCAAAGTGGAAGCATTTGAAAGAATGCTGTGGCGGGCCTGCAAAGGGTACACCATCGTGACCTACGCAGAGCTGGACGAGTCCCTGGAGGACCCCGAGACGGGTGAGGTCATCAAGTGGCACGTGTTCCTGATATCCTTCTGGGGCGAGCAGATCGGCCACAAGGTTAAGAAGATCTGTGATTGTTACCACTGCCACGTCTACCCGTATCCAAACACGGCTGAGGAGCGCAGGGAGATTCAGGAGGGGCTCAATACTCGGATCCAAGACCTTTACACTGTGCTGCACAAAACGGAGGATTACCTGAGGCAGGTACTGTGTAAGGCGGCCGAGTCGGTGTGCAGCCGGGTGGTGCAGGTGAGGAAGATGAAGGCCATCTACCACATGCTCAACATGTGCAGCGTCGATGTCACCAACAAGTGTCTGATAGCGGAGGTCTGGTGCCCCGAGGCGGACCTGCCAGGCTTGCGCAGAGCACTGGAGGAAGGCTCGAGAGAGAGTGGAGCTACAATCCCCTCGTTCATGAACACAATCCCTACGAAAGAGACACCACCCACTCTGATCCGCACCAACAGAAGCCCAATACTATTTTTATGCCTTTTCTGTTTGTTTTTTCTGAGACAGGGTTTTTTGGTATAGCCCTCTGGAACTCTGTAGACCAGGCCTTGAACTCAGAGATTCACCTGCCTTTGCCTCCTGAATGCTGGGATTAAAACATGTGCCATCACCACCCGGTAGAGTTCTTTGTGAGCCTTGACTTTTTTTTTTCCCAAGAGAGGGTTTCTTTTTGTAGTCTTAGATACCCTGGATTCATTCTGCAGACCAGACCAGCCTTCAACTCAGAGATCCACCTCCCTCTGTATTTTATACTTTCCTAAATCAGTTGAGTGAATAGCTAGTAGATACTGTGTTTGCATAGGAGACTCCCAATAAATAATATTCCTTTTCCTATCAGGATTTTACATATGTTGAGAAGCAAGATAGATAAGTGACAAATAGTTGGTAGGTATTACACAATTACTAACAGAGGTCATGTTGACAGACAGGGCTCTAAACCTTTCCTACTAACCAGGATCATGCTGAGCCAGGATGGGCTCCCAGCAAGACCAAGAGCAGGAAGAGGGGATTATCTCTGTTTATTGTCTTACTCCTTGGCTTTAATGTGAGCAGTTACTCACTCTCGACTTACTAACCAGGAAGGTCTTTCCTCAGAGGTGTAACAGAGTGATTAGAATAAGGACAGCAGCAAGCACAGGAAATATTCGATCTTGATAGACAACCTACAATAGAATGGTAGCTTCCACTTCCTACTTCCCCTACTATATTGTAACATTTGATGAATGTAAATCACCTCGGAAAAAGGAAAGCCAGATTGAAACCTGGTTCTGAATGCCTCTTGACTCAGCACTCCGAAATTCTCTGACCAACTGTGACTCTGGAATTGCATGTCTTGGGGTGTGTACACAAATCTCAGGATGACATGGAAGAGCACTGAGCTCGTGTTAAAATATAGATCGTCAGCTGTGGTATAGGATCTACATGTGGATGATAAACACCATCTACATCCTTCTTTGAATCACAACCTCATTCATCTACTTGAACAATAGATACTTTGGAAGCACTTGCTATAATCCTTCCCTTAAATACCTCTAGCATTCCTTGGGTCATTACTAACACCCCACTGTTTCGTTAGTTTACAGAGACTCAGAATTGCTAGGTAGAACAGGCACAGAAGCCCACTGTTTCTCAGCTTGCAAACTTATTTTCTAAGTGAACCAAGCCAAGTGTTTTCAAGTGTGGAGAGAACTATTTTCTGTTAAATCTCATTAAAACTTTCAAATTCAGAAATGAGATGGCAAAAGAAGCTTTTGTAAATTAAAATTCATATCCAATTCATATCTACTTGCAAGCACAAAATGCTAGTAACAACAGATGCCTGTGCCTGCAGTAACAGATTTATCCTAAATCTGGATACAATGGGTTTCTTTGATTTCCTTAAATAAACAGACCTTTGTCTTGGTTAGCTAGAATAGTTCTCATGAAAGTGAATAAAATAACTTCAGCGTACATTTTAAATGTGTGGAGTGATAGAAACTGAACTCTTCATTACGTTTTCTTTAGTGATGCTGTACAGTGTTCTTCAGTGTCAAGTGCAATGGTGACTCATAAAACATTTGTTTGAGAATTAATTTTCTAATCCTCGTGAGTTCTTCCAAAAACTAGTTATTTAATATTTAATGAGTAAAGATGTAGGATTCAGGCTTCTCTGCAGTCAGAAATTGCTGGGAAGGCTTTGTTGGCAGAGCAGTTAGGTGACCATTGACAAAACAAAGGTGCTTGCTTTGAGTCACTAGTCCGCTGTCAGTACAGACTAGATCATTCTCACATATGTGAAAGGTTACAGAGTGAGGAATATGTATTTTTGAAAGAAAAGCTGGCTTTTGGAACATCTGCACATCTTATAGTTCTCAGTTAGTAAACATTGGGTGTCATTTTCAAGAGAAATGCTGGATATCACTAATGGCTATTTTTGACAAATACATAACATACTTTGAACATATACCCTCAGAATTTATCCCTTCCTCTTTCTTTGTGCCCTATGTGTTTTGCTAATTTGCTCCCAATTGATCAATACAGTTTGAAAAAGCAGTATTTTATATAAGAATCTTCGCTAACCTGGATTACTGGATTGTGTTTTACCCTTTCACCTTCCTGTGGGTGCTCATTCAGCAATCTGACTAGGGACGTTAGTTAGGATATACGTTCTCCAAAATTTTACTTAAAGTTAATTTTTGAGTGATATTTTGGTTGTTGTTGGCTGTATACTATTTTTCTTTTTTTTAAAAAAATTATTTTTTTTTTATGTGTTAGCCTGCATGTATTTGCATGCCTGGTATCTTTGGAAGCCAGAGGGGACATCAGATTCCCTTGAACCTTAGGTGCTGGAAACTGAATTTGGGTCTTCTGCAAGAGCAGCAGAAGAGTGTTCTAAACCACAGATCTCCTGCCTCATATGGCTTTTTCAACCCTACTTTATTCCTCATTTTCTTACTTCAACAACTGTGCCTAAACAAATGAAGTGTTATTGTTATCAATAAGGCTGCTTGCTTCTTGCAGTTTTATCTTGCATATTTCTTTTTTATAATTTTCTTTCAAAATGTGATATACTTTATTAGGCATAAAGTATATGATAAATATTTTATGGCCATTGAATAGAGAAAAGTACAGGATAATGTGCTTACAGTTTATCTCTAAATTGGAAGGTATAGATAATACATGGTCACTAAACGGCTGGAAAACTACACAGAGGACAGCTAGCCAGCTACATGAATTGTGAATATAGCTATTTACTTAGAGATAAGTTTATGGTGTAAATGTGAACACACTTTCATATATTTTGGCACATATATGTATATATATATATTTCATTTTAAGTAACACTATTGATACTTTATCAGTTTGAGTGATGTACCTAGAGAAGTGTAGGAACTGATCCTAAAGTCCTTTTTTTCGAGAATGCTTATACAATGAGAGCAGAGAATGGGAATGCCATTCATTCATGGAGTTTAGGAAAGTATGCTACACATAATAAAAATGAATGCGCAAGTGTTTCTGTTGCCTTTTCTTTTCTCTCTCTTTTTAAAATTTCATTTTACATTCCAACCCCAGTTCTGCCTCCCACCCCTTCTCCTCCCTGTCCCAAAGCCCACTCCCCATTCACTTCTCTCAAAGGCTAAGGTCTCCCATGGGGAGCCAACAAAACCTGGCCCATTAAGCTGAGGCAGGACCAGACCACTCCCCTCTGCATTAAGGCTGAGCATGGCATCCCACAATAGGGAATGGGCTACAACAAGCCAGCTCATGCACCAGGGATAGATCCTGGTCCTACTGACAGGGGCCCCTCATATAGACCAAGTTACACAAATGCCTCCCACATACAGAGGGCCTAATTTGGTCCTATGGAGGCTCCACAGCTGTTGGTCTAGAGTTCATGAGTTCCTATGAACTTGGTTCTGCTGTCTCTGTAGACTTCCTCTTCATGATCTTGACCTCCCTTACTCCCATATTCCCTCCTCCCTCTCTTGGACTGGATTTCCTAGAGCTTGGCCTGATGCTTGGTTATGGCTCTCTGCATCTGGGTCCATCAATGACTGGGTGAAGGTTCTAATGACAGTTGGAGTATTCACCAATTTGATTACAGTTGAAGGCCAGTTCAGGCACCCTCTCCACTATTGGTAAGATTCTTACCTGGGGTCATCCTTGTGGATTCCTGGAAATGTCCCTAGC
The DNA here is from genome assembly GCA_025134845.1 of Neodon shergylaensis. Taxonomy (NCBI): domain Eukaryota; kingdom Metazoa; phylum Chordata; class Mammalia; order Rodentia; family Cricetidae; genus Neodon; species Neodon shergylaensis. Next base: position 9,623,906 of record JABTXL010012716.1, on the reverse strand, counting down.
ACCAGGTTTCTCCCTAACCCCATAATGGCTCTTTCTATCAAAACATCTCTTTCATTGTTCTACCGTTCCAGCCTTCCCCCAACTTGACCATCTCATTCCCTCAAGTTTTCATCCCCCATTATCTTCCCTTTACTGCCCCCAATCCCAGTTTACCTAGGAGATCTCATCTAATTCCCATTCCCGGGGTGATCCATGCCTTTCTATTAGGATCATCCTTGTCACCTAGCTTCTCTGGAGCTGTAGTTTGTAGTCCAGTTATCCTTGGCTTTACATCTAGAATCCACTAATGAGTGAGTACATACCATGTTTGTCTTTCTGAGTCTGGGTTACCTCACTGAGGATATTTTTTTTTCTAGTTACTTCTATTTGTATGCAGATTTCATGATGTCATTGTTTTTACAGCTGAGTAATAGAATTACTCCATTGTGTAAATGTACCACATTTTCTTTATCCATTCTTTGGTTGAGGGGCATCTAGGTTGTTTCCAGATTCTTGCTATTACAAATAAAGCTGCTATGGACACTGTTGAGCAAGTGTTCTTGTGGTATGATTGAGCATCCTTTGGGTATATGTCAAAGAGTGGTAATGCTTGGTCTTGGGGTAGATTGGTTCTCAATTTTCTGAGAATCCATTATGCTGATTTCCAAGGTGGCTGTACATGTTTGCACTCCCACCAGCACATCCTCTCCAACATAAGCTGTCCTCAGGGTTTTGATCTTAGCCATTCTAACAGGTGTAAGGTGACATCCAGAGTTATTTTGATTTTCAACTCCCTGATGATTAGGGATGCTTAGTAATTCCTTAAATGTTTCCCGGTCACTTGAGATTCTTCTGTTGAGAATTCTATGCTTAGCTCTGTACCCCATTTTTCAATTGGATTGTTTAATATTTTGGTATCTAGTTTCTTTAATTCTTTATATATTTTGAAGATCATTCCTCTGTCAGATGTAGGGTTGATGAAGAAGATACTTTCCCACTCTTTAGGTGGCTGTTTTGTCTTATTTACCATATCCTTTGCCTTATAGAGTACTTTCAGTTTCAGGAGGTCCCATTTATTGATTGTTGCTTTCAGTGTCTGTGCTATTGGTGTTATATTTAGGAAATGGTCTCCTGTACCCACACATTTCAAGGCTACTTCCCATTTTCTCTTCTATCAAATTCAATGTCACTGAATATATGTTGAGGTCTTTGATCTACTTGGACTTGAGATTTATGCATGATGATAGATATGGATCTATTTGCACTCTTCTACAGGTTGACATCTAGTTATGCTGGCTCCATTTGTTAAAGATGCTTTCTTTCTTCCAATGTAACTTTTTTTGCTTCTTTGTCAAAATCAGTTGTTCTTAGGTGTGTGGACTAGTATCAGGGCCTTTAATTCTATTCCATTGGTTCATGTGTCTGTTTCCATGCCAATACCACTCTGTTTTTATTACTATAGCTCTATAGTGGAGTTTGAAGTCAGGCATGGTGATACCTCCAGGTGCTCTTTTATTGTACAGGATTGTTTTAGCTATTCTGTCTTTTTTTCCCTATGTTAAGTTGTGTAATGTTCTTTCATGGTCTGTGAAGAATTGTGTTGGAATTTTAATGGGGATTTAATTAAGTCTGTAGATTGCTTTTGGTAAGATTGCCATTTTTATTATATTAATCATACCTATTCAAGAACATGGGAGATCTTTCCATTTTCTGATACTTTCTTCAATTTCTTTCTCAAGACTTATAGTTCTTGTTAAAAAAGTCTTTCACTTTTTTGTTTAGTGTTAACTCAAGATATTTTATGTTATGGGATTATCTATTGCCTGTGTTTTTGTGGGTGCAGCTAACTTGCTTAGGTTGGTATTCTTTCTGTAGGGATGAATTTGTGAATAGGTATTGTTTAAATCTGGTTTTGTCATGCAATATCTTGTTTTCTCCTTCTATTGTGATGAAAGTTTTTGCTCGGTATAGTAGTTTTGATTAGCATCTGTGGTTTTCTAGTGTCTGTATAATGTCTTTCCAGGACCTTCTAGCCTTCAGAGTTTCCATTTAAAAGTTGGGTATTATTCTGATAGGCCTGCCTTTAAATGCTACTTGACCTTTTTTCCTTTACAGTTCTTAATATTCTTTCTCTATTCTGTATGTTTTGTGTTTTAATTTTTATGTGGCAAGGGGACTTTTTTTGTTCAGTCTATTTTATGTTCTGCAACCTTCTTGTACCTTCACCGATATTTTTTTCTTTAGGTTGGGAAAACTTTCTTCCATAATTTTTTAAGATATATTTTCTGTGCCTTTGAGCAGGAATTCTCCTTCTTCCATCTCTATTATTCTTAGGTTTGGTCTTTACATGGTGTCTCAGTTTTCCTGGACATTTCATGTTATGGCTTTGTTGGCTTTAATGTTTTCTTTGACTGATGAATCTATTTCCTCTGTCATATCTTCAGCATCTGAAATTATCTCTTCCTTCTCCTGTATTCTGTTGATCATCTGTGGTTCCTGTTCATTTACCCAGATTTTCTATTTCTGTAATTCTCTCAGTTTGTTTCCTTTATTGCCTCTTTTTCGGTTTTCAAGTCTTGAACTGTTTATCTGTTTGATTGCTTTTTCTTAGCCTTTTAAAAGAGATTAATTGATTTCTTCTAATTTATTTTTGTTTTTCTTTTTCTTCATTTCTTTAAGGGATTTTATTTCCTTTCTAAAGGTCTCTAAAATCTTTATAAAGTTATTTTTAAGGTTGTTTTCTTCGCCTTCTTCTGCTTTGGGGTGTTTAGGTCTTGCTGTTGTAGCACTACTAGGTTTGGTGGTGCCATATTGCTCTTTAGGTTGTTGAATATTGCACTGATGTCTACCCATCTCTTCCTCCAGTCAGTTCAGGCAGTATCTTTGCCTCTTGGTCTCATCATTGCAGTCAGTGTCTGTGTCTTAGGAATCCTCTGTTGAACTTAAAGATTCATCATCAAGATTGTGGAGGATGGGTGGGTTTGGGGGCAGAGTGAGACTTGTAGATTACAGGGTCTCAAGGAAGGTTCATTGATTAGCCTGCCAGCAGGAGCCTTGCCTTCTGTCTGGCCAGTGTAGCTGAGATGGGTTGGGGAGGGACATGGGGATTTTCACAGGTACTGGGTTGTGCAGCAGGGACTCCAGTCACTTACCTCTTAGTCCTATGGGTGTAGTTGTTGTCTATGTCCTTGCATGTTTCTTACTATTGGAAATTAATTTGGAAGAAATGTCTATTCCTTTTGATGAAATTAACATATGAAATGAAGTTGTTTATATTTACTATTTGGAAACTATTGTTACAGTTTCAAAACAAACAAAAAATGATGGATGTTACCTTTAAACATGAATCTCTAGACCATCAAGGAACCTGTTGGAATTATATCCTGAGTGGAGTTACCACACATGGCAGGTACTAATTAATCAATTCCAAAACTAGCAACTATCTGACTTGACTTTATTTTTAATTTTTTTCTGTTAGCATACAAAATAATGAGGTTTTAAATGACATCTCATACATATGTATTGATACAAAACATGAAAGCAACATGGGTACTATTTGCATGGAGAAAGGAGTGGAAAAGTCATTGGAGGCAAGAGGATACAACGGGGGCATGAATGTTCAAATTCACAATTTCATGTATATATACATGTGTACTTAAATCTAGATCAAACATATGTGAGAAAAAACATTTATCCCTCACTACCCATCTTGTTTTTACCTCTACCTTTTTTTTCGACTGTCTTCTTCCCATGTAATCTCCTTTCTACTTGAAACTCACATATATGCATATGCATATATATTCACTATATATACAGTTTATACTTGTATTTTGCATAAGATAAAAGCAAGTGCTATTTGTCTTTCTTGTTATGGCTTATTTGTGGGGGGGAACTTCTACGTTGATTCCATATATTATCTGTTGAGAACAATATTACGGTAAGCATTTAAGTGCAAACATTGCTTGCTGTTGATTTAAATTTCATTACATATATACCAGAACTGATATTACTGGATCAGAGGATAGTCATATTCTCAGCTTGGATAGGACTTCTAGTTTGATTTCCACAGCGTCTGTATTATTTTACATTTGTTCCAACAGTATAAGGTGTTTCCTTTCCCCACATGATAACCATACTGTGTTGGGTGATATGGAATCACAATGTAGTTTTAAATTGTATTTCCCCAAATGCTAAGGATTTTGAACATTTTTTGTGTACTTATTGATCATTTATTGCTCTTCTTCTGAGAGCTGTCTGTGCAATTCATTTGTCCATTTACCGATCAGAAGACTTTTTGGTATTTATATTTTGCAGATATTTAAATATTCTTGGTATCAATTTCCTGTCTTATGTATAGTTGGAAAGATTTTATGTCATTCTGTGGACAGTTTCTATACTTTGCTGTGAAAAAGCTTTTTAATTTCTTATTATTTTTATTATTTCATTTGCCAAATCTTATTATTATTTCCTCAGATATTAGAGTCATTTTATCTTCTTACTATGCTATTTATTTAATGTGAGTGAGCTAGTGTGTGTGTCCACACATGTATGCACATGCATGAACATGTGGCATATGGAGGCCAGAGAACAGCTGGAGGTATTTGGTTCTCTTCTCCCATCATGTGGATTACAGAATTCTAACTCTGCCCCCAGGCTTGGTGGAAGTGCATTCAGTTGTGAAGCTGTCTTGCCAACTCTTCAGTCTTTTCCAGAAGTTTCTTCTCCATACCTCTATCTTGAAGTGAAGTGTTTAACTTAAGCTTTATTCTTGTAGTTTCAAAGTTCCAGATCTTATATCAGATCTCACACTAATAACTTTGGTCCGTTTTGAATTGATTTTGCACATGATGAGAGACAGAATTCTAATTTCATTCTTTACCTGGGTAAAAAGTTTGCCCAGCACCATTTGCTGAAGAAGCTATCTTTTCTCTAATGTGTATTTCTGCAACTTTTGTTGAAAGTTGGGTATCTTTTGCTTTGTGGGTTTTCATTTTTTATTCTTTTCCCTGTAACCTCTATTATGGGCCATTGGTGCATTTGTTTTGGGGAAAGTATTATGCTGCTTTTATTATTATGGGTTTGTTTTATAATTTTAATTGAAATTTTTAAACACCTCCAACATCACTAATTCTGTTGAATATTTATTTAGTATTTTGGGTGTTTTGTGCTTCCATGTGAACCTTAGGATTTTGTTTTTCTAGTTCTGTGGTGGATATCATCAGGATACCACCAGCACGCAGGGAAAATATGACTGCTTCCTTTTCTGCTTGTGTCCTTTTTCATTCTTTTTCTTCCCTTATTGTTCTAGCTAAAACTTCAAAGACTATGTTGAGTAAAATGGAGAACTCTTGTCTCATTCTTCATTTTAGAGAGAACGGTTTTATTTTACCCCTCATAATTTTGTCAGTATTATTGTCATCTATAGACTTTATTTTTTATAGGTTACCTCTATTTCTAATTTCTTCAGAGTGCTTCTATCGTAAGTGGTGCTAAACTTTGTCAAAGGATTTATTTGCATTTATGAAGAAGATCATGCCATTTCTCCCTTGGGTCTGTCTGTGTGCTAAATTGCTTTGATTTTTAAAATGTGACATCATTCTTGCATCCCTGGAATGAAACCAACTTGATCTGGTGTGACATCCTTATATATTGTTAAATTTAATCACAAGTATTTTTGAGAGTTTTTGTGTCTTTGCTCATTAGAGAAATTGGTCTATAGTTTTCCTTTTGTTAATTCCTTGTCTGGTGTTAATATTAGAATGACATTGACTACATAGAATGAGTTAGGAGTCTTCCTTGTCTTTCTGTATTTAGAAATATTGATGTCAGTTAAAATTTCAGCGTCTGGTAGAATTCTTCAATGACTCCATCAGTTGTTGAGAGACTATTGCTCTCTTCATCTTGTTTCTCTTTAGACATCTTCTGTAACTGGTTTTTGTTCTCTTCATATATGTGGATAACTTGTAAGTACCAAGGATCTCATCTATTCTTGGCTTTCCATCCTTATGGAATGCAGGTTTTCAAATTATTTCCCAATGGCTATCTGGTTTAGAAGCTGTTGTAGTGTTTCCTTTTCCATGTCTTATTTTATTAATTTGGGTCTTCTCTCTGTTCCTTTTCTTAGTTTGACTAAAGGTTTGCTAGTATTATTTTTTCTTTTAAAGAATAAACTCTTTATCGCATTGCTTCTTTGTATTTTTATTTTAGCCTATCTTCATTTCATTAATTTTTGTCTCAATCTTTGGTATTACATTTCTTTACTGATTTGGCCACTGACTTAATATTTTTTTAAAGTATGTTTTAATTGAAACGAAAGTACAACACTTTTACCCCTTTCATCCCTCTACCTCTTACTATCTACTCTCCCTTGAGCTCTTCCATGCCCACTCCCAAGTTGATAATCCAAGTTGAATCCTTTTCTTTAATTATTGCTGTTACATATATATGTACATATATGTATACATGCATATATGCATGTATGTATGTAATTGCACAAATATATATATAAATGAAAACTACTGAGTTTGTTTTTTTTGCCTGTGTATATATGATTTCTGGTTTAATCACCACATAATGTGGGTGCTGGATACTGGAACGAGGACCTCTGCAAGAGCAGTAAGCACTTTAACCTCTGATCCATCTTTTGAGCACAATTGACTTATTATTTTCTACAATCTTCAAGTACATCATTATTACTAATTGATTTTAATGTAAGAATTTATATGTATAAACTCTCTTCCTAGAACTACCTGTTTAATTTTCCAGTGCTTCTTAGAAGATGTGCTGTTATTTTCATTTGATCCTATGAACTTTTCAATTCGCCCCTCATTTCTTCAATAGTCTAGTTTTCCTTCAAAATTATATTCTGGATCCTGTATATATCCACTCAGTGCCATTAATTTTTGTTGCTGAGGAACTGTGCGGTTGTAGAAGTGCCATGGTGGGATGTTTTGTGTTTCCTTTGTTGTGTTTCATGCACCCACTGGGACTGATAAGTCTTCCTTTTTTATTTTTCCCTTTGTTCCCACTCTTGCTTTTTGTTTCTCTCTATGTGACTTTTTTGGATTTGGGTTGCTATTTTTGGGGAGGAGATGACTACGGTTTCCTTAAGTTATTTTCTCAGCATTATCTTTTGCATCCACCCCACTTGTATCCCTCAATAAAGTTCAGAGACACTTTTGCTTGTCTACTGATTGGGATAATACAGTTTATAGATTTTATTTTAAGAGTTATCAGCATTTGAGTAGTTAAATAAGAAGCAATACAGAAAACAGGATGTAAAGTATTAATGGGAGAGAGGTGTGAGAGTAGAAAGACACAGAAACAGAGAAAAGAAGATATTTTTCGTAGGTGTAGAAGAAAAGCAGCTATGAAATTCTTTTCAGGTAGATACAAGCTAAAAAGAGTGGCATAGTAACCACAGTACAAAATTTAAATTTTTAAGTAGAAATAAAAATTAAAACAACTAAAACCAAAAGTAACCAGTAACACGAAATGCCTTTGGTCACTGTGTTGGGATGATATGTCTTTTCCTTCCCATTGGACTGTCATTTGAATAGTCTTGGGAGGTATGTGTCAGGGGTGGGCATGCTTGTCTTAGTAATTTAGACAAGTTAAGCTTTTCTGCTCTTTATAAGAAGGCCTTCTGTGACTGTAGTCACCATTCTGGTAGAATCCACTGAGGATCTGAAGAGATGAGAAAGCCCCCTCTCTCCCGCTTGAATACCTCTGTGCGCACCGGATACTCTGATGAGTCTCACCACAGTTTCAGCAATCTCATGTCACCTGCCCCTGGCAATGGCAGAAGAGGCAAGGATTGCTTCTTTGACTGGCTGTCTCATGTTTAGTTTGGGTGGTCACACATCTACCTGTGCTCATTCTTACCCTGCTTCTCTCTGCTATCCATATCTGTTTTTTTTTTTTTTTTTTTTTTGTTTTTTTCGAGACAGGGTTTCTCTGTGGTTTTGGAGCCTGTCCTGGAACTAGCTCTTGTAGACCAGGCTGGTCTCGAACTCACAGAGATCCGCCTGCCTCTGCCTCCCGAGTGCTGGGATTAAAGGCGTGCGCCACCACCGCCCGGCCCATATCTGTTTTATCAACAGCCCTGACCCCTTTTCTCTCTGAATTTCCAAGGGCTGCTCCTATGAGCACTTTGCTTACCACTGGGCTGGCAGCTGTATCTCAGCTGGGCACCATCGTGAGGCAGACCAGGTGCTTTTCCTACTTTATTGAACACTCCATGAATGACAAACCCAGATTTCTCAGTGTGGGTCATAGGGTCTATTGAGTAAATCTACAGCTAAAGCTGGTTAGTAGGTCAGGGACGTAGCAACTGCAGCATAGTCTGGCCTGGTAGCTCAGATTATCTTCTAGCTATATTGATTTACTCAGTCATATTTTATCATCCACCGTCTTTATTACATTTTAAATATCATTAAGCTTCTCAAGGCTTAATTTATGGCAAAGGCAATGCCACTTTAGCACCCTTGGAAGCATCAAGAACACACCTATCTTGTGCATTTTTAACTTATAATTACATTTTTAGGCTCAGCATACTAACTATAATGTGACTTGGAGAAGTTCTCTTTCTTTTGTGTGCCCATTTCTTTCCCTAGACTTGGAAATTTGCTTCTAAACTTCTCTCTTTCCTCCTTCTTAGAGACAAGTTCTCAGGTTGACCTCAAATTCACTCTGTAACCAAAGTCAAAGCTGGCCTTGAACACTTGATCCTCCAGGGTCAGCCTCACAAGTGCTTGGGTTACAAATATGATCCATATTACCCACCTATTAAACTTCACTGAATACATTTTTCTATTCCTTGGATTTTATTTTATCTCCTCCTGCTCCATCTTTATCTTGGTCTCTGGCTAAGTCTCAGTTCTTTAAAGTAGGAATTATTCTTGTTGCCCCTCCCCACGAGTGTGTGTGTGTAGGACAGACATCATCCTCAGGTGTTATCTATCTTTTTTTTTTTTTTTAGACAGAATACTTCATTGGTCTGAAGCTTGTTGAGTTGGCTAGACTGACTGGCCAGAGAGCTGCAGAAATCTTCCTGCCTCTGCTTCCCCACTTTTGGAAGTATAAGTGCATGCTACTATATTGTGGTAAATTATTTATGTTTTAATAAATAAAGCTTGCCTGAAGATCAGTGCAAAGTAGCCACACTAGTCAGCCATACAGGCCAGGCAGTGTTGCACACATCCTTAATCCCAGGAGGCACACTAGTGAGCTTTAGATGCCAGGTGGTGGTAGTGCACACCTTTAATCCAATTACTAGAGAGGAATATAAAATGGGAGGAGGCAGCTCTCACACACAATCCCATTCTGAGACTCCTGGAGGCAGGATCACCATTTTTGTTCTGAGGTAGAGGTAAAAGCCAGTGGGCGGCCACTTTGCTTTTCTGATCTTCAGGTTGAAGCCCAGTCTCTGTCTCTTGGGTTTATTATTATTGGTACACTACTATGTCTTGTCTTTTTATGTGAATTTTTGGGATTGAACTCAGGTATTCATGCTTGCCCAACATACGCTGAACTGACTGAGTCTCTCCAGTTCTTCCCTTTGCTTCCTTGTCTTCCTCCTTCTCATCCTCGATTTTTTAATTGAAATATAAATATGGTATTTCTTTGACCTTGTATTAGAGATATTCTTTTTCTGCTTAGTCTAGTCTGTTGGTGGTATTTTTTCATTGTGATTTTTGTTTGTTGATTGATTTCTTTTTTTAAATTGTTTTCATTGAGCTATACGTTTTCTCCACTCCACTCCCTCCAGTCTCTCTTTCTATCTTCTCCTGTGACCCCACATTTCCAATTTACTTAGGAGATCTTGTCTTTTTCACCTTCCTATGTAGATCCTTTTATATCTTTCTTAGGGTCCTCTTTGCTGTCTAGTTTCTCTGGGGTTGTGACCTACGAGTTGGTTTCTCTTTGCTTTATGTCTAAAACCCACTTATGAGTAAATGCATATTATATTTGTCTTTTTATGTCTGGGTTACTTCACTCAATATGGCCTTTTCTAGATCCATCCATTTGCTTGCAAATTTCAAGATGTCATTATTTTTTACTGCTAAGTATTGCTCCATTGTGTAAATGTACCAAATTTTCTTTATCCATTCTTCAGTTGAGGGGGCATATAGGTTGTTTTCAAGTTCTTGCTATTACAAATAATGTTGCTATGAACATAGTTGAGCACATGTCCTTATAGTATGATTGAGTATCTTTTGGGTATATACACTACAGCAGAATTGCTGGGTCTTGAGGAAGATTGTTTACTAATTCTCTGAGAAATTGCCATACTGATTTTCAAAGCGGCTGTAAAAGTTTGCATTCCATCCAGCAATGCAGGAGTGTTCCTCTTACCCCACATGCTCTCTAGCATAAGCTGTCATCAGTGTTTTTGATCTTGCCCATTCTGATAGGTGTAAGATGAAATCTCAGAGTTGTTTGCATTATTCTCATTTAGGTTGATTTCTTTTTGAGTTTTTTATTTACTATGTGTTTTACTTTTATTTTTAAAAATCACAATTTTTCTTGGTGAATTTCCTTTTAACATTGCTCAACTCTTTCATTTTTGAGTTTCTTGTCCAGATTTTGACCTTATTTTCTTACTCCATTCACCTACTTGTTTATTTCTTCTTTGAATTCATTGATACATTTTATCATCAGATTTTAATTCTTTGTTTAGTGTTACAATAATTGCAGTATCTTTGTGGCTAGTATTAGAATTATAATCTTTGGGAGACCTTGTGTTACCTTCCTTTTTCTTATGTCTTGTGCTTTTGTTAATTTGTTGGTTCAAGATCTCTTTCAGTATCACTTGGGAATTTTCCTAGTAACATTTTATTCATGCAAGTTTAGTCTCCACTATCACTGAGATGAGGAAATAAATCACTGTACAGCAATAACACCCAATGTAACAAGATACAGAAATAAAACAAAAATTAATTTAAAACCAACAAACATACTTCTAAGTACCATAGATAGAACAGAAAATGGCATAAGTAATACGAACATGCTTTAGAGTTAGTAATTATTTAGGATAAAATCAAGACTGAATAAAATAAAGGAAGGGATAGCAAAAGAGAAAAAGAAAGAATTACATGATTAAAGGCAACAAAGCAAAACAACATGTTTTTGTTATGTAGAAAGCAAGAAAGGAGCAAAAGTTAAAAAAATGGATAAAACTTTTGCTTTCCTTCAATATACTTTAATTTAAATGGTTATTTAGTGAACCTTAAATTTTTAAATTATCTTTTATTTTTGAGATTATAACATAATTGCATCATGTCCTTTTTCCCTTTCTTCACCATAATCCTCTCCATATGCCCCTTCTTCTAGATCTCTTACAAATTCAAAGTCTTTTCATTACTTGTCTTTATATGTATATATGTGTATGTTTATATGTATTTCTACTTACAATCTGCTCACTTTGTAAAACGCTACTTGGGTGTGTATTTTCAGGACTGATCATTTGGTATTACTTCTACTCTTAGCATTCCCTAGTTGCCTAAGTTCCTAGTGTGGGGTTGAGGTCTTACAGTCCTTCTTTGGTTCACTTTGGTTGGTAGATTGTTCTTGTTCAACTCATGTTTAGGCAGTCATGTGTTGAAAGGAGCTGTGGGCTTGCGTTCCTGCCACCCAGCTCCCAGCCGCCTGGCTAGCTTATGCCCCAAAATAACAACACACAAACTGTATTCATTTAAACACTGCCTGGCCTGTTTCTATTAATGTGTGTAATAGGCCCGCTTTTCATCCCGCCTGGCTCCTGCACGGCTAGCTTTACACCAGAAATAACAACACACAAATTGTATTCATTTAAACACTGCCTGGCCCATTTGCTCTAGCTTCTTACTGGCTAATTCTTACATCTTGATTAGCCATTTCTATTAATGTGTGTAGCACCGAGGTGCGCTTACCGGGAAGATTCTAGCCTATGTCCATCCTGCGTCGGAGCTTCATCGTGTCTGCCCCGGGAGAGGAGAGCATGGCCTCTGAGCTCACTTCTTCTTCTTCCCAGCATTCTGTTCTGTTTACTCCACCCACCTATCTTCTAACCTATCAGTTACTTAATAAAGTAGTTTCTTTATTAATTAACCAATGACCTTCCTCCATCAGTCATGTGGGTGACATTTTCTGAGTAGAGTTTCTAACTTTACCAAGAGACACAGTCTCATAGCAAACTCTCTGTTTCCAAAACTCTTAGAAACATTCTGCCTCATCTACTGCAATGTTCCCTGAGCATTAGCTGAGGATATATATATATATATATATATATATATATATATATATATATATATATATGTGTGTGTGTGTGTGTGTGTGTGTGTGTGTGTGTGTGTATATATGGCATAACTCTGCATTCTGATTAGTTGTGATATTGTGTAATAGCCTCCATCTGTTGTAAAGATAAGTTTCCCTTTTATGGAGTGAGGACTACACTTATCCTTGAGTATAAGGAGAAAGATTTATAGTGTAGTTGGGGGATTACATTGGTTTAATAAAGCAGTGATTGCAAGTTCTCTTTCAAGATCCATGACCTCACCAGCCCTAGGTTGCTGATTAATTGCCTCTTGCTGAGTGGGTCTTAAGTCCAGTTAGAGAGCTGATGGTTACCACCATGGTATATATACTGCTACTGTATCAGTAGAGTTATCATGCCATTCCATCACTGGTGTAGTTCGTAGGTGTCAGGGCTGCATAGGCCTGTTGGTTCCCTACTTTGGAAGCTTGCATGGTAACTTTTGGTACCATAAAAACTAATTCTCAGGAAGGACGCTTTCAGATTGACTCCAGTTCAGGAGTCACTGAACCTTGTGTTTGAAGTACATGGTGTTTTCCCCAGTAGGGACTTAGCTTCCATCTCTGAGGGCAACTAAAGTCAATAGACATAACATGTATGTTTGGGGAGTCTCTTGAACAACCCTGACCAAGAACTCAAAAGTAGATTTTCATGCCTGGTGTTGGGTTTTATTAAATGATATTTGATGCTTGGAAGGGACACCCAGATAAGAAAAGTTCATTTAAACTGTATGTGTATACGTAGACTTACATGTACTAAAGTTTTCTTAGATAATAGTTAATTATATGATTCCTTTTGACGCTTTCAGACACCCTTACTGTTATTTTACCTTTCTCCCTCCTTCTGGATTTCTCTCTTTCCTAGCTTTTCCCATTTATCTAAATAAGGTCACTTATTCCCTGCTATTCCCTTCTCTTTAACTCTCCCCCCATATCAAATTCAGGATAGTTCTCTTTTCCTCTCCTTGTTTTTGCAGTTACTCCAGGATATGTATTCATATCTGAAGATTTAGGACAAGTAGCCTAATGTGAGAGAGACCATGTGATACTTGTCTCTCTGTGTGTGGGTTATGCTACTTAATATGAGCTTTTATAGTTCCATATATTTACCTGTAAAGTTCATGTTGTTATTTTCTTTATAGATGACTAGTATTCCATAGTTAAACGCACCACATTTTCACTTATCAATTCGTTAGTTGAAAGACATTTAGGTTGTTTCCATTTCCTAGATATTGTGAACAAAGAAGCAATGAACATGGATAAGCAGGTTTCTGTGAATGTCAAGAAACATATGCCAAGGAGTGGTATAGCTGACCCATGTGGTAAATTTATTTTTAGCTTCTTGAGAATTGTCCACATTGATTTTCATGTTACTTTGCCAGTTTGCACCCTACTGACAGTGTATGAGAGAGAGACACAGAGAGAGACAGAGAGAGAGAGAGAGAGAGAGAGAGAGAGAGAGAGAGAGAGGTTCCCTCTCACCACACCCACTCCGTCCTTTGTTGTCAGTTGTTTTGCTGATCGTTGCCATTGTGACTGGGATAAGACAAAAAAAATTAGAGTTGTTTTGGTTTGTATTTTTCAAATCCTTAGAAATGATGAATATTTTTGAAGTATCTTTTCTGGTAGTTATTCAGTCTACCAGGCTGGATGTCTCTGCCCATCTTCAATCTACATTGGGACCTGGGGAAGTAGGTTCTAATACCATCAAAGTAGACAGTAGATAGATGAACTTGCAGTCAAGGATAAAAGAAAGTAGGCAAGAAGCAAAAGCTTCCTTCTCTCTTGTCCTTTTATAAAGGCTGTCACCAGAACATGTGGCTTAAATTTAAAGTAGATCTTCTGATCTCAGATGATGTAGATTTACCAGGTGTCTTCTTACCCCTTAATAATTACACCTTTATTTCAGTGATTATTTGATGATCCTTAAAATTTTTTAATAAACATTTTTATTATCATTTTTATTTCCCTAACGTTTAAGTGAAAATAATGATTAATTGATGTGGGAGTGTCGTATATCAATCTATTGATTTCATTGGTTAAGTAATAAAGGAACTGCTTGGCCCTCATAGGTTAAAACATAGGTGGGAGGAGTAAACAGAATAGCATGCCGGGAGGAAGAGGAAGTTAGCTCAGACTCGACAGCTCTGCCCTCTGGAGCAGAGAAGCCATGCTCCAGTCTCCCGGACAGATGTGAGCGATGAAGCTCCAATCCAAGATGGACGTAGGCTAGAATCTTCCCGGTAAGCGCACCTTGGGGTGCTACACAGATGATTAGAAATGGGCTAAATTAATATGTGAGAGTTAGCCGAGAAGAGGCTAGATAGAAATGGGCCAAGCAGTGTTTAAATGAATACAGTTTGTGTGTTGTTATTTCGGGCATAAGCTAGCAGGCGGCTGGGGTGCTGGGGACGCAGCCCCGGCTGCTCCTTATTACAACAATTGGCACCCAGACGTGTGGACAACTGTATCCACATAAAGCCTGAGACAGCTTGGGAAGTAATTCTAGAACAAAATGAAAGCATTGTGCCTGGTTTCTTGGTAGCAACAGTTTCTCGGTTCTGCTCTGCTTGCTAGAGACAAGCAAGTGCTCTCATCTTAGAGAGGCTTCCTGATTCAGCTTTAGCTGCAAAATCATGCAGCTCTCTTAAGAGGTCCTGCCACGAAACACTTAAACTGTGTTGATGAAAAGTGAACGCATGCTTTTCGGTTTTTAGCCTTAGCAGGAAAAAAGCTGCGCCGTTTAAAAATGCCGGCTTTCTGTGCTGTCCTGCCAGCGCAAACTCTGACTCTTTTACGCAGGCGGTTCGTGCACAGGCTGCTGAAGCTCGCTTGCTGGCAGGGACCTTGAAACTCCATAGAGTTGTGGCTATAAACATGGCTACAGCCTGTATATCCACCATGAGACTGTAAAGCTAAGGAATGGACTGGATCTAGCTGGCAAAGCCACGGCTTTAGTCCTACTGAGATTGCTTGGTAAATTAAAGACTCATGTGGTCAGAAAAACAGAGAGATATACAATAAAGAGAGATTCAAAGACAAAGAAAATTTCTAAATGGTTTACAGTATGTTAAAAATATATGCAAGCTAAAATTTAAAAGTTCTTAAACGTAAAAAAAGGAAGAAAGAAAGTAGTTGGGTGTGGTAGTACACCTTTAATCCCAATACTTGGGAGGCAGAGGGAGATTGACCTCTGTGACTTCAAGGTGTGGTAGCACACACCTTTAATCCCAGTGCCTAAAAGGCAGAGACAAACAGATCTCTGTGAGTTCAAGGTGTAGTAGCATACACCTTTAATCTCAATGCCTGGGAGGCAGAGACAGGCGGATCTCTGAGAGGTCAAGGACAGCCTGGTCTACAGAGTTATTCTAGGTCAAAGATACAGAGAACCTGTCTCAAAAAGCAAAAAACAAAAGTAAAAATAAACAAAATAGAGGTTAAAATAAAGCACACAAAGATGGAAAATACACAGAGAATTTTGATACTGTGTGCTATTATGCTCTCTTTGAATTGTTTGAATGCTGAGGAAGGAGGAACAGCTGCTAAAAGATATTTGTTTATAAATGCTGCTGAACTAACCCGACATAGATATTTTGAAAATGCTTTGAAATTTGGATCTAGGACATGATGCTTTGGAAAGGAGTTTCTTATTTTGTTTTCACAGAGGGTGCGAGTCTATGGATTTCTTCTATCCGAATATGGTATGATGGACCACGTCCTCCTGAAGGGTTGCTGTAAACATCTTCAGAAACTTGCTTCGCTCAACTGCCAACTGAGATAAAACTAGCACATAGGTTATACCATGAAAGACCTAATTAACGACGCCCCATTCAGCAGGAAGCAGTTTAGAGAGAAAAAACTGCGCCCATGTTCCCAAATATGGTTTATAAACTTTCTTTTACATTTAAAGGGGGATATGATATAGATATGAATAATTTGCATTAGTATAGATTTTGCTTTATTGATAGAGATTTAAGGTCAATTTTGTTATATGTATATGTATTTCTGATCTTTATTAAGGTATTGTGACTGTGTAGTTCACTTAAAAATGTAATGTATATAGGTTGTTAATGAATAATCAATAATAGTCAAGTTTGTAGTCATGTTAGTTAAGATTTTCTAGATGTACATAGATATATTTTAGATAGGCATTCTTCATATCTTTCAAAGATTACAGAATAGGACATTTAATGTTTTAATAACTTAGGACTTTTCATGACAATGAGACACTCTGCTCCTGGCAGCACCAATCTACTTCAAGAGGAAGATGGGCATCGAAGAGGATCCTTATGGAGTTTGATAGCCATTTGGGCAAGAAACTGCTCTTGCCTGGACTATTGCGTAAACTGGACACAGAGAACCCGCAGAGAGAGGACTACTGAACTTGCCTAAAGGTGAGATGATCTTTCGGGGTTCCTGATTCATGAAAGAGTCTGCAAGACTTTCTTCAGGACAAGCAGATAGTGACTGCGTTTGAAATTTCCTGCTTTGTGGAAATGTCTGCTGGAAACTATGGGCCTGTAGGCCGAAGATGGATGCCACAACGGTACAGAGGAACTTTGGGTGACTGTACAGGCAGCAAGATGTCTCTGTCATTTCTAGAGTTTAAAACTTGCTTTTTTCTTGTTTGCTTAGGTAATATTGTATCTTTCTGGAGTCTTTGATGGAGTTAAGAATAGTTAGTTATAGCTATACTTTTCCTTAGTTATGATAAAGATTATTGTAATTTTTACTGATAACTGTTTTGTTATATGTAATTTTGCTATGTTAAAGTTAAAGCCTTCCTTTTTTTGTTTTTTGTTTAAACAGAAAAAGGGGAAGTGATGTGGGAGTGTCGTATATCAATCTGTTGATTTCATTGGTTAAGTAATAAAGGAACTGCTTGGCCCTCATAGGTTAAAACATAGGTGGGAGGAGTAAACAGAATAGCATGCCGGGAGGAAGAGGAAGTGAGCTCAGACTCGACAGCTCTGTCCTCTGGAGCAGAGAAGCCATGCTCCAGTCTCCTGGACAGATGTGAGCGATGAAGCTCCAATCCAAGATGGATGTAGGCTAGAATCTTCCCGGTAAGCACACCTTGGGGTGCTACACAGATGATTAGAAATGGGCTAAATTAATATGTGAGAGTTAGCCGAGAAGAGGCTAGATAGAAATGGGCCAAGCAGTGTTTAAATGAATACAGTTTGTGTGTTGTTATTTCGGGCATAAGCTAGCAGGCGGCTGGGGTGCTGGGGACGCAGCCCCGCCGCTTCTTATTTCAACAATTAATGTTTAATTCATATAAGTAAATTTTTGTTCATAAATAGAAGATTTATAGAAGTGGTAGCTCACACTTTTAATCCCACTTGGGAGGTTTCTCTTGTGTTCTTTTGCTATAGATAAGCACAGCTTATCAATAAATTTAGGGATGTGGTACAAGTCAAAAGCTCTGTAATGGAAACTTTCATAGTTAAATGGATCAGTGGATGAAGTTAAACTTGAAATCTTCATTCTGAAATGCAATTTTTTTTGGTTTGGTTGGTTTTCTGTGTTTTTTTTTGTTTCTATTTACGAATCTTTCAAAAGGGTCACTAAGCTTATCATGTAAACTTAATAAAAAGAAGTATAATTCACAAACTTACTTAACCAAGCATAGTCATGGGAGAGCTGACCACCACTTTACATGTTTTTAAAGTGATAGAAACTCTTTACCCACAATTCCCGTTGACATTGCCCTTTATTCTGTCTTTCTGTTTTCTTCTAATTCCCAGCTCTAGTGAGTCCACATGAGTAGAATTCAGGATCTTAAGAAAAAGAAGAGAGAGAATGACAGTGATGTCTGTAAGCCACCCCTGTATCTCTTGCTACGAGGAAAACATACATCTTTATGTATTTGAGTTACAGTGTAGTCATGGTAATGATAATTATATCAGTCATGCTGGTAGCTGATATAATAATCAACTATGTTATATTTTTCAAAATGTTCTGAGATAGATTTTTTGATTATAATGCTGCCTCCCTGTATTTGTTTTGTATTCTCTTGACATGTGAGCTGCCATAACATAGCAAAGAATCATGCATAACACTATCAACTGGCCAAAGTTTAGGTTTCATTTCCTTAATATTAATCTTTGATCAGCTTCAAAATCTGAATGGCCGTAGAATTAGACACACTTTCTGAGATTGTTACAGCTTATGTATGATGTTGTTAGATACTTTGTAGGGAGCTAAAAGTGAGGAAGACCTACTGTGCCTCAGAGAATTTGCACTCCAATTCCAAATTTTGAACATAAAAATGGAGTTTAGTGCTTGGAAAGAAATAGGGGCTTCTGTTTGGGGTCAGGGTAACATAAATTCTTTATGGTTAGTAGAGAGATAGGGTTATGATATATAATTTTATAATTTTAAATTTTATGCTAGAATTTAAAAGAAGGGCATTTACATATTCTATGAAAACTTTTGATGGTAGCAGAAGCTGCAGTGATATGGTTGGTAAAGAGGTGATTTTTGGACATGTTTACCAGCTTAAGTATAGAGTGTTTGGTAATCTGAGTCAAAATCCACAGATTCAAAGGGTCCAGGAATGCTGAAAAGTCAAACTATTCCCACTAAAATTTCCATGGTTGACAAACAAACGAAGAAATGAGACTTGAATCTAAACTTCTTCGTCTCCAAAGTTCAATACACAAAACACTTTTACATTTTGATGGCAGGCCACTGATGTTATCACATGCCAAAACTGGTAAATAACAAGTGATGGTAATGGGGGTCAATTCAGTTTGTTTATTTTTAAAACTTCTGTACATGATATAATAAGTTAAAATGTTAATATAGTAGTTCATACTATATTTCAAAAATATGTTCAACTTACTATGTGTGAAAATAGTTGTTAGATGTTTATATAAATCTTAGTATTTATAGACCAGTAGCATGAAATCCCATGAGAGGGCTGAAGGTTCCCTGTTGGGGATTGCTCTCAGCTTCAAATGGCTCTCCTGAACACGCACACATACACCGCCGTCACTGTTATCTCCCTGTTTTCTTTCCACCTCTTTCCTGTTCCTCACTGAGTGTAAAGTTCCCTGGTCATCATTGTATAACGTAGGTTTCTACCCAACACCTTCACAACCTCGCATATCTAAAACTGACATAGGTTGAGGCATCTGTACAAGAAACAGCATCAGGCTGGACCATGGTGGTGCATGTCTTTACTTCCAGCACTCAGGAGGCAGAGGCAGGTTCTGCAAGTTTGAGTGAGTGAGGCCAGTCAGTTCTGCATAGTGAGTTCCAGTACAGCCAGGACTGTTACACAGAGAAACCCTGTCTTAAAAAAAAAAAAAAAGAAAAAAGAAAAAGGAAAGGAAAAAGAAGCAACATGAGGGTTGAGTGAGCAGTCTTCTTTCTGCCTGCCTTGACCGGGTGGGATTATTTAAAAGTGTTTTCAGGTTGGTAAACAGGATGCTGTGCTTCTGATTTCTTCCCACACTTGATTTTTTTTCTAGTTGTGGCTTTCTCACAGGAATCTCACAGCAGTATCAGGAAATCATAACAACTATACAGAATTGCCCATTTCTAATTTATCTTTAATTCTCAAATGGAGTCTTTTGGTAATATTATGAAACATGGCTGCATTTATTGTGTTCTTGCTGTTCCTCAATAGGTAGGTTCTCATACACATATTTCTCTTTTTCTTATTTTTTCCCAGAATATCACTAGTCAAAAGAAAATAACAGCTATTTCATGCCAAGAAGAATGGAAAGGATTTTGATAATCTTCTAAGTTTGATAATCTCCTGAAATATCATATATTTGAAATTGCTTTAGCTGATCCCCAATCCCTGAGGCAGATAGAAATCACTGGCATTTAAAGTATAATTTTCTTCTGTGTTGTAATGAATATATTGTTCACAAGTCCGATAATGAATTCTATATTAAAGGCATCACTTATTCAGCCACAAGTCACTGGCTGTCAAAAAGTGTCAGATTGATCCTCTGAGACAAAGGTAAGAGTTCCACATCTGAACACAGGCCACTGTTGAAATTTCAGAGCTCATACCTACGGGAGCAATATCATTAATTGGAAAATGCCTTAAGAACCATCACAATTATGCTTCAACAAGAGAAGATCCATTTAGTTTTTTCTGACAAGAAGAATAAAAGGAATAATATTAATTTTCTTTCAGTATCAAACAAACTGGTAAGAACTGATTTTGTATGCTGCAAGTTTCCTGCCAGTCTAGCTGTGGCGTAGATGGTGCTACTCTGGACGATTCCCCACTTTAGTAAAGTCTTGAAAAGTAAACTCCTCTGCCGAGTCCTGCCACCTGCCTATATCTTCATATTGAATTACTTAAAGATAAAAATGACCTCTTCCAAAAATGCTGTAAGGCCTTCACAGTTTAGAGAGGGAGAGCTTGGTTTTCTCTGAAGGCTTCCTTCCAGTTGGTCTAACCAGCCTGCCTGTTCTGAATGATAGACAGTTGCTGTCCTGTGTTAATAATTCTGATTAAGGCTTTCTCTCTCAGATGGTGACAGTGAAGAATGCCTTTAATCCCAGCACCCTGCAGACAGAAGCAGGTGGATCTCTGTGAGATGGAGGCCATCCTGGCCTACAAAATGACTTCCAGGACAGCTGGGCCTGTTACACAGAGAAACCCTGTCTAATAAAACCAAAAAAAAAAGGAAAAAAATTTGCAAATAGCTTAGAATCATCATTCCAAAAGCACTAGAGACCTACCAAAAAGCAGTTAAGTTCAAATAATGAAAAATTAGAAGACTGGTAACTCTTTCCTTCCCTGCCAGACCAGCTGAGCACACCCAGGGAATCGGTGTGCATGTGGGTGGGTGCGGGGGTCAGTTCTTTGGCCAGAGACTTCCACATGTCCCTGGTTAACTATTCCCAAATGCTGTGCGTTGGATTTACCAATTAGAATTCAGTAAACAACCCTTTTCTCCTGCCAAAGAAATCTGGGCATGTAGTGGTATCAAGATGAAAAAATCAGTCATGGTGCAAATTGCTAAATAGCACAAGGTTTGTGTGTTTAATTATGTAGAAATACTACTAAAAACTGACATACATATTTTCACTTCAGAACATGCAGATATAAAATATGATTCAGTTACAACAGTTTCTGTGTGATCTTTTAGTCGTCTCTGATTTAAGGGTAGAATCTTTTTGGTCCTTTGCAAGAGTGATTGCCATTAGAATACTGCCCACTCATTCTCTAACATGCTGAAAATAAAAAAAAAAAGAGATGGTATTGCTATCTCCTGAGTTTTGTCCTGGAGTGAAGACCAGGCAGCAGCAAGCATTGCTTGTCCTCCCACTTTCGTTTCAGTGGTCACTCAAGGTCTCAGTCAAAAGTGTCCAGTTTAGGACAATAGAGAACTCAGAGCATTCATCCAAAACCTAACTGATTGTATCCATCTTGGGTTTTGCTGACTGAGCAAATTGCTTTTCATGCTTGCAACATTCACAGAACAGTCCCAATAAATGAGATCCATGACAGATCCTATAGAGTTGAAAAACTGAAGAGAGTTAGTAGGCCAATAGATAAAGTGACACTAAGGACTCAATTCTCACCCTTCTGAAAGGTGCCTCTATCGCTACATCTACATGAGGTCTCCTTTGCTGGTTTTCCTCACCATATATCCACTCCCACTCATAGTGCCTGCCAGAAGTGCCTGGGTCTCCTCCATTTAGTTATAAGTTCTAAGAAGGCAGGATTTTTGTTGCTGGAGACTCTCACTACCCTGATACTCACTATTGTAGTTCAGGCAGGCTTCAAACTCATGGCAATCCCCATGTTTCAGTTTCCAATGTGGTAAGATTACAGCCTTGTATCACTATTTCCGTCTAACAGAATTATTTTTCTTTCATTTTTTTCCATTATTATTCAAAAATGTACATATGCTTGACACTGTGAGAAGAAAATATAAAGTAAATCTAGAGCAAAAACCAGACTGCAGCCAAAGTAAATATAAAGTGTAATTAACTGATCTTAAGAACTGCTGTGGGACAATGGTCGTATACCCTGTAAAGATTTGTCAGTTGTATTGGTTTAATAAAATGCTGATTGGCCAGAAACAAAGTATAGGCAGGCAGCCAGGCAGGGAGTATGTGGGGCAATCAGAACAGGAGAATTCTAGGAAGAGGAAAGGCTGAGTCTGCAGTTGTCATCTAGATGCAGAGGAAGCAAGATAAAAATGCCTCTCTAATAAAAGGTACCAAGCCACGTGGCTGACACAGACAAAAATTATGGGTTAATGTAAGATGTAAGAGTTAATAAGAAGCCTGAGCCAATAGGCCAACCAGTTTATAATTGATATAAGGCTCTGTGTGTTTCTTTGAGACTGATCGACTGTGGGACCAGGAGGGACCAAAAAACCTCTGTTAACAAAGAACCTGGGGAAGATTGTTTTATAGAGAAAGGAAAGTTATTCAACTACAGGTTTGGTCATTGTCATGAGACTGTGTTCCCACTGACAAAGAAACAAAGTGAGCAAAATCAGAGAAGGGGAGTGTGCAGGACTTCTCTCATGTGCTGAGCCAGACTCAGATGTTAAGTTTCTGAGGAAGGAAGGAAGAGCAACAGAGAAGGTGAGGGACCCTTTGCAGAGATCCCTGCTGGCATGCTAAGAAGGTTGGCATGATGCTATACTGCTAACTCATAACATTTCCAGACCACATGCCAAGTTGTTTCCTCATTTCAAAAGGAGAAGCAGCAGTGCTTAAGAAGCAATTGAACAAGTAGGTTAATAAGATGCATGTGAAGACCTTTTTAATGTAAACTAAATGGAAATTCCTGATGCTACTCAAGTTAGCTAACACTAAACCAAAATCAATCTAGTTTACATTTTACATGATAAAAAAGAATTCAGTGTCCCCTTGTACTGCTTCTTGGCATGTTGGGTCAGATCTAGAGTAAATGAAACTAGTGTTAACTAGTAACCATAGAAGCTATTTCATATTTTGTAGATTCAATTTTTCAGAAGCTGTTGATCTTGCTTTGTAGGACAAGGTTTCTCACTGGCCTAGACTTACCAAGTAGGCTGGACTGTCAAACCCCAGACATCTACCTGCCTCGGCCTCCTAAGCATTGAGATTATAAATATACACCACTGCACCCAATTTTTATGCGGGTTCTGGGATCAAAACCCAGATTCTCATGCTTGAATAGCAAATACTTTGGTGATGGAACCATCTCCCTGGCCCTGATATATTTCATTTTATTTTTTACTATTCATCCATTTCCCCCATTACTCTCCTCATCACCCTTTCCCTCCTTTGCTGGTCCACTATTGCCTGCCAAATGGAGTCACTTCTGCCCTCATGTCACAAGTATTCCGGTACTCTCGTCTCTTTTGTCATCCTTACCCCTCACTTAAAATCCTTTTCTCCCCTCTCATAATCCACTTTCTGCCACCTGCCAAGTGCACTTAAATCTAGAATCTGCATATGAGTGAAGGCATGTGTCTTGAGCACTGCCCTATTGCTATAGAGACACCATAACCAAGGCAACTTACAGAAGAAAGCATTTAACTGGGGACTTGCTTACAGTTTCAGGAGCCCATGACAATTATGGTGGGGTGCAGGGGGCACTGAAGCCCTAGCTGAGAGCTTACATCTGATCCACAACATGGCGGCAGGGAGAGAGTAAGACTGAGCCTGACCTAGGTATTTGAAACCTCAAAGTTCATTCCCAGTTACATATCTCCTCTAACAAGGTTACACTTCTTAATCCCCCCCTAAGCAGTCCACCAGCTGAGAACCAATCACACAAATACATGAGCCTAGGTGAGTCATTATCATTCAAACCACCACATTCTACTCTCTGGCTTGTAGCTATATTCTAATGTAAAAGCATTCAGTCCAATTTCAAATATTTCCACAGTCCTTCACCATTTCAAATTGTTTCAAACTCAAAAATTGAGATTCCAGACAATCTATTAACTATAACACCTATAAAAATGAAAAGTAAATTACATTCACAGATTATACATTGCCATTCCAAAAGTTAGGAAATGGGACATGGTGATGAAATACTGGACCAAAGCAAGACTAAAACCCATCAGGGAAAGCTCTAAATTCTGACTTAGGTAGCTCTTTAGATCTTCCACTTTTCAGCTTTGATGACTGCAAAACACTTGAGGGAGCTCTCAAGCGAGTTTCACACCTTGTTGACCACTCTCCTTGGCAGTATTCCACAGTTTGACATCTCCAACATCTTGGGGTTTCCAGTCCAATTCAGGCATCACCTTCAAAGTCCTCTCCAGGCCTCCATACAAAAACTCCCCTCCCACAAACCTAGCCTCAACAGCTTTTCTTAGCCATAGCAGAAGATTCCAAAACCCCTTTACTACTGTATCTTTCTTGTTAAAGCCAGAAACACATGGCCAAAGATGCCAAAGTCTTCTACTTGCTTGAGATGGAGTCTAACCCTCTCTTTGAATTACACTGCTTTAATTAGTTTTGACTTGTTGATAGCATCCCTTGCTGCATAAAATTTATCTTTTACAACTGTAAGATTACCTGGATGGGATTTTGTCCTGAGGATATGTCTCTCATTTCTCTTTTAAGTCTTTGTTTAAATTACACTTATATCCCTGGTCATGAGTTTACTGGTGCTCCTTTTCTACAAACTTCATTTAGTATTTCTTTTTTGCCCAACTTGCTCTTTTTTCACTGTATTTCTCTCCTGAGAAATTTGGGAGTATGGGGGTACTGGGAGAAGGGAGAGTAGAAAAGGAGGAGGAGGGGAAAATGGCATCATCCAGGCAGGCATGGCACTGGAGTCGTAGCTCAGTTCTCCCATCTGATTCATAAGATGGAGAGAGAGAGAGAGAGATTGGGTCTTGTCTAGGCATTTGAAACCTCAAAGCTCACTACCAGAGCCAACAAGGCCATACCTCCTAATCCTTTCTAAACAGTTCACCAACTGAGAAACATTCACATAGCAGCCTAAAGGTGCTGTTCTTATTTAAATCACCACAGTGTGTGGTTTGCCTTTCTGGGTCTGACTTATGTCACATAACAGAATGATCTAAAGTTGCATTCAGGTTGCATTGTTCATATTTATGTTAGAACACTAATGATGGAGTCAACACTTAGAGTCCAACCCCTGACACTTTCTTTATATTTAAAGCCTATGAAAAAGAATTTACCCATTCAATACCCCAGATGCCTAACCTATCCAATCATAAGTCTTCACTAAATGGTCTATAATAATCTTTTAATGCCTTGTGTTTGGTTCTGCCCTGATCTACTCGTACGGTTTTACAGACAGCTGTGAGCTACCATGAAGGTGCTGGGAACCTAACCTAGGTTCTCTGTAAAACCCACCCAGTGCTCTTAACTACTGAACTATTTCTCCAACTCTATTACCCTCTTCTTAAATAAATTAAAAATCCCAATTTCTATTTATATTAGAAAAACAAAAATGACCTTTTGCTAGTTTCAGAATTTAAAAAAAATGATTAGTTTGAGGTCATTATTGCAATTGTTCATACTTACAGAAGTGTGTGTGTGTCTGTGTAGTCTGAAATGTTTATTGAACAAGTGGCAGGTTTTAGGCACTGTGATCACTTTTAGGGAGGCAATGATGAAAAACCACAGTGTCTCTCCTTTTGGATCTTCCATTCTGTAAAGGTAAAGAATACCACAGTAGCACTAACAGCATAGACAATGCCTCTGACCTCCCAACTCCCTAAAAAGATAATGATAAGGCTCTGGAGAGAATAAAACAGTCATAAGATTGTATTAAACAGGATGCACATATATATCATACCTGTCACACACATACAATGAGATTAAAAACAAAGATAACACATGGTAATGACAAAGAATCAAAGAAGACCACAAGACTTCCCAGAGATCATCAAGAGTAAAGGTCATTATTACAACTAGGTTTATTGGAAAAAAACAGATTACCAGATTCTCAGGACTGAAGAAACCTGGAACCACAGAGCCAATACAGACACTGCTAGTCACAGAGTGGAGATGAGAAGAGAAATTCCTAACTGACAGCATGAGCATGACAATCAACCGCATATAGCAGGAGCCCAGATGACATGCCAGCAAATACATCTGTATTTGCCAGCCCAACTATTAAACAGTTCAACAGCAGGTAAAGGAGGACCAGACCTAAAGTCAAATAGTCTCAGAAGAGCTTAAAAACAGAGGGGGACCAGGAAGCTGAATAGTGATCACAGGTGGTCACACCATGAGGTGTGAATGGAGATATGAACATGTGGAGGAAGCTGTGGGGATCTGAGGAGAGTGCTGCAGACAGGAACAGTAAGGGTGGGGCTGCAAGTAAGAAAGACCTAAGAAGTCTGAACACCAGTATGAAGACTGAATACAAGAGCATTAGCCAGTCTCCTTGAGAGTACCCATGCTAGGGGTTCCACAGTAAGGAATATGAAACTTATTATTATTTCACTAGTTTTTACTTCTGTCTTCTATATGTCCTATAGGTCCTTTGGAAACTGAGCATGATACTGCTTCAGATTTGCTTCCAAATGTAGAGAGAAATGACAACTTTTGTTTTATAAGGAGAGCACTGGAGTAAGAATGCCCTGCTACATCCCTTACTGTGTGCCAACCTCAACCTTAACAATGCATATGCTACATTAAGTAACTTCGTGAATTATATTCTCTTTATTAAGTTTTAATTGGATAAGTTTAGCAACCCTTTTGGAAGATCAGTAAATGGAAGTAAACAAAACAAAACAAAGTCCAACCAACCAAACAAATAAGCAAATAAAAAACAAAAGGCGAACAAACAATTTTGTTTCAGGATGAAAACTTCCAGTTTAATTTACTGATCCATTTAACTGTAATAAGTTCATGCACAGAACTTTCAACTTGAACCATATACCTAAATTTATTAATTCAGTAATTACTCTCTCCTTGGTGCTGTGCTTATCTTTGGGGATAGAATATAAGAGAAAGCTTCTCTTCTACCAGCTAATTAAATTTTGGGTGAAACAAAGAAATCATCGAGTCATTTATTCCTTATTTTTTATTTTTAATTTGTGTGTAGATGATGTGTATGTGTGTGCAATGTGTGTGCATGTGTGTGTGCTGGCAAATGCATGCCATACTAGTATGGAGGTCTGATAACAAGCTTCAATGTTCTCACTTTCTACCTTGTTTAAGATGTTGTGATTACCGTTAATGAATAAAGAAACAGCCTTGGCCTGTTGATAGGGCAGAACTTAGGTGGGTAGGGAAAACTAAACTGAATGCTGGGAGAAAGGAGGCAGAGTCGAAGAGAAACCATATAGCCCCTCTTAAAATAGATGCCGGAACTTTTACCAGTAAGCCATAGCCTTGTGGTGATACACAGATTAATAGAAATGGGTTAAATTAATATGTAAGAGTTAGCCAATAAGGAGCTAGAGCTAATGAGACAAGCGGTGTTTTAAATTATATAGTTGCTGTGTGATTATTTCGGGGCTGAGCAGCTGGGAACTAACTAGCAGCCTCCTTACAACATTTTCTCACTGTATATACCAGGAAGGCCCCCATTTTCACTCGCATCTTCAATGAGCATACTGTGATTACAGATGTTTGTGTACATACATGTTGGTCCTGGGGATTCAAAGTTGGGTCCTCACACATACCCACACCGTTTACATACCAAGCCACCTCATAGACCTGAAACTTAAAGTAATTCGTATTGTGGGTAATAGCATCTATGTGCATACAACCTTTGGTGAGTGTTACCTGTGTCTCCGTGCTATGCCTTCCACTTTGACCTTTCTACTTCCCCAGGCTAAGGAAGGAAGGAAGGTCAAAATTCAGGGCCTCCAGAAGGAACAGACAACTCACCTACTTTTCCAAAGAAAATGGAAGAATTGTGTAAATATGACAGGATTTCCACACAGATCTGAAGGCAGATGTTTAAACACAGGAAAGTATCAGTTAATGGTATAAAAGAGATGCAAAATAATCAAGAAAGAATATATTTTCAAAAATTAAACTTGTATACTTTATGAAATACAGAACTCTGAAACACTCTTACTGTTCATTTTTGTTTAGAATTGCTACCCTTTTCAACAGAGAATATAGCTATGCCAACACCTGGATGCCGGACAGTCACCTTGACTTTCAGCAGTAGGATGTCTGTTGTCAGAACACCACAAGGTACTTGTAGAACTAGGATAAAGTTAGGGGGGGAATACACACTTGAGGCATATGAACCACAGCTAAGTGGAAATGGAGAGTAGACAGTGTGATAAGGCATTTTGGACCGTAAAGCTAAGGTCTAGGGTAAAAAAAATGAGGATATACTTCATTATGGAAATGTTTGTTATTACACAGTACATTCCAGTTGCCTGAGATTCTTGCCAATGGGCAAGAAAATGGCTTTCTCCCTAGGATATATTTGAATCTTAATAATTGGATTGAGAACTAAAGGGTTAAGAATGTTGACATGAAGGAGGCCTTTACAACCAGGAGATTATAAGAGAATGGTGAAGACTGAGGTAAGTCATGGTGAGATATGGAACTTTAATGGTAAATGCTGGTAGGGCGAATACTTACAACATCTTTGAAAGGGAGCAACTGGAAAAAGAGAAAGAAAATAAGAAAAGAGTGGCATCACAGAAACCATATGGGTGGGAATTTGGTGAAGTGAGTTAATCTGAAGGAAAGTCAGATATGGGGACCATCCCGTGGCTGAGCAATTAGCAGAGACCTGAGAGGGGATAGGGACTCAGGGAACTAAAGGGGAATCTTTCCAGGCAAAGAGAAGACAGTAAACATACCTGCTCCTTTCATGAAGCATGGCTATTGTGGGAAGCAGAAGATAGGAAATGTGGAGTTAAGAAAGTCCTGTTATAAAATACCAGAATAAGAATGAACTAATAGGGTCATTCAGATACAACACAGGGAGTGGATAATTTATGAGACAGCATTCCTAAGTAATTTGTGGAAAATGGAATCTGGGGTGCATATAACTAGAAATTTCTTCCCCAGAACTCTGAGAGATGAAGCCTGAATTTGAACTCAAGTGTGTCTAGGGAGAAAACAGACGCTAGGGCTAGATACTCCTTGTGGCTTCTGCTTTTGTGTGTGTGTGGGGGGGGGGAGGTGCAGGATCAATGAGAATGAGGACTTATGACTGAGGTCTCCTAGAGAATGGTGAACTTGTAAACTGAGTGTTGGGAAGGGAACTGCTTCCAAGCCCACCACAGGACCCACGGATGATCTTGCAGTCCTATCCAGAGTCAGAGACCAGTATGACAGTGGTTCATTCCCTTGACCCTTTGGATTTTCTCTGGAGTGCTTATGTACTGGAGGTGATCTGTTGTTGAATATAATGCTCTAGGTGGAGGGGAGGTTGGTCGCAAGACTAAGGGGTGAGAAATTCGGGATAAAACATTGTTTGTTAGAATTTCTGAGTTTTCTTTTCTCTTTAACAACAGCAACAAAAGCCTGCAGCATTTCCCGTAGCTGCTGCACACTGACTTGCAGAGGTGAAATGACCTTTCAGAAATAGCACTGACCCTGTGTAGCTTGAAGCAAACAGAGAATCAGGGCATCAGTCCCAGTTAGATTGTTCCACAGATGTGTTAGGTCACCAGGAAGAGTGACAGTTAAGACTTCCAGCCCTTCTCTTTGTTTCTCCTCTCACGCACCTTTCTGTCCCACCATTCTGTGACAATTTAATTGGGACTTATTTTAAGGAGGACCTTGATCTGAAACAGGGTGGTTATTTAGTGCTAAGACAGCTATAGGGATCGCTGCTAAAAAAACAACTTTTAAGACCATGAGTCAAAAAGGAAGGATGAATTAAATATTTCTCAGAGCAATCTACATATATTCTAGTTCTTTCCGTTGGGTTTCAAGCAGTGTGTGCGTGCGCATGCATGTGTGCTTGTGCGCGTGTGCATGTGTGTGTGTTTGTGCACATGTGTGTGAGTATGTGTTTGTGCACATGTGTGTGTGTGTGTGGTGGCAAAGACAGGGTCTCTCACTAAATTGGAAGCTTGCCTGGCTAAGTAAGCTGGGAAGTGAGCGCTCATATGGGCTTACCTCAGGCTCCCAGTGCTCTATGCATCCACAACCATATCTACTTATCTCATGGGTACTGGTGTCATGCATGAGAACAAGTACCTGTACACTGAGCCGTCTCATTGGCCACAATCATTTTTTAATTAAAACATTTCTTCAAGTCACAAACTGAGAGAGTAAAATAGTAAAATCTGACTTTTCAGAGGTTCCTTATTATAGATAACTTCTAGTGCTACAGCTTCCTTTCTGATTGTCTTACATAAAATAGTCCACAGCATCGGAAGACCATCATATTCCATCATGAAGGTATGTGATTCATATGATCTCTGAAGACAATTCTAAGTCAGCATGTGCTCAAAGAATGCTTGTGCAGAGAGCTGGGGTCCTGCATGGTCCAGAGTTTGAATTCCTCTAATGTGGCCTCTGCTTGTCACTCTGCAGTGTGTATATAAGCCATGTTTGGGTAGAATGCATTTTTCTTCCCATATGTTTTCTCCGGAGAAGCCTCAGGGATTACATGCTGTCCCACTAAACTATGCAGCACTTTATTTAAAAGATTTATTTTTATTATTTTTAATTACGTGTACTTGGGTGGGTATGTGCATCACTACAGACCTGGAAAGGAAAGAGGTATCAGGATTCCTCTGCAGCTGAAGGTAGAGGCAATTGTGAGCTGCCTGGTTTGGGTCCTGAGACCTAAACTCCTCTCTTCTATGAGGCCAGAGTGCCTTTATCCACGAGCCATTGCTTCAGTCTCCAACCACATTTTAACTGCCCCTCCTCTCTTGTATCCTCTTTTTATTTCTTTTGTTGTAACTTTGTCCAGATTGATTAAAGTCATATTCGGAAAAATTGTGGCTTTTCATTGTTAAGAGCTTGATGCCACATGCTGGCTGGTGTTTTTCAAAATTTAAGTTATTAACTAGAAGGTTACATTCTGAATTTTCAACAGTTGCAATGTAGTATATAATATGTTGCTAAATTGCTAGAAAAATAAAAATTTCAGGTTATTTACTTCAGTATATATGCAGATACAGATAGTCTTGCTTCTTGCTGTTCCAATAAACCGTAGCCATTCAAGATGAAGTGTAATAGGCTTCTTTAAAGGATTTGAGGATTTAATTTTCAAAACTGTATTTGTGGCAGAGGATAAACTCTTCAAATCTACATATGGGTGAGATAACTTAGAAATGTGTCTATAGAAAAGTCTCCTTGAACACTCCTCAAACAATTATTTCACCCAATAAACAGCAGGAAGCAGTTTGGAGAGAACTACACCCGTATTCCCAAATATTGTTTGTAAACATTTCTTTACATTTAAAGGGGGATATGCTATAGAGATTTGCATTTATATGGATCTTAGTTTATTGATACAAATTTAAGATCAATTTTGTTGTATGTATATTTCTGCTATTTGTGGGAGTGTCATCTATCTATCTGTTGCTTTCATTGGTTAATTAATAAAAAAAAAACTGTTTGGCCTTTGATAGGCCAGCCCTTAGGTGGATGGAGTAAATAGAACAAAATGCTGGGAAAAAGAAGCTGAGTCCGACAGTCACCATAGCTCTGTTCTCCAAGATGGATGCAGGTTAAGATCTTACCGGTAAGCTACCACCTTGTGGCGGTACACAGATTATTAAAAATGGGTTAATGTAGATGTGAGAGCTAGCCAGTAAGAGGCTAGAGCTAATGGGCCAAGCAGTGTTTAAAAGAATACAATTTGTGTGTTGTTATTTCCTGGTATAAAGCTAGCCGTGCGGGAGTTTGGTGTGAACGCAGCCTGCCGCTCCATACTACAGCTATTGGTTAAGGTTTTGTGTTTGTGTAGCTCATTTAAAGATGTAATGTATAATTAAGAAATATAGGTTAAAAGATAATCATCTTTAATAGTGAAACTTGTAGTCATGTTAGATTTTCTAGATATATAAAGATATATTTCAGCTAGATGGGTTATTTTTCAAATCTTTCAGAGAACTTTAG
Source organism: Neodon shergylaensis (assembly GCA_025134845.1). Classification (NCBI taxonomy): domain Eukaryota; kingdom Metazoa; phylum Chordata; class Mammalia; order Rodentia; family Cricetidae; genus Neodon; species Neodon shergylaensis. The sequence continues at coordinate 9,591,653 of JABTXL010012716.1, read as the reverse complement.
AATATGGCGTTAAAATGTTTAAAAACTTAGGACTTTTCATGACAATGAGACACATCTGATCCTGGCAGCACCAATCTACTTGAAGAGGATGACAGGCATTAAAGAGGCTCCTTATGGAGTTGGCTCACCATTTGGGCAAGAAACTGCTCTTGCCTGGACTGCTTGATGGTATGCTATGTGAACTGGACATGTAGGATCCACAGAAAATGACTGCTGAACTTGCCTAAAGGTGAGATGATCTTTTGGGGTTCTTGCTTCATGAAAGATTCTGCTAGACATTCTTTGGGTGACTGTCCAGGCAGCAAGATGTCTCTGTCAATTCTAGGCTTTAGAATCTGCTTACAATGTACTTCTTGTTTACTTAGGTAATATTATATTCTTCTGGTGTCTTTGATGGAGTTGAAGAGTAGATAGTAATAATATAGCTTTTCTTAGTTATGATAAAAGATAAAATAGATATTGTAACTGTAATTTTTGCTTGATACATGCTTTGTTATATGTAATTTTACTATGTTAAAGTTAAAACTTTCCCTTTTGTTTAAGCAGAAAAGGGGAAATGGTGTGTGAAGTCCTTCTGTCTATGTGTTTCTTTTATTGGTTAATGAATAACAAACTGCTTTGAGCGTATGGCAGGGAAGAACAGAACTAGGCGGGGAAAGCTAAACTGAATGCTGGGAGAAAGGAGACGGAATCAGGGAGAAGTCATGGAGCTGCCACTGGAGACAGACATGCTGGAACCTTGCTGGTAGGCCACAAGCCTCGTGGTAAAATATAAAATAATGGAAATGAGTTAAAGTAAGATGTAAAAGCCAGAGCTAATAGGTGAAGCAGTAATTTAATTAATACAGTTTTTGTGTGGTTATATTGGGAGCCTAGGTGACCGGGAAATGAACAAGCAGCCTCCTACAACAGCGGCACATCCTAGAATCTCCTTAGATGCTCATTCTGAAGGATGGAGGTGTAATATCTGTTGTTGTTAACCTTTAATTCCTGCCCATTTAAATTTGCTCTGTGTCATTTTAGAAGGATGTATTCATATTTGAGAACACTGTATCAGCTCTTAATGCTAAAGGCAGAAAACTCAGTCATTGAATTTATCTTCCCAGGACATAATCAGAAGATTCAGCAGTTGTCATATTAGAATGATAGGAAATGCACCAAACAATTCCTGCATCTTGCTTCTATGTCATTTGAAAAGGTATTTGTAACTACCGTGAGGAATTCAAAATGACTATTATGTGTTTTTAAATAATTCAATTTACATTAAGGTTCTAATTAATATTAGGATGATTGTATATTAGGAGATTGTACCTTCTCTCCTTCAGAGGTATGATTTCTCAGAACCTTTCATATTATTAATTTTGTGACAGACTTGAATTTTTCCCAAAAAAGAAGAAAATGACAAAACAGTTCAAGAAATAATGGTGAGAATTCATGTTTCTACTGTTTGACCAGGTAAAGATAGCAGATACAGCGGCACCTCGTTTATCTTGGATACATATTTAATGCAGAGAATTAAATATATATGAATGTCTTTAAGTTAACACCAGACAAAGGTTTAAAATGTATTATGTTTCGAAGGGAAGTTTTTCCTCACTAAGCTGCAAGAAGCTTCCAAGCCTGGAAGCCATTAAGCTAAGTGTCGTTACTGTTAGGCCTCATGAGTGTTACTTCCAAAGCCTAACTTGAGTTTGGGGAGGTCTGGTGTAACTTCCTGAGCCTAGCTAAAGTTAGGAGACCTGTCTCTGGCTACCCAACCTAGGCCCGCCCCTGCCCAGCCACCTATAATGTGGCAGAATATTATTGGCCCTTGTTCCTCGCTCCGTCTTGGCCCACCCCATCACAACCCTTCTTGATACCATTAAATGACACAAGTCTCTGCTTGATACCATTAAATGAGATCCTGCTTTGACAGACTCCTGCCTAAGTGGGTGTGTTTCTCCCCGGTACCCAGTGAGAGAGGGCTGAGTGGGGACACTCACCATCCCGATCAGCCCCAGGGAGAGTCCGGTGGTTCCAGCTCTGCTCCTGCTCTTTCTGCCACAGAACCTGGCAGATTGGTGCCTTGTGTGAGGTACTTTTCTGCCAGAGATCCTGGCACCTGTGATTCTTTATAAAATTAATGACCCTATGCCTAAAAATCTGAGACTGTCTGAACAACTCACTTCTTACCTCATCTTTCAAGGGTTTCAACAATATATCCAGGATCTCTCTATTTCTTCATTCTTGAAGTAAATCATCTTACTCATCAACTTAACTCATACCCTTGAGGTATCTGTTGTTTGTGTAAATATTTACGAATTTATTTATTGATATGTTAGTTAAAATGAATCAAATGAATACTAATAACTACTAAAATAATGTATAAGTCTGGTCTCGGGTATTCATGGATAGATAGCATAGATCTTTCCTTTGGCTGGCTTAAATCTACCAGAAGGTATAACATGTATTCTGAAATGAATGTAATCTTACAAGGAAGCCAATGCTTCCATACAGAGGGGGGCATTATTCAAGGGGTTCAAAACAGGATGAAGTTAGCAATCTGCTGATCAGTACTTAATTTCTACTCATCTCTTTGCCTTGCCCACAAGAATCAATGAAAAGTGATTACTTTAGAGGAAGAAGATGTACACCTCAAGTCTGAGTAAATGAGTTTTTGTTTGTCAAGCTACCTCTGAGTAATTCTTGACTCTAGGCACTTTGGTTGTCTCTAGGTATTGAAACCCAGATGACTTCCTGTGTCTTCTTTCAGAAGCCAGCTTCCTTCCCTGTGCAGTGGAGGGGGTGACCAAGAGAGTTCATTCTAGCAGCTACCTTGGGCTTTCTGCATGGATGTGCAGAACTTTCAATACTGCCTGGATCTTCCCAAGGTTATCATGGTAGGCCAGGTTTAAATTCTACAAAAGTTATTTTTTATACATTTCTGAGGATTTCAAAAGGGAATTATAAAGTAAAATAAATCCTTAGAAACTTGATGGCTAGGATTTTTTCTTAGGTTGCCAGAGACCTAAGTGTTGGACTTCTCTAAGATCTAAGTATCAGGTCTCTCTATGAGCTAAGTATTTGACCTCTCTAAGATCTAAGTATTGGGTAGTTAAACTAGACTTCCCTAAGTTCTCATTGATTCTACTTTTATGTGATTCTTACTGACGATTCTTACAACTGTGAAGGTGCTAGGAATATCTGTGCTCCCCATGATTATGACTTCTTCCCACTGCATCAGCCTGAGGGTTCCGTCTCTGCACTGCTTCTGGGGCCCTCAGGTCGAGCACAGGCATGGCTGCAATAGAAGTTGAGAGAGCTGCTTCTGTCTTTTCACTCTCTGGTTCAAGGTGAATGAGTTTTCCCATGCTACATTTTCTTTTGACCATTTGCACTAATGGAAAAAGTAAATACACTTAATAGTAATCTATAACATGCTGATGGCAAACACTTGCCAAAGCAAATATTTATTTTCTGAAAGGTAAAACCCAAACACATATTGAGAAAATGGACATCTCTTTAACAAGCAAACCCTATTCCCTTCCTATGGAATCAGCTTTTCTTTGATCATAAATTATATCAAACGTAGGGAATTGAAATAGACTATGATGCTATTTGTTGGTAATTTGAGCTGAGAATATCTGGTATTTTTTTTTTTGAGGCCTCATTGCTGTCAGTTGGTACTTTAAGAGAAGTAGAGGTCAAAGTGGTTTTACTCACATGTCTTCAGGTTAGCTTATTGTTATCTGGGAGATAGGACTGGGCTACATGTCTTTCATCACCTAGAACACCTATCTCTATCATCCAGAACATGTGTTTGCATGGCTGTACACATTTCTCAGCAAGCTAGTTCTTTTTTTGCAGCTCATCTACATGGCAGCTAAAAGTCCTCAGAACATGAAGAAGGCAAGAAAGGCTCTAAGCACAAAACTTTTTCAGGTCTATCTTGGTGTCTCATTAACTAAAATATCACTCAGTAGTGAGAAGGACATCACGAACTCAGTTTTAAGGGGTAGGTTCTTCTATGGATTAAAGGATCTAAACCAGAAATTCTCTACTTGTGGGTTGTGACCCCTTTGGAGAGGTCAAATATCATATATTTACATTATGATTCATAACAATAGCAAAAATACAGTTATTAAATAACAATGAAAATAATTTTATGGTTGGGAGTCACCACAACATGAGGAACTGTATAAAGGTCACAGCGTTAGGAAGGTTGAGAACCACTGTTGACAGAGGTTTCTGTCTCACCAGGTCCCACAGTTGCTCAGTTCCAAAGAAATACACAGAGGTCTACATTAATTACAAACTGATTGACCTAGTAGCTCAGGCTTCTTATTAACTTTTATAATTTATATTATCGCATAATTCTTGTCTATGTTAGCCACGTGACTTGGTACCTTTTTCGATGGGGCAGTCACATCTTGCTTGCTCTGTGTCTGGGTGATGACTGCAGACTGACTATTTTTCTCCTTCCCAGAATTCTCCTGTTCTCCTTGTCCTGCCTCTATTCATGCCTGGTCATCCCGCCTATACTTCCTGCCTGACTACTGGCCAATCAGCATTTATTTAAAATACAAATGACAGGGTACAGACCCTTGTCCTAAGGCAAACCCCTGCTCTAAATGATCTACAAAATTATTGACAAAGCTGTGGGTGTAGGGAGGGGATGAGTTTGTAATCATTAAAAATTCAGGAAGACCCAGTGCTGTGCAGAGTAGAAACTGTTTTGTTTTGCTTTTTTTCTACTTAGAGTTTATCAGAATAAGAAAAACGAATGCATTATAATTTAATGGCTAGCACTTTCTCTATTTTTGGAAAAAGCCCAAATGGGTAGTTTGTTACTTCTCCAAAAATTTTCCTTTTGATGAAGGACAGGAAATGAAATTAGGGACAGAAGAGTGACAGACTTGTTCTCAGCCACTTGTGCTGACAGAACCACAGCAGTAGAAATGCTAAGACCAGACAGTGAGAGTGTGTGAGGTTGCACATGTGACGGTCATGTTCACAATCACCTGAGTTAACACTGCAGAGCTGAAGTCAGTCAGTGGAAAAGAGTAACTCAGTCTGATAGTGACTCTCTCTGTCATTTAAAAATATTTAGGTAAACCACAGACTCATACATAGAACCCAAACCATCAGTAACATAGAAAGTTTACACAATTTGAGAGTCCCAGAATGCTTGCATAAGAACTTCCCTGCTAACCGGGCGGTGGTGGCGCACGCCTTTAATCCCAGCACTCGGGAGGCAGAGGCAAGCGAATCTCTGTGAGTTCGAGACCAGCCTGGTCTACAGAGCTAGTTCCAGGACAGGCTCCAAAGCCACAGAGAAACCCTGTCTCGAAAAACCAAAAAAAAAAAAAAAAAAAGAACTTCCCTGCTAAAACATTTTTTAAAAAGGTAAATGCATGCCTAGAGAGTGAGGATCTAAGAAATAAAACACAAAGATTAAAAAAATGCAAACTTGAAAGCATAGAATCCAGTTCTTTGAGGTGTTTATGAAGGATGTAAAGGAGACTATAGTCCTGGAAGTCATGAGGTCATAGGAGCCACAGGGGAGTTCTGAGAAAGGAGACAGTAAGCTTCTCACTTCTGCCTGTGTACTCTCATGTTATCAAGCCCTACACACACACATTCCTCTACATTTGCCATTTAATTTTTATATTTCAAAAAGAGTTTGTGACAAATACAGGAGTAAAAAATATGTTGCTAAATTGTGCCAGAGCATGTAAGCTTCACTAATGAAGCCACACTTTTTTTTTTTAAAAAAAAATAAGCTTTTATTTAGAGGAAATTAGGATTTACTGCTTTGAGTTATTTATTTTGAAAATGAAAAATCTATAAAACATAGAATAATGATAGACATATAACTATGTCAAACCAAAAGAGCACTATTAGATACTCCCCCCCCACTTTTTTGTCAAAGTCAAAAGATACTATTAGGATGTGTGTGTGTGTGTGTGTGAATGAGCAAATGAGACTGTGTCCAATACTTTAGCGGTTTATAATTTGCTGATGTCCACATAAATAGAGCTGGTTCAAAGCTGAAGAAGGAAGCAATAAAGGGATAGGAACTAACATGTTTTATGAAGCTTTTAGTTGGAAGGTTCAATCCTATAGGCACATCTGGACCACCTGCGTGCAGAACAAAGAGCCAGCTTTCTGAAGGAAAGGTTTGTAGAGGAGATGGAATTTCACCATTTCTTTCTGTGAAAGACAGAGCAAGGTTTGGTTCCGACAGGAACTCTGGGGTCTTCTTTCTTCCGATATTGTGGAGAGTAGCCTCATCTATGCTCAGGCTTTTTAGTGTCTATACATTGGCACTAAGTTGAAAATGGGTGAGTAGTACTCCAGTTGGAAAACACAGAGTTACAGCTAAAATTGGGACTGCAGTGCTGTTTCTTCTGCAGCTGCCTTCCACACAGCTTCAGGTCTCAGATACCTGCCTTTCCAACAGAGGGCCCTTTACAGAAAACTGCCCAGACCACCCTGCTGCTCAGGGAGTCTATCTTTGAGGATTTGGTTTCCCTACACATCTGTAGGCAATTCTTGCTTTTATCTTCTCAGCTAAATTAGTTCCTACATGTTAAAAAAGGCGCGGGGGGGGGGGGGAGAGGAAGTGGTGAGCCACCCCCACGGAAGACTTTATTTGGCTTTTAAATATGGGTTTGTTACGATCCTGTTGTGGTTATTATCGGAGACAATCTTAGCACATTGAGCTATGTGTTTTTCAGAGGAAGTGCTTAAAGGCGAATTCTGCAAGACTTGAAGGTTGCACTTAAGCCCTGTGCATTGTTGTTAAAGGTCAGGGTACGTTTTTTTGTGATGAACTGAGAGAATTCTTGGGGAATCCAAGTGGCAGGGATTAGTAATATAACCAGTGCGTGTATGCCCACACTTCCTTGTTTCTACAACTTAACTACCCAATCATCACTGAACGTTTTCTATGCTTCATTTCTTCAACAGAATTCTTGGTAGAAACTACTGAAGGGCTTTCCCAGTTATCAGTGGGTACAAACAACAGCACAGTGTTATCATAGTGCAAGGGGACTGATGAGCGTCTTCCTACTCCTCCCTAAGTGACAGATTCTGGGGCTTATATTTCCAACATGCAAAATTCTTCAGTAAAATAAATATTAGTTTGTCCAGGCCATGCATTATTGGAGTAAACTTATCTCTTAATGTTATATTTTGATTTGAGATCCTACAGTGTTTTAAAAAGTCTACATATGTTTTGACCATGAGAACGATATTAGTTGATTAAATTGAAAATTTCATATTTTGGCTGCAATGATTAAATACTTGTTCTTCATTTTAGATTGTTTTTGTTTGTTAGTTTCTAACCCTTACTTTTCATTTTAAATTGTTTTTGTTGGTTAGTTTCTCTTCAAAGGACCAGCAAAGGACCAAATTTTTTTTTTTACCATGTAAAAAAAAAACCCAAGTCATTTAACAACATGACTTCTTCAGCTCCCAGAACTGACCTAATGTTCTGCCAGGTTGTAGAGAATATTGTAGCCACAAAACTTATTGTTTTAAAAGACTACTGATATCAATATTTCCTAAAATGTCTATTCCAAGAGAGTGAAAGAAAATTGACAACCTGAAATCTCCAGTAACTAACCAGTCTTTATATAAGTCATCATCACAGGACTAAACACACAGACCACCAGCAATGCTGTTCAGTGTAGGAAGAAGGCCATTTGTTCTTGCGTAAGCAGGCAGGAAGAACCTCTCCCAATACTGTAACTATATTACACTTAATAAGCTCTTTATTGCCCAGTCAATGTGCTAAGTGACTTACAACCAGAGTCTTAATCAGTGGGTCACTGTGGTGGATAATGACATGACCTACATTTCACAAATTAGGCCATTTGAACACAGTGCAATTGACTTTCTTGTCTTTGAAACAACGATTAAACACAGACAGTGCCTACCCTGTGTATTTGATCTGCCGTATGATAGTAAAAGCTAATGTGCATACTGTCAAGTTTTGTGTAGTTGTACTGCAATCTCACGGAGGTTCTGCAAACTTCTGCTCCACTGCCTAAGCATATAAGCATAAGCTTATTTCTCCTACATTCTATGAAGTCACTGTGCTGTTTATAGAGTGGCTTCAAGTTGTTTTACTATCGGTTGCCTCCTGGTCCGCCCTTCCCAAGCTGCAAAGCTGCAAAAGTAGATTTGTGCCTGTTTCAGATTTTTCAAAAAATTTCCCTGTTGTAAAATGTTCTTTAACAACTCAAACACGGGGTATTTTTCAAGAACCATTAACTACGATAATTATTATTATCATTCTTTTTTTTTTTTAAAAAAAAAAAAGAGAGAACAGAAAGTGCTGATGAGGTCTCTGTCCCTTGGAAGGCAGGAAGGTTCTTGGAAAAACAGAGTAATGGTTATGGCAGGGAACGGGGAAGGCGGCCTCTGCTTCCTTACAAGCCTCTGGGTTTGAAAGCTCCACACCTTCCTTAAAGGCAGGCTTCCTCTGCTGCTCGTGTAGATTTGTGCCCCACACCGCCTCTTCCTCAGCTCAGTGTTCTGGTTATAGCTGACTACAGGCTTCCCGCCCCCATACACACACCATAATTCAAAATTCAGCATCCTGCTTTCTCTTTGTGACATTTTACACCACTACTCTCACTTCCTGTGTTATTTCTTCATTTTCAATCTGTCAGCGATAAAAATAGCATTTAACTTATTATTAGTTTCCTTATTTTGTCAATATTTAATTTTTATTTATGTTTGTATTTGATTTTGGTTAAATTACCTAAAAAACTCCTTAGGACAAAAATAACATTTCTTATTTGATGGCTATAAAGGACAGATCTGAGTGCCAATAATCAATCATTCTGAATTACAGCAAATATAGAAATGCCTTTCCATTCTAGGTGGTTTCCCCGCTGTGTTGTCTAGGCCTCCCTAGGGAAAGGATTGCTGGGGTTCTGTTTGATATTTTCTCATACAGACATCGTATCTTCTTATCTCAGGTTCTTATCTTGACCCCCTTCCAAGAAATGGGTGGGCAGACAGTGAAAAGCAAATAATGAGAAGTTACTTTCATTTGCAAAACAGGGCTTGACAAAACGGGAAGTAGAAACTCAAAAGACCACCAGTGGAAGCAGAGCGGCCACCAAGAGAAGTGGCGACAGTTACAGCGCAGGATCAACTTGAAGGTGCCAGCTGAGAAACTGCCAGCAAGTGTCACAGCGTCTTGAGAGGCTGACAAGCGTCGAAAGTCACCCAAGGCAGAAAGTACCCCTGCCTGCAGCTGAAACCCAAGGCGCGAAAAGCGTGAGTCAGGAGCAGTGCATACTAGAATAGGAGCAGCGGGGACTGGAGTGAGCTCCCTTACATGTGGTGGCTTTGCTGCCGGTCTCCAGGGCGTCTCAGTAATATCTACCTTTGAGAGTGTTTGGGAGCCAGTCTCCATCCCCAGTCAAAGCCAGGAGTTGGCAGAGATGACTCCCAACCAGGTCAGCCCTAATTCTGTGGGTCTGAATGCATTCAAATGAGATGTGAAATATTGTAAATCAGAAATCAGAAATCAAACCAGGAAGGGAAAGAGAAAACTCGTCAAAACCTGAGCTGTTCTCAGTCAGGGCCTCTGCTCTGTCCCCTTTCTCCATCCCTAGAAGACACAGCCAAAGAGGGAAAGTGGAAGGAGAAGGGGGGGGGACAGACTGCTGGATTTCCCATCAAACAGCCTGTGATGCCTGGAGATTTGAGCTGTGTTCTTCGTGGAGCTGGCTGTCTTGCCTAAAGGCAGCTAGGATGAAAGCTCTTATCTTGCCCCTCCCAAAGTCCAGTCGAAGAGTGGGAGGAGTGAGGATATGAGCAAAGTGGTCAAGACCATGATGGGCACACCCACTGAAACAGTCTACCTGAGCTAATGGAAGCTCACCAACACCAGTCGGACTGGGAAGGAACAAACATAGGATGAAACTAGTCCCTCTGAATGTGGTTGACAGTTGAATGGCTGGGGCAGACTGAGGGGACACTGACAGTGGCACCAGGATTTATCCCTACTGCATGTACTGGCTTTTTGGGAATCCTATTCTCTTTGGATGGATACTTTGCTCAGCCTAGATATAGTAGGGAGGGCCTTGGACCTTCCCCAAAGCAATGTGCCTTACCCTCTCTGAGGAGTGGATGGGGTGGGGTGGGAAGGTATGTGGAAGGAATGGGAGGAGGAAGGAATGGATTGGGTATGCATAATGAAAAAAAGTTTGTTTTCCTTTTATAAAAAAGAAAACGAAAAAAGAAAGCTCTTATCTCTGCCTGGAGTCCTCCACTTCCACAGCAGCCTATGAGGGAATGCCTGTATAGGATCTGAAGATGGGGTTTCTCTCATCGCTGCTGTGAGGGTTGAAGGTCCAGTTACTTTTGCGTCCACGTTTCTGGAGCTGTGGCTTCTCAAGCTTAGATCATTGCTGGAAACGCTTTGCTGTTGCACAGGCTAGGATAGTCATAGGCCCCTCTTGCCTTGTCGTTATGGTTTCACGGCTGGTTGTCAGGGTCTTTGTGCCTCCTTTATCCATGTTTCATAAATTCATTCTTTCTTTCCCTTTTCTAGTTTCCATTATTGGTAAGATCCTTATTACAGCCAACCTGAGTCAAGAGTTTACACTTCTATCTAATATGTATGGGTGAAGCCATTCTTCCCCGAATCTGACAGGCATAGTTTCCTCAAACCTGGTGTCACAAAAACTACAAAGTCCCTTCAGCCTACCAAGTCCAAGCTGTTTGGACATGTAACACACCTGGGACTACCTGACCCATTCACGAATTTTTCATGGCTCTCTCCCAATGCAGTTTACACTGCTCAGATATATTTCATTTCATTTTACTCTCTGCCTATTCCAAATCACCTCTCTCATTTCCTTGACTTGAACTAGTTTGGGGATTTGAGACTGTCTTGGTTGCCAGCCTTTCTCTGTACTTTAACTACACCTCCCCGTGCCCTTCCTGAATCATCTGGACAGTAAGTGACAATTGGTTATCTTTCACGAGTGTGTATAGGCTAACCATGCATTCTCTAACTTAACTTTTAATTATTTTAAATTATTGTATTCCTTTGCCTCCTTCAGCATGTAGAGGGCAATTACCTAAGTGTTCAGATGGGATGTAATCTATTATGTAGCTATTATTTGGTGTTCTAGAAGTGTTCTATTTCTCATTTATAGTTTTCCTTACTATCAAAGTCTTCTGCATTTTGATAGTAGGAAAAAAATGTTTAGTCTCCCAATGCTTGGTTTGACTTTTGATAAGCGAAGAGGAAATTCTGGGCAGAATGCTAAGTCTTTAATTCCCCCTCCCTTTAATTCCTTTCCCCCCAGTTCCTGTCATAAATAAAATTGCTAAGAGTGACTCATAGAATTCTTTGCACATGAGGAAATACCTCTTCTCCGGTCAGATAACGATACTTTAAAGAAGAGCATTAGCTAAGTCAAGTGCAAGGTTTGCTAGGAGTCTAGAATTCCAGAAGCCTGTTCCTAGATTCCCGGAGCACAGCACTGGACAATTAAAACACATCAAAGTGGGTTAAAAGGGCAGAACTCTACTTGAGTTTCCTTCTGGCCACCTGCGAAGAATATTGTCACCATTGTGGGGGTCACTGGCTTGTGGCTTTGTTCTCTGTTTAGTGGAATGACTCTGAGATGGGCTTGGTGTGACTTTGTTCATTTCCCTTTGTCACCTCCAGAAGCCCTGATGTGTTTGTTTTATCCGAGACCGTCTGCTACCTTGCTAAGCCTGGCTTCCTGTTCGCAGTTGACCTCTTGTCTCCTGGATTGAACTCAACTGGAGGAAAGTCAGCTGAGAGCCTAAAAGTCTGCTGAGGTTTTAATGACTTCCTCCAGCATCTCTACTTACTTTTCGATGCTGACATCAGCTGGACCACAGAAGAATGGATGATGAATGTAGGTATGATTAAAATAGTCTTGTGCACATGTAAACCAGCTCTTGGTTGACTTTCACAGTCACTCCTGAGGGAATAACTCTTCCTTATTCTCATGAGAATTTTGAAGAGTTTTCTTTCCTACTCATGCCTAACCTTTGTTACAAGTGAGTCTTAAAAATATGTTTTAATTATTTGTCTGAATGTGTGTATACATGTGGGTATGCACACTTAAATGTGGGTACTCACAGATGGTGGAGGCACAGGATTCCCTAAAGTGAGTTACTGCTATGGCTGCTGGGAACCAGACTTGGGTCCTCTGTGAGGACTGTGCGAGCTCTTAACCTCTGAACTATCTCTTCATCCCCAAGAGATTGCTTTAGAAGGAGTGGTATCTGTTGGAGCATCATGGTGCTTGAAGTACTTTTTGAGTACACTTACATCTGAGACATCACAGGTAAACTCAGACACAGTGGGCCAGGCTCCAGGGATTGGAGAGTGAACAGAAAAACAGTGTGTGCAATGTGAAAGCAAGAAGCACCTCACATACACAGATGCTGCCACACGCCCATCAACCTGAGAACTCCCTCTAAAGTTTGGGTTCAGAAAAATTACAAAACTACCACTACTGTTGCTGTGACTCTACAGCACACTGACAGTTGAATGTCAAGTTGGTTTACTCATTGTGTGAGGCATTCTTTCCCTACGGATCAAAACTCTTTAACATCATTCATCTGCTTAGTCTAATTTCCTGGTTTCTTTCCAACAGAACTGCACATCAGAGCTCTGGAAATCTGGCTCCCCCCCCAACCATACATAGTTCTCTCTCTCTTTCTTTCTCTCTCTCATAGCAGAGCCCTTATATTGCTTTTATGGCAAAGCAAGGAACATACACTTACTGTATGTATCACTAATGGCTACTTAACTGTAGGAAACAATGCTGCCTAAATTTACAGCATAAACAACTCTAGCTCTAAAAGTTATTATAGATGTGTCTGTCCACCCAAAAACTAAGCCTATGATAACAGTGAGTCTTTTTCTATTTTACAGCATTTAAGGCAGAAATAAATGTAGTGACTATTTAATAATAAGCCTAAGTATGCTGAAATAGCTTCTTGAGGTCAGATGCCTTAGAAATAATGGTGATTCAAGAATTTTTCAAAGAGAAAAGAAAAAGAGCGACTAGAAAGATGTTTGCACACAATGTATAAGCAGCTACAGTGCTAGCAGAGGCCAATTCAGTGCCACTGTTAGCGAAACCCTTAAGATTTTAGTGGTAGAGGTCAAACAGAAACTTCCGAGGTCACGGTCCACTCTTCTAAAAGGTGATAAAAAGGTCTTACTTCAAAAGATTAAGGGGGATGAAATGGGGTTGTATATGCAAAGTATATCAAGCATTCTTGACTTCGAGGGGGTGGGGTGAGGAGTAGCAGTTATTACCTGAAAAGTACACACATTGCAAATTAATTTCCTGTAATCTGTTTACACTTTCATTCAAACATTCAAGCATAGAGGGCACCACTCTTAGTTTCATTTCACACATCCTGTGAGAAGGCTCAGCAGGTGAAGGCTTTTCCTGCAAGCCCAGCAAGCTGAGTTTAAACCCTGGTCCATGGGAAGGAGGAAGAGAGAACCAGTTTCACAAAGCTATCCTCTGAGCTCACACACATGCCGTGGCACACTCTCCTATAATAAATAAAATACAGACAAGTGAAATTGTAAAATTATATAATAATGCCAAAATAAAAAGTCATAAAAGCTAAATATGTGAGTTGTAGCCACCTTGTATGCCTTGGGAATAGGGTCTGTGCTTTCGTTCCCTTTCTTATGTGTCTTTGTAGCTCTTTGAGATCCAACTGTGCTCACAGCCATTTGCTTCTGCACATCATCTGAGTGTTCTTGTGAGAACAATCAACAATCCCGACAGCCTTTACAAATGTAGTGTTCATCATGAAAGAGTGTTCTGGGGAGTCATGGCCCTCTCTCATCTCTCCATTTTAATGTTCCCTTCATCTTTCATCTTCTTACCTTTTCTGTGTCTAAAGTGAGAATTCTTTTCAGCTTTTTTTTCCCTGTAAATAAGACTCATAAGTCAACAAGTACAACATAAACAGAGTCACTGCAGAAATCCTTTTAGGCAACCAAATCTCCTCACTAAAGAAATATTTTCATTTTCACACGATCACAGATGTTGTTTTAGTCCTCAGTATCCTGACTCTCTACTGATAAGCTTGTCAGTCTTTGATCTGACATTACTTAATTTGCCTGAATGAATAAAACAGACTTCAGGGCCCTTTCTTGTCATCTGACACAATAAAGACATGGTTCAAAAGTTTGCAGTTACATATGCACTAAGACCATGATGTTAAACTGTTAACAAAATTCTCAAATTGATATAAGCGTACAGTGTGTGTTCTTTATTATATATATTATGAAGTCTTCGGAGAAGCAGTATTTTTCTTTAAATTAGTGACAAAATGATGGTCAGCCTTACGAGGTTTGTAAGCTTTAAAACTTAGTTCGGAAATGTGTTACAGTGTCACGCATTAAATTACAGATCTGGAAGTCGTTCTTTATGGCTCTTTTGAACCATAAGAAGTGAATGTGCTACTAAAATGTTGTGGATTCTGGAATGTTCTGCTTCAAGTTGTGTACTGATAATCTAATGCTAAGGAGGCCCATGTTTTATGAGATCTTCCAACTGACTTAGAGGTTGACATTTCTATCTTGCATGGGATATTTTACTGCTTCAGTGCCCTGTGAACTTTTTTATTCCTCAGTCTCCTTTGTTTTTTTTTTTTAATTTGAAAGTTGTGTTCTGAAATATTTCAGGAACCATACTCCATTTAGACATTTAAAAATGGTATCACACTAGAGCTTCAGTCAGGAGGTCGTATCCCAGGACATCTGCAGAGTGTGGACTTTAGGTAAGAGTGATTGGAAAATAGCTGAAAATCCCAAATATTGCTTGTCTTAAAAAATAATTAATATGCATTTCAGTTTTTTTTTAATAAATTGAGTTTTCTGGTTTAGGGAGATGATTGCCCAGCTAGTGAGGCACTTATTTTGAAAACACAAAGACCCGAATTCCATTCCCAGCAACCTTTTGGAATGCAGGGTGTGAGGACAGTGTGCTGTGGTCCCTGCTCCACACAGATAAGGTAAGAGGATCCTCAAGGCTCTCCTGTTCTGCCCTAACTAGAGATAGGGCTCAGTGCCCAGTGAGAGGCCCTCCAGGACAGCTCCTGAAGAAGGATACTAATGGATGGTATCTAGTTTCCACATGCATGCACACGTTTGTGTAGCTTTGTGTGTGTGCGCATGTGCACACAACAAAATTTTGGTTGTTTCCACATCTTTATTATTGTGAATAATTGCACAACGTAGAAAATAGTACTAAAACCACTGTATTGCTTGAGGTTTATAAAGAGAGAAAATATTCATTAATCTTACAATACACAATAACATATGCGTATACAGGCATAGGTAGCCATGCGAAACTATGGACACATTAGACAGCTTAACCCTAGTAATCAGCTCACTATGCATACATGTCAAAATTTTATGCTTTTTACTTTAGAAACATATGCTTTTTATTAAAATATATTCCTGCAGAACAACGATATATCTTGCTGCTATTTTTAGTATTTGTAAAACCTTCTACTTTTTAGCTGGGCTGTGGTAGAATATGCCTTTAATCCCAATGCTTGAGAGGCAGAAGCAGGTGGATCTCTGGGAGTCTGAGGCCAGCCTGATCTACAAGAGCTAATTCCAGGACAGACCCCAAAGCTACAGAGAAACCCTGTCTCGAAAAACCAAACCAAACCAAAACAAACCGTTTTATTTTTAATGCCTGTATAGTATTGCACTACATAAAAAATACTAGACTTTTCCCATCCTGTTGATAGTTTAGAAAATTCTAGTATTTTGAGCTTACAGTGCTTCACTGAATAAATATGGTTTATCACATGCAAATTAGCATAAGTTCAGTTTGTCACACACAAATTAGCATAAATCTTCAGAAGTAGAATTTCTGAGCCAAAATTACCTAAACAAACAAAAATTCCCAATTGCATTTTTCGGCTTGACGTCTTTTTTTCATACAGTGTCAACACCGGTGAGCAATACTTCCTTATCTTTCACATAGACTATTTTCTGAGGCTTAGTGGTTTCCTTAATTTACTAGGTGAGAAGCTGATTTTCCTTGTTTTAAGTTACTCTTTCTGTCATACATTTAAGGGTCTTTTGCATTTTATTTTAGATCACCATTTATTAGTACATCCTGGTAACTGTCTATCAGGTCACTGTATTTTATTTAGATCACCATTTATTAGTATATCCTGATAACTGTCTATCAGGTCACCATATCTTCTGACTGCTTTTTAGAATGTTTATACTATGGATATTGATCTTTGATATATGTTGCAAAGTATTATTTTATCATTTGTTTTGTACTATTTATAGAATTAAATATTTTCTCTTCCTTGTGCACATACTTACCAGTATTCTTTCTTCCTCTTTCCTCTTTTCTTGCATTATTTGCCACAATAAGATAAAAGAAAACATTTTCCTGATCTAAGATTAGGAAATCTTGTTAAAAAAGAACCAAAATAGAGACCGCCAAAGAAATGAATAATAAGTTGACTGTCACAATTTAGAGCAGGCACTATGACAAGTTATACATATATAATCAGTATGCCATGCAGGTCTTAAAATTGTGCATAGTTTGTATATTTCATGTAACATTAAATGATAAAAAAGTGGTATAGAAAAAAACCTGTCTCACATGAAGTGAATAATATACTTGTTTTTCAGAAGCTTAAATGAATTTTAAAATAATAAAATATGAAAAAGACCACCAAGATTTGAAAAAAGTGAACAAAGATTTGAACAAGCAAGTTCACAAAAGAGGAAATTCAAATGGACAGTTAATGTAAACATGGGAGAACCACACTGACCTAGAAATGCAAACTTGAGCATGTGGGTCAAATTTCCACTCAGTTTGCAAAAATTAAAACTTTGAAAACATCACATACAGGATGTCTGATATTCTTGTGAACGCCACCGACATCAGTGTGAGTTGATTCCCTTATTGGCGTGTGGGGAAGCATAAGCCTTTCGCTGTGCTCCAGGTAGAAATTTGCAAGCTACGCGGTTGTGAATTTCACAGTTTTTATCTGAGGAGCACTCAGCTGCTTTAACACATTGATTAAGCAATGTTTTTCCACAAAGACATGAAAGGTTATCATTGGGTGTATTTAGCTCTGTTCATGTAATGCAGGTATACAGTTTTAGATTGTGTGATAATATTCTGTGTGTTTAGAATAGCCATTGCTGTTGAGTCACGGGGCATTCCTAGCTAGGCAGCAGCTGTTTTCTGTTGGTCACGTTCTGGCTGAGCAGAGTGAGTGGCCACTACACAGGATTCTCTGGGCTATTGCAGAGGCAGACTGTACACACAGATATTCCTTTTAGTACTATCCTTCTGTGAGCCCCCTCACCTATCACCCACCACTGCCCTGACTGTGCTTTGAACTGCGGCTGGCTTGCTGAGCATCGTTCTTCTGCTCCTGTGCACTGTGATTAGGGTTTCTCGGTTTCACGGCGAGTCTTCTCTCTTCAGAAAGCTGTTTGGGCTAGTGTACTTTGTGGAATGCTCAGCAACCCCTGCTTCTGTGACTCCTCATTCACTCCTTCAGGATTTTTGTCTCATCTTATTTTTTTTCTCATAATTTAAGATTGTATTTGGGAGTCTACAACTTACATGTTTTATTTTACAAAAGCCTGTATGCCACAAAACTGGAAAATGAAAAAGAAATGGACATTTTTTTTAGATAAATACCATTTACCAAAGTTAAACCAAGACCAGGTGAACAATCTAAATAGACCTGTTAGTCGTGAAGAATTAGAAAGTGTTATCAAAAACCTCCCTTCCAAAAAAAAGCCCAGGACCAGATGGTTTCAATGCAGAATTCTACCAGAACTTCCAAGAAGACCTAATACCTATACTCCTTAATGTATTTCACAATATAGAAACAGAAGAGTCATTGCCAAATTCCTTTTATGAAGCTACAGTTACCCTGATACCAAAACCACACAAAGACCCAACCAAGAAAGAGAATTACAGGCCTATCTCACTCATGAACATCGACGCAAAAATTCTCAATAAAATACTGGCAAACCGAATCCAAGAACACATTAGAAAAATTATCCATTATGATCAAGTAGGCTTTATCCCAGAGATGCAGGGCTGGTTCAACATACGCAAATCTATCAATGTAATCCATCATATAAATAAACTGAAAGAAAAAAAACATATGATCGTTTCATTAGATGCTGAAAAAGCATTTGACAAAATTCAACATCCCTTTATGATAAAGGTCTTGGAGAGATTAGGGATACAAGGGTCATACCTAAATATAATAAAAGCTATTTACAGCAAGCTGACAGCTAACATCAAATTAAACGGAGAGATACTCAAAGCCATCCCACTAAAATCAGGAACACGACAAGGCTGCCCACTCTCGCCATATCTCTTCAATATAGTGCTTGAAGTTCTAGCAATAGCAATAAGACAACATAAGGGGACCAAGGGGATTCGAATTGGAAAGGAAGAAGTTAAACTTTCGTTATTTGCAGATGATATGATAATATACATAAGTGACCCCAAAAACTCTACCAAAGAACTCATACAGCTGATAAACACCTTTAGTGATGTGGCAGGATACAAGATCAACTCCAAAAAATCAAAAAATAAAAATGGTACTTGTAAACTCTGGGTTCGTGTATTCTTTGAAGAGCAGGCGGAGGTGAGGAGAGAGCGTTCACTGGAAACGTCAGTGTGACTCTCTGCACAATGTATTTGTTCCAGGTGGCAGGGATTTCGGGTCGGAGTGTGGAATGCTTCACTGCACTGAATGCTGCTTGAGGCCTTGCCATGCCTGGTCTCTTTCTGCAAACCTTGTCCTGAGACTTTCTCCCTCCCAAACACGTGTCTAGAGATCTTTGTGAACAGTACTTTTTTGTTGATGCTTCCCTCACTCCCGCAGCGCCTGATGTTTCCTGTGCCAGCACTACCCCACGGTTCTACTCGGGCTTTCGTTGTCTTAGACTGTATAGCCTCTCTAGCTAGAGATCGGGCAGTGCGGCAAAGACCTTTGCGAATAGCGTGGTCCTTGAATGTTTCCCAAAGAGCCAAATGGGGAAGGTTTGTTCACCAGGCTGAGGTGCCACTGGGAGGCAGAAGATTTTTTAAGAGTTGGCACGTGCCTTTATTCCCAGCACTCAGCAGGCAGAGGCAGGCAGATCTCTGGGTTCCAAACAACCTGGTCTACAGAGTGAGTTCTAGGCTACACAGAGAAACCCTGCCTCAATAAACAAAACAAAACAGAATAGAACAGAAGACGACTTTGAACATAATGGGTAGAAGTTAGGTCTCTGGCACTGTACCTTCCAGGGAGAAATTGTGGTCCTTGACACTTGCTTGTCTGTTGTTTCCTGACTGAGATGAGGTGAACAGGTGGTGTAGAGAGACGTGGACAAAACCTTACCAGCCGAGCCTTTTCAACACCTCCCTTCCCCCTTGAAGTTGATCTCAGGCGTTTTGTCACATTGACAGGAAATGACCATCTTATTCTTCTAAGATGCATTACGACAACTGTGTGGTCGACCAAAGTAAGTAGCTGTCACTGAGAGTGCATTTGTCGTTGTCCATCAGAAGGCACAGACGCTCTTAAGAAGAACAATTCTGCTAACACTGATAGAATCCAGAGTGTGATTTGTGGTAATGTTTGCTTGGAGGTGAGAAGGGAAATGTGGCCCTGCGGTGCTTATGGCAGAGTCTCCAGTCCTCAGCACAGCCCAGGCGGAGCTGCTGCTCCTGTGTGCTGTCAGATGGCTTAGCTGCTCTCCTCACAGCTGTGATGCTCAGTTACTGGGGGACAGGTTATAAAGATGGTGGATTGCAAGGATTATGATTTTATAAAATGGAAGGCTCTGAAGATCAGCTTCTCATAAACTGGATTCCAAGATCTTATGTTATTTTTCAGGGAAGGGAAACACTTACTAAGCAAACAGCATCTAGAGAGGAGTGACAGGATGTTTAAGAATAGTGGTTCTCAAATTTCCTAACACAGAGATCTTTTAATACAGTTGCTCATGCTGTGGTGACCCCCCCAACAGTAACTTTTTTTTGCTATTTCGTAATTAACTGTAAATTTGCTACTGTTATGAATTGAAACAGAAATATCTGTATTTTCCAATGATCTTAGGCAACCTCTATGAATGGGTTGTTCTACTCACAAAGAGATTGCAACCCACAGGTTGAGAACCACCACTTTAGAGGGCTTGGGGACTTATACAAGAAAGTTGTTGTGAAATATTTCAAATATTTAGTTTAGAGAATAAAATTCTAATTGCAAATAAGAATGAATAACTAAGTATCTTATTAGTTCCAAGTTCTTCACTATGGGGAAAGACATAGATTCTAGAATAATAAGGCCAGTGCCCTACTGGAGTCTTTGGAGTTAGTGTGAAGGATGTGACTGCTTTGGGGTGGGAGTGGGTGTGTGTTGCGTGCTGTGTGGTGAGGGACTCTCTCTGGGAGGCAGCATTGGAGCAAACACAGGGATAAGCATGTGCAAAGTGTAGGATTCATTCCTACATTCCTACATTCCACCTTTGAAGAAAGACTAGGTAAAAGCTAGGAATGGTCCTCTTTGACCACATGCACAGGTATTATATACATACATAATATATATGTACATGTATACTGTATACACACATATATAGGTGGTGTGGAAAGTCTTCCTGTATATGTGCTGCTTTTATTGGTCAATGAATAAAGAATCTATCTTGGCCTGTGATAAGGTAGAGTGGAGCTAAGTGGGGAAAATAAACTAAATGCTGAGAGAAAGAAGGTGGAGTCAGAGCGATGCCATGTAGCCGCTGCCGGGGACAGATGAGGTAGAACCTTGCGGGTAGGTCATAAACCTTGTGGTAAAATATAAACTAATAGAAATGGGTTAAATTAAGATATAAAAGCTAGCCAATAAGAGGCTAGAGCTAATAGGTCTAGCAGTGATTTAATTAATACAGTTTATGTATGGTTATTTTGGGGCTGAGCAGCTGGGAACAAACAAGTCATCTCCAACAACAAATTGGCACTCTCATGTGTGCTAGATAAACCCGCATAAAACCTGAGAGGGCTTGGAAAGAAATTCTAGACACTAAAAACACAAAGTTTAGCTGCATTTTGGGGGAGGATGGGCTCTGCTTGCTGGCGGTGTGTTGAAATAAGGGCGGCGGGGGCTGTGTCCCCAGCACCCCAGCCGCCTGCTCGGCTAGCTTATGCCCCGAAATAACAACACACAAACTGTATTCATTTAAATACTGCTTGGCCCATTTCTATCTAGCCTCTTCTCGGCTAACTCTCGCACCTGGACTAGCCCATTTCCTATATTCTGTGTAGCACCCAAAGGTGTGCTTACCGGGAAGATTCTAGCCTACGTCCATCCTGAGTTGGAGCTTCATCGCATGTGTCTCAGAGAGGAGCTAACATGTCTACCCGGGAGCGCAGAGCATGGCGTCTCTGAGCTCACTTCCTCTTCCTCCCAGTATGCTATTCTGTTTACTCCTCCCACCTATCTTTTAACCTATGAGGGCCAAGCAGTTTCTTTATTGCTTAACCAATGAAATCAATAGATTGATATATGACACTCCCACATCACTTCCCCTTTTTCTGTTTAAACAAAAAGGAAAGGCTTTAACTTTAACATAGCAAAATTGCATATAACAAAACAGTTATTAAGCAAGAATTACAGTTACAATGGAAAACTATAACTATCTATTCTTCAAATTTATCAAAGACTCCAAAAGAACACAATATTACCTAAGTGAACAAGAAATCCAAAACTCTAGAAATGATAGAGACATTTCGCTGCCTGGACAGTCACCCAAAGTTTCTCTGTACCGTTGGGGCATCCATCTTTGGCCTACAGGCCCATAGTTTCCAGCAGACATTTCCACAAAGCAGGAAATTTCAAAGGCAGTCACTATCTGCTTGTCCTGCAGAATGTCTCGCAGACTCCTTCATGAATCAGGAACCCCGAAAGATCATCTCACCTTTAGGCAAGTTCAGTAGTCCTCTCTCGGTGGGTTCTCTGTGTCCAGTTTACGCAATAGTCCAAGCAAGAGCAGTTTCTTGCCCAAATGGCTATCAAACTCCATAAGGATCCTCTTCGATGCCCATCTTTTTTCTGAAGTAGATTGGTGCTGCCAGGAGCAGAGTGTCTCATTGTCATGAAAAATCCTAAGTTATTAAAACATTAAATAGCATATTCCGTAGTCTTTGAAAGATATGAAGAATGCCGATCTAACTGAAATATATATCTATATATCTAGAAAATCTAACATAACTATAAACTTGACTATTATAAATGATTATCCATTAACAACCTATATACATTACATTTTTACATAAACTACACAATCATAATACCTTAATCAAGAGCAGAAATACATATACACATAACAAAAGTGACCTTAAATCTCTATCAATAAAGCAAAGTCTATGTTAATGCAAATTATTTATATCTATATCATATCCCCCTTTAAATGTAAAAGAATATTTATAAACAATATTTGGGAACATGGGCGCAGTTTTTTCTCTCCAAACTGCTTCCTGCTGAATGGGGGCGTCGTTAATTAGGTCTTTCATGATATAACCTGTGTGCTAGATTCATCTCAGTTGGCAGTTGAGTGAAGTAAATTTTTGAGGATGTTCACAGCAACCTTTCAGGAGGGCGTGGTGTATCATACCAAATTGGAATAGAAGAAATGAACAGGGTCTCATCCTCTGTGAAAACAAAAGAAACTCCTTTCCAAAGTATCATATCCTTAGATCCAAATTTCAAAGTCAAGGCATTTTGATAATATCTATGTTGGATTAGTTCAGCAGCATTTATAAACAAATATCTTTTGGCAGTTGTTGCTCCTTCCTCAGCATTCAAACAATTCAAAGAGAGCATAATAGCATACAGTATCAAGATTCTCTGTGTATTTTCCATCTTCGTACGCTTTATTTTAACCTCTATTTCATTTATTTTTACTTTTATATTCTCTGTATCTTTGTCCTGGAATAACTCTGTAGACCAGGCTATCCTTGAACTCTCAGAGATCCGCCTGTCTCTGCCTCCCAGGCATTGGGATTAAAGGTGTATGCTACCACACCTTGAAGTCACAGAGGTCAATCTCCCTCTGCCTCCCAAGTGTTGGGATTAAAGGTGTGTACTACCACACCCAACTACCCTCTTTCTTCCTTTTTTTACTTTTAAGAACTTTTAACTTTTAGCTTGCATATATTTTTAACACACTGTAAATCATTTAAACATTTTCTTTGTTTTTGAATCTCTCTTTACTGTATATCTCTCTTTTTCTGACCACACGAGCCTTTAAATTACCAAGCAATATCAGTAGGACTAAAGCCATGGCTTTGATGGCTGGATCCAGCCCATTCCTTAGCTTTCCAGCCTCATGGCTGAGGCACTGGCTGTAGCCGTGTTTACTGCCACAACTCTATGGCATTTCAAGGTCCCTGCCAGCAAGTAAGTTGTAGCATTATATCCACAGACAACACACAAGTCCTCTCTCTGTAGTCGGCCCTCCTGCCTCAAACAGTCAGAGTTTGCCCTGGCAGGATGGCCCAGAAAGCCAGCATTTTTAAACGACGCAGCTTTTTTCCTGCTAAGGCTGAAAACCGAAAAGCATGCGTTCACTTTTCGTCGACACCGTTTAGATGTTTCTTGGCAGGACCTTTTAAAAGAGCTGCATGATTTTGCAGCTAACGCTGAGTCAGGAAGCCTCTCTAAGTGAGAGCGCTTGCTTGCTTCTAG
>JABTXL010012716.1:9554248-9567481 GCA_025134845.1 Neodon shergylaensis | reverse complement strand
TAGAAAATTTTAATTAACATGCTACAAGCTTGACTATTATTGATTATTCATTAACAACCTATATACATTACATTTTTAAGTGAACTACACAGTCACAATACCTTAATAAAGATCAGAAATACATATACATATAACTAACGTGGTTTGATGGACCAAGACCCCTGAAAAGGTCACCGTGAACACCCTCAAAAATTACTTTGCCCAGTAAAAAACAGGATACAGTTTGGAGAGAACTATGCCCAAATGCCCCAATATTGTTTATAAATGTTTGTTTGTATTTAAAGAAGGATATGCTATAGAGATTTGCATTGGTATGGATCTTGGTCTATTGATACAAATTTAAGATTAATTTTGTTATATGTATATTTCTGCTCTTAAGGTATTGTGTATGTTCAGCTTATTTAAAGATGTAATGTATAATTAAGAAATATAGGTTAATAGATAATGATTTCTAATAGTCAAGCTTGTAGTCATGTTATGTTTTTTACATATATAGAGATATATATCAGTTAGATAGGTATTCTTTTTCTTATTGAAAAGAAAAAAAATTTCAGCCTCTTCCCAGCCTCCCATTTCCCTCCCCCTCCTCCCACCCCTCTCCCCCTCCCCCCACTTTTCTCCTCCTCCCTCTCCAGTCCGAAGAGCAGTCAGGGTTCCCTGCCCCGTGGAAAATCCAAGGTCCTCCCCCCTCCATCCAGGTCTAGGAAGGTGAACATCCAAACTGGTTAGGCTCCCACAAAGCCAGAACATGAAGTAGGATCAAAATCCAGTGCCATTGTCCTTGGCTTCTCATCAGCCCTCATTGTCTGCCATGTTCAGAGAGTCCGGTTTTATCCCATGCTTTTTCAGTCACAGACCAGCTGGCTTTGGTGAGCTCCCAATAGATCAGCCCCACTGTCTCCGTGGGAGGGTGCACCCCTCGTGATCCTGACTTCTTTGCTCATGTTCTCCCTCCTTCTGCTCCTCATTGGGACATTGGGAGCTCAGTCTGGTGCTCCAGTGTGGGTCTCTGTCTCTATTTCCATCCATCGCCAGATGAAGGTTCTATGGTAATATGCAAGATATTCATCAGTATGGCTATAGGATAGGGTCATTTCAGGTTACCTATCCTCAGCTGCCCGAGGAACTAACTAGGGACATCGCCAGGGGCACCTTGGAGCCACTCTAGGTTCGAGACTCTTGCCAACCCTAAAGTGGCTCCCTTAACTAAGATATGTGCTTCCCTGCTCCCCTATCCAACCCTCCTATATCCCAATCATCCCGTTTCCCCAAGTTCCCCCCATCCTCCCCTTCTCACTTTTCTCTCCCCCTCTCCCCTTACCCCCATCCCACCCCACCCCCAAGATTCCAGTTTTTTGCCCGGCAATCTTGTCTACTTCCCATATCCAGGCAGATGACTATATGTTTGTCTTTGGGTTCACCTTCTTATTTAGCTTCTTTAGGATCACAAATTACAGACTCAGTGACCTTTATTTATGGCTAGAAAATAATTAGGAGTGAGTACATCCTATGTTCATCTTTTTGGGTCTGGGTTACCTCACTCAGGATAGTGTTTTCTATTTCCATCCATTTGCATGCAAAATTTGCGAAGTCATTGTTTTTTACGGCACAGTAGTACTCTAATGTATATTCCACACTTTCTTCATCCATTCTTCCATTGAAGGGCATCTAGATTGTTTCCAGTTTCTGGCTATTACGAATAATGCTGCTATGAACATAGTTGAACAAATGCTTTTGTCATATGATAGGGCATCTCTTGGGTATATTCCCAAGAGTGGTATTGCTGGGTCCAGGGGTAGGATGATCCCGAATTTCCTGAGGAATCGCCACACTGATTTCCAAAGTGGTTGCACAAGTTTGCATTCCCACCAGCAATGGATGAGGGTACCCCTTCCTCCACAACCTCTCCAGCAAAGGCTATCATTGGTGTTTTTGATTTTAGCCATTCTGACAGGTGTAAGATGATATCTCAAAGTTGTTTTGATTTGCATTTCCCTGATCGCTAAGGAGGTTGAGCATGACCTTAACTGTCTTTTGGCCATTTGAACTTCTTCTGTTGAGAATTCTCTGTTCAGTTCAGTGCCCCATTTTTGAATTGGGTTATTTAGCATTTTAAAGTCTAGGTTCTTGAGTTCTTTATATATTTTGGAGATCAGACCTTTGTCTGTTGCGGGGTTGGTGAAGATCTTCTCCCAGTCAGTAGGTTGCCTTTTTGTCTTAGTGACAGTGTCCTTTGCTTTACAGAAGCTTCTCAGTTTCAGTAGGTCCCATTTATTCAATGTTGCCCTTAATGTCTGTGCTGCTGGGGTTATACATAGGAAGCAATCTCCTGTGCCCATATGTTGTAGGGTACTTTCCACTTTCTCTTCTATCAGGTTCAGTGTGTTCAGATTGATATTGAGGTCTTTGATCCATTTGGACTTGAGTTTTGTGCATGGTGATAGATATGGGTCTATTTTCATTCTTGTACCGGTTGATGTCCAGTTGTGCCAGCACCATTTGTTGAAGATGCTTTCTTTCTTCCATTGTATACTTTTAGCTCCTTTATCGAAAATGAGGTGTTCATAGGTTTGTGGGTTAAAATCTGGGTCTTCTATACGATTCCATTGGTCGACTTCTCTGTTTTTATGCCAAGTACCATGCTGTTTTCATTACTGTAGCTCTGTAATAGAGTTTGAAGTCAGGGATGGTAATGCCTCCAGAAGTTCCTTTATTGTATAGGATTGTTTTGGCTATCCTGGGTTTTTTGTTTTTCCATATAAAATTGATTATTGTCCTCTCAAAATCTGTGAAGAATTTTGATGGGACCTTGATGGGGATTGCATTGAATCTATAAATTGCCTTTGGTAGAATTGCCATTTTTACTATGTTGATCCTCCCAATCCAAGAGCAAGGGAGATCCTTCCATTTTCTGGTATCCTCTTCAATTTCTTCAATGCCTTAATGTTTGTGTCAAATAGGTCTTTAACTTCCTTGGTTAGAGTTACCCCAAGATATTTTATGCTGTTTGTGGCTATTGTGAAAGGTGATGCTTCTATGATTTCCCTCTCTGCTTCCATATCCTTTGTGTATAAGAGGGCCACTGATTTTTTGGAGTTGATCTTGTATCCTGCCACATCACTAAAGGTGTTTATCAGCTGTATGAGTTCTTTGGTAGAGTTTGGGGTCGCTTATGTACACTATCATGTCATCTGCAAATAACAAAATTTAACTTCTTCCTTTCCAGTTCGGATCCACTTGATCGCCTTATGTTGTCTTATTGCTGTTACTAAAACTTCAAGCACTATATTGAAGAGGTATGGAGAGAGTGGACAGCCTTGTCATGTTCCTGATTTTAGTGGGATGGCTTTGAGTTTCTCTCCGTTTAATTTGATATTAGCTGTCGGCTTGCTGTAAATAGCTTTTATTATATTTAGGTATGACCCTTGTATCCCTAATTTCTCCAAGACCTTTATCATAAAGGGATGTTGAATTTTGTCAAATGCTTTTTCAGCATCTAATGAAACGATCATATGGTTTTTTTTCTTTCAGTTTATTTATATGATGGATTACATTGATAGATTTGCGTATGTTGAACCAGCCCTGCATCTCTGGGATGAAGCCTACTTGATCATAATGGATAATTTTTCTAATGTGTTCTTGGATTCGGTTTGCCAGTATTTTGTTGAGGATTTTTGCGTCGATGTTCATGAGTGAGATTGGCCTGTAATTTTCTTTCTTGGTGGAGTCTTTGTGTGGTTTTGGTATCAGAGTAAGTGTAGCTTCATAAAAGGAATTTGGCAATGACTCTTCTGTTTCTATATTGTGAAAAACATTAAGGAGTATAGGTATTAGCTCTTCTTGGAAGATCTTGTGGAATTCTGCATTGAAATCATCTGGTCCTGGGCTTTTTTTGGTAGGGAGGTTTTTGATAACAGCTTCTAATTCTTCACGACTAACAGGTCTATTTAGATTGTTCATCTGGTCCTGGTTTAACTTTGGTATATGGTATTTATCTAAAAACGTGTCCATTTCTTTAACATTTTCCAGTTTTGTGGCATACAGACTTTTGTAGTAATATCTAATGATTCTCTGAATTTCCTTTGTGTCTGTGGTTATGTCCCCCTTTTCATTTCTGATCTTATTAATTTGCATATTCTCTCTCTGCCGTTTGATTAGTTTGGATAGGGTTTATCAATCTTGTTGATTTTCTACAGGAACCAGCTTTTTGTTTCATTGATTCTTTGGAGTGTTTTCTGTGTTTCTGTTTTGTTGATTTCAGCCCTCAGTTTGATTATTTCCAGTCTTCTACTCCTCCTAGGTGAGTCTGCTTCTTTTTTTTTCTAGAGCTTTCAGGTGGGCTGTTAAGTCTCCAATGTGTGCTTTCTCTGTTTTCTTTAAGTGGGCACTTAGTGCTATGAACTTTCCTCTTAGGACTGCTTTCATAGTGTCCCATAAGTTTGAGTATGTTGTTTCTTTATTTTCATTGAATTCAAGGAAGACTTTAATTTCTTTCTTTATTTCTTTCTTAATCCAGATTTGGTTCAGTATTTGACTGTCCAGTTTCCATGAGTTTGTAGGCTTTCTGGAGGTAGGATTGTTGTTGAATTCTAACTTTAATCCATGATGATCTGATAAGGCACAGGTGGTTACTAATATTTTTTTTATAACTGTGAAAGTTTGCTTTGTTACCGAGTATGTGGTCAATTTTCAAGAAGGTTCCATGAGTTGCAGAGAAGAAGGTATATTCTTTCCTATTTGGGTGGAATGATCTATAGATGTCTGTTAAGTCCATTTGATTCATTACCTCCATTAATTCTCTTATTTTTCTGTTAGGTTCCTGTCTGATTGACCTGTCCATTGGTGAGAGAGGAGTGTTGAAGTCTCCTACTATTAGTGTGTGCGGTTTGATGGCTGCCTTGAGTTTTAGTAATGTTTCTTTTACGTATGTGGGTGCTTTTATATTAGGGTATAGATATTCAGGATTGAGACTTCATCCTGATGAATTGTTCCTGTTATGAGTAAAAAATGTCGCTCTCCATCTCTTCTGATTGATTTTGGTTTGAAGTCAACTTTGTTAGAGATTAGTATGGCCACACCTGCTTGTTTCTTAGGTCCATTTGCTTGATAAGCCTTTTCCCAGCCCTTTACTCTGAGTAGGTGCCTGTCTTTGTGGTTGAGGTGTGTTTCTTGTAAATAGCAGAATGTTGGATCCTGTTTTCTTATCCAATCTCTTAGCCTGTGCCTTTTTATAGGTGAGTTGAGTCCATTGACATTAAGTGATATTAATGACCAGTGGTTGTTAACTCTGGTCACTTTTTTAGTAGTAGAGTTTGTGTGTTTCCCTATTTGAGTTGCGCTGGTGGAGGGTCTCTAGATTTCTGAGTTATTGTGGTCATTGTTGGACTCCTTGGTTAGTGCTTTTCCTTCCATTACTTTCTGTAAGGCTGGATTTGTGGCTACGTATTGTTTAAATTTGTTTTTATCCTGGAAAATTTTGTTTTCTTCATTTATAGTGAACGAAAGCTTGGCCGGGTATAGTAATCTGGGTTTGCATCCATGGTCTCTTAGTTTCTGCAGTACATCTATCCAGGACCTTCTAGCTTTCATGGTTTCCAAAGAGAAGTCAGGTGTAAGTCTCATAGGTTTACCTTTATAAGTAACTTGGCCTTTTTCCTTTGCAGCTCTTAGTATTCTTTCTTTATTCCGTATGCTTTGTGTTTTGATTATTATACGGCGAGGGGATTTTTTTTTTGATCCAGCTTATTTGGTGTTCTGTATGCTTCTTGAATCTTCATAGGTATATCTTTCTTTAGGTTGGGAAAGTTTTCTTCTATAATTTTATTAAATATATTTTCTGGACCATTGAGCTGCACTTCTCCTTCTTCTACTTCTATAATTCTTAGGTTTGGTCTTTTTATTGTGTCCCATATTTCCTGAATGTTTTGTGATGAGAGTTTTTTTGACTTGCTGTTTTCTTTGATCAGTGTGTTTATTTTCTCTATGGTATCTTCAGAATCTGAGATTCTTTCTTCCATCTCTTGTATTCTGTTTGTTATGCTTGTTTCTGTAGTCTCTGTTTGTTTACTTAAATTTTCCATGTCCAGCCGACCCTCTGTTTGTGTTTTCTTCTTTGCCTCCATTTCAGTTTTCAAGTCTTGAACTGTTTCCATTATCTGTTTGATTGTTTTTCCTTGGTTTTCTAGGGTATC
The DNA here is from genome assembly GCA_025134845.1 of Neodon shergylaensis. Classification (NCBI taxonomy): domain Eukaryota; kingdom Metazoa; phylum Chordata; class Mammalia; order Rodentia; family Cricetidae; genus Neodon; species Neodon shergylaensis. The sequence continues at coordinate 9,561,290 of JABTXL010012716.1, read as the reverse complement.
ATTCACTGATTTATTCAATTCTTCAAACTTTCTGTTATATTTCTCATCCATTTCTATAAGGACGTTCTTTACATGCTGTTTAAGGGTGTCAATCACTTTCATAAAGTCAATTTTTTCTACTGCATCTTGATTAAGGTGTTTGTGTCCACTTGTTGTGAGGTCGCTGGATTCTGGTGGTTTCATGTTGTTTTTGAGATTGTTGGGTGAATTCCTGCATTGGCGCCTGCCCATCTCTTCCTCTGAATGGTCCCCTATGGATCTTCTTTTACAGGATCAGGTCTCCTTGTTTACTGATGTATCTTCCCAGTGATGGCATTCCCCAGTGACGGCTCTCCTAGTGCTCCAGTGATATCTTTCCTGGTGCAAGATCAGATGTCCTTAATTTTCTACCCGGCAATTTTGTCTACTTCCCATAGCCAAGAGGATAATTATATGTTTTTCCTTGAGTTCGCCTTCTTATTTAGCTTCTTTAGGTTCACCAATTATATACTCCGTGACCATTATTTATGGCTAGAAACCAATTATGAGTGAGTACATCCCATGTTCATCTTTTTGGGCCTGGGTTACCTCACTCAGGATAGTGTTTTCTATTTCCATCCATTTGCATGCAAAATTCGAGAAGTCATTGTTTTTTACCGCAGCGTAGTACTCTAATGTGTATATATTCCACACTTTCTTCATCCATTCTTCCATTGAAGGGCCTCTAGGTTGTTTCCAGGTTCTGGCTATTACAAATAATACTGCTATGAACATAGTTGAACAAATGCTTTTGTCATGTGATAGGGCATCTCTTGGGTATATTCCCAAGAGTGGTATTGCTGGGTCCAGGGGTAGGTTGATCCCGAATTTCCTGAGAAACCGAAACACTGATTTCCAAAGTGGTTGCTCAAGATTACATTCCCACCAGCAATGGATGAGGGTACCCCTTCCTCCACAGCCTCTCCAGCAAAGGCTATCATTGGTGTTTTTGATTTTAGCCATTCTGACAGGTGTAAGATGATATCTCAAAGTTGTTTTGATTTGCATCTCCCTAATCGCTAAGGAGGTTGAGCATGACCTTAAGTGTCTTTGGGGGTGGGGTGGGATGGGATTATCGGGGGATGGGGAGAGAAAAGTGAGAAGGGGAGGATGAGGGAAACTTGGGGAAACAGGATGATTGGGATAAAGGAAGGTTGGATAGGGGAGCACGGAATCACAATTCTTAGTTAAGGGAGCCACCTTAGGGTTGGCAAGAGTCTTGAACCTAGAGTGGCTCCCAGGAGCCCAAGGCGAGGTCCCCAGTTAGTTCCTTGGGCAGCTGAGGATAGGGAACCTGAAATGACCCTATCCTATAGCAATGCTGACGAATATCTTGCATATCACCATAGAACCTTCATCTGGGGATGGATGGAGATAGTCACAGAGACCCACACTGGAGCACCGGACTGAGCTCCCAAGTTCCCATTGAGGAGCGGAAGGAAGGAGAACATGAGCAAGGAAGTCAGGACCACGAGGGGTGCACCCAACCACTGAGACAGTGTGGCTGATCTATTGGGAGCTCACCAAGGCCAGATGGAATGAGACGGAAGAAGCATGGGATAAAACCGGACTCTCTGTTCATGGCGAACAATGGGGGCTGATGAGAAGCCAAGGACAATGGCCCTGGGTTTTGATCCTACTTCAAGTTCTGGCTTTGTGGGAGCCTAGACAGTTTGGATGTTCACCTTCCTAGACATGGACGGAGGGGGGAGCACCTTGGACTTTCCACAGGGCAGGGAACCCTGACTGCTCCTTGGACTGGAGAGGGAGGAGGAGAGGAGTGGGGGGAGGGGGAGAAGGTTGGAAGGAGGGGGAGGGAAATGAGAGGCGGGGAGGAGGGGGAAACGTTTTTTTCTTCTCAATAAAAAATTAATAAAAAAAAAAAGATCAGATGTCCTTGCTGCTTGGGTAGCTCCCAATGATGGCTCTCCTGGTGGTGAGATCAGATTTCTGTGCTGGTTGGGTAGCCTGTAAACAAAGCACCTACCTTGCTTGCTGCAGGCAGGCTATTGAAACAAAGGCCCTCCCGCTTGCCCGCTCGGTTTCCCAAAGGATTCGGTCCCATCATCCAGACAGGCTGAGCTGGGAGAAGTTATGTGCCCAAAGAGGGAAGAGAGACAGAAGGGCTAGATAGGTATTCTTTAAATCTTTCAGAGACCTTCAGAGTATGACATTTAAAATGTTTTAAGAAGTTAGGACTTTTGTGATAGTGAGACACATCTGCTCCTGGAATCACCAATTACTTCAAGAAGAAGATGGGCATTGAAAAGGCTCCTTATGGAGTTTGTTAGCCATTTGGGCAAGAACCGGCTTTTGCCTAGACATCTTGATGAACTGGACATGCAGGACTCACATAGAAATGACTGTTGAACTTTCCTAAAGGTGAGACATCCTTTGGGGTTCCTGCTTCATGAAAGAGTCCGCCAGACATTCTGCAGGATACAGAAGAAGGTGACTGACAAACTGCCAATACGAGCAGAACTGTCTTTGAAATTTCCTGCTTCATGGGAAAGTCTGACAGATACTATGGATCAGTAGGCTGAATATGGATGCTCCAACAATACATAATAACTTTGGGTGACTGTCCAGGCAACAAGATGTCTCTGTCAATTCTAGAGGTTTGGAAATTTCTTACAATGCACTTCCTATTAACTTAGGTAATAATATATCCTTCTGGAGTCTTTGATGGAGTTGAAGAGTAGATAGCTATAGTTATAGTTTTTCTTAGTTATGATGAAAGATAAAATAAATATAAATATTATAACTGTAATTCTTGTTTGACACCTGTTTCATGTAAGTTTTCTTTGTTGAAGTTAAAACCTTCCTATTTATTTAAACAGAAAAGGGGAGGTGATATGGGATTTTCATCTGTATGCTGTGAAAACTATTGGTTAATAAAGAAATTACCTTGGGCCTGCACAGAGCAGAGTAGAGGTAGGTGGGGAAAGCTAAACTGAATGTTGGGAGAAAGTAGGTGGAGTCAGGGAGATGCCATGTACCTGCCAGAGGGAAAAGACGTGAGCTGCTGTCTGGAACCTTGTTAGTAGGCCAAAAACCTCATGGCAAAATATAAAATAATGGAAATGGGTTAAGTCTAGATGTAAGAGCTAGCTAACAATATGCTTAAGTGATTGGCCAAGTGACTTAAATAATATAGTTTCTCTGTAATTATTTCAGTTCTGAGCAGCTGGGAAGAAACAAGCAGCCTCCTACTACATATAGGTATATACATATTATAACATATATTACATAGTATACACCACACACATATGCATGATATATTATACACACACACACACACATATATATATGTAAAATATGAAAATAAAGGTTGCCCTTGTGTTTGCTAAGATGCATTGTGAAAACAGAGTGGGATGACCAAGCAAGTTGAGAAATGCTGTGATTGAGACTCCCTGTCTTGGAGTGTTGTTGATACACTCAGTAACACACCACTAGAGAAAACTGATTCTCTCTTTGCCAGTGGCATCTTTGCAAATTAGATAAGGGTGCAACTTTTTTTCCTTTCTTAATGCTTCAGTGCTGGGCTTCTGTCTGTTTTGAATCTATGCAGGAATTACGTGTAAATTCATATGTGCATCAGTCCTGTTGTGCCTGAAAGACTATTTCCTTGTAGTCATCTACTACCTCTGGCTCTTCCAATCTTTCTACCTCCTCTTTTGTATCAATACCTGAGCCTTAAGTGTGTGTGTGGAGGTGGGTGGGTGATGAAGACATCCAATATGGGATTGAGTGCTCCAAATACTCTCTGCATATTCCAGGTTATCCAGTTATGGACCTGTGTTAGTTCCCATCTACTGCAATAATCAACTTCTCTGATGAAGGCTGAGTATGCTCTGGTCCATGAAATATCAATATATCATGAGGAGTAATTTTATTGTTGTGTTTTATTTATTTATTTATTTTTAGCAGAACAGTTGTAGTAGCTTTCCCATAGGCCTTAACCCATGTAATCTCAGGGTCTTGGCTACTTTAGCAGTAAAAGCTCCATCTCATTGAGTGGGCCTTGAAGCCAATCAAAACTGGCTGATTACTCCCATAACATTTGTGCCACTATTGTACCAGTGTATCTTACAGAGAGCTTGCTGCTGTAGGCTGCAGGGTTCATAGTTGGATGATATTGATAGTTACTTTTCTGCTTCAGTAGTATAAGGAATAACTTCCAGCACAATGAATGTTAGTCCGTAGGTATGCTGGCTAATTTTCTTGTTAACTTGACACAAATCAAAGTAGTCATAAAGGAGCAAACTTCAACTGAGAAGATGTCTGCATAAGATCTGGCTATAGACAAGCCTGTAGAACATTTTCTTAAATAGTGATTGGTGTAGAAGGGGCCATTCCATTGTGGGTGGTGCTACTCTTGGCTTTGAGATTGCAGTTGCTCTAAGAAAGCAGGCTGAGCAAGCAATGAGGAGCAAACCAGTAAGCAGCACTCTGCCATGTTTTCTGCATCAGCTCCTGCCTCCAAGCTCTTGCCCTTTTTGAGTTCCTGTCCTGACTTCCTTCTTTGAAAAACAGTGATGTGGAAGTATAAGCAAAGTAAACCCTTTCTTCCTAGAGTTCTTTTGCTTATGGTGCGTCATCACAAAAATGGCAACCCTAATGAAGAGAGTAGGGTTGAAGCTTCTAGTTGGGTACTAGCTTGATTTCTCCATGCTCAATGGCATAAGGAAGTGTTGTATTCAGTAAGTGTTGTAATTTGGACCTTCCATCTGGTTGCAAAGAGTGAATAATAGCTTCAGAAATAGCTTATTATTGTTGTTGTTATTGTTGTTATGGTGAGCTTTTTGTTTCATTTTTTTTGTATTTTAAAAATTATTTTTGCTTGTTTGATTCTCAACTTTTGTTTTATTTTTTTAAAATGGTGGGAAAAGCATAGGAAAGTGGGGAGGACCCGGGAGGTATTGGGGGAGAGGAAAAACATGATCAAAATGTATTGTACAAAAAGTTTTAAATTAAAGAAAACTTTTAAAAAGAAGTCAAAGAACATAATCAAGTCTTGTATGTACACAATAAAAAAATCTTCATACAGACTTGTGTTTTAATCCCTGGAACACAGCTACATCATGTAGTTATCCAAGGTAAGCAGCAAGGTGTTAATGGCTAAAGAAAATGTGGGGAATCTTACCAAAGGACTGCTAATAATCACAAAATAAATCAAACCACTTCAGGACAATAAATAGAAGAAGGGGTCCCCAGGTTAAATGAAATAAACCAGCCCACAAATGCAAATGCCAAATGCTTTTTCTTGTATATGCAATATATTCACATACGTTTATCTGCTCTATACTTTATTATTTTAATTTGTTTTTTAATTTCATACATGATATAAATGCATTCTAATTTTTCTCTCCCTCTTCCTCTCCCTTCCTCTCTCATTGTTTCTCTCTCTCTCTCTCTCTCTCTCTCTCTCTCTCTCTCTCTCTTTCTCCCCCTCTCTCTCTCTCTCTTCATTTGTGTGTGTGTGTTCAAGAGTATTTGAGAAGAAATATTATGGGGGGTGGAAGGGACAGGCAATGATGGGTTGGATAAATGTGACAGATGTGATAACAGCACAAAATGAAACCAACTATGTTGTATGATTAATATATGATATTAAAAACTTTTATTGAAAAGGTGGTTATCTTTCATATCAAAGTTTCATGTATAGTTGCAGGAGCTGTTTCTATTACTAAAGTATTGACAGCCTTTGAGCTGTGGCAGAATGTAGGGTACAATGGCTCAAATGCAGGGTGTTTTTTTTTAATAATGTCTTCCTAGAATACCTTAGTTACTATTCTATTGCTATGAGGAGACATCTTGTCTAAGGTAAAGAAAGCATTTAATTGGGGGTTTGCTTACAGTTTTAGATGATTAGTACATGACCATCATTGGGAAGCAGACAAGAATGACACTGGCACAGTACCTGAGATCTTTACATGGGTCCTCAGACTGCACACAGAGTGACGCTGGGCCTGGTGTGGGTTTTTGGAACCTCAGAATCCACCCTTAGTGACACACCTTCTCCAGCAAGGCCATAACTTCACCAACAAGGTTGTACTTCCCAATACTTCCCAAACAGATCCAATTTCTGGGTCCACATGTTTAAATACATGAACCTTTGGAAGCCGTTCTCATTCACACCACTGCAACTGTGCATCACTGAACAATGAACCCATGGGAGCCGTTCTCATTTACACCACTGCAACTGTGCATCAGTGAACAGTGAACCCATGGGAGCTGTTCTCATTCACACCACTGCAACTGTGCATCAGTGAACAATGAACCCATGGGAGCCAGTCTCATTTACACCACTGCAACTGTGCATCAGTGAACAATGAACCCATGGGAGCCGTTCTCATTCACACCACTGCAACAATGCATCACTGAACAATGAGCCCATGGGAGCCATTCTCATTCACACCACTGCAACTGTGCATCACTGAACAATGAACCCATGGGAGCCATTCTCATTCACACCACTGCAACAATGCATCACTGAACAATGAGCCCATGGGAGCCATTCTCATTCACACCACTGCAACAATGCATCACTGAACAATGAGCCCATGGGAGCCATTCTCATTCACACCACTGCAACTGTGCATCACTGAACAATGAACCCATGGGAGCCAGTCTCATTCACACCACCGCAACAATGCATCACTGAACAATGAACCCATGGGAGCCATTCTCATTCACACCACTGCAACAATGCATCACTGAACAATGAGCCCGTGGGAGCCATTCTCATTCACACCACTGCAACAATGCATCACTGAACAATGAGCCCGTGGGAGCCATTCTCATTCACACCACCACAACAATGCATCACTGAACAATGCTTTTTGTTGTTTAGGTTCAGCAGTGACTCACATGGTTCTGTTCATGATGATCTGTCCTTCCATGATGATTTTTTTCAAATTTATTTTTATTGAAAATAGATTTTCATGTAATATATCATTATGGTTTCTCCTCCTCTGACTCCCATCTCTCAGATCCTCATACTTCCTTATCCCCCCCCCCC
>JABTXL010012716.1:9500819-9552701 GCA_025134845.1 Neodon shergylaensis | reverse complement strand
ATCTATCTATCTATCTATCTATCTATCTATCTATCTATCTATCTATCGATCTATCGATCTATCGATCTATCGATCTATCTATCTACCTACCATCAGCTATCTATTAAGACAGGGTCTTACTATGTAGCTCTGACTGTCCTGAAACTCACCATTTAGATAATGCTGTTCTTTATCTCTCAAATGTCCACCTGCCTCTGCCTCAGGCTGTGGTTTTAAAGGTGTTCATCCCCACTCTTGGCCAAGCTTTTTATTTTTAATTATTCACAAATCTTCAACTGTTCAAGTATAACAGTAATATTTTACAACATTCTGAGGAACAAAATGTATGTATCAGTCATAGACAAAATGATAGCAGTAACACAAAGGACAGAAAAGACATACAAAAGTATATTATAATTTCTTGCTTATGAATCATGTAACTATCTGACTAAACTGGCAAATTTATAACTGACATATTGATAACATCAGAAATATTCTAAGAAATCATGAAAATAGGCTTAATAATAATGCAATTTTGAAAATAAAATGAGTACCAATAAAAATTTTTATAAAATATGTAAATAAATGGAACGAATGGAAAATATAAGATGCTTCATTTAAATAATTTTATAGTTATATTAAATATATCAATATTAATTTGTAAATATTCACAAGATAAAGAAAACATCATAAGGGGACATTAAGAAAAAATTTTAAATCATATAAAAGTAAAAGTGAAAGCTGGCTGTGGTGGTCCACAGCTTTAATTATAGGCACTCTGGCTGCAGAGGTAGGTGTATTTCTGTGAGGTTGAGGTTAGCCTGGTCCACACAGCAAGTTCCAGTCTTTCGTCCTACACAATGAAACCCTGTCTCATTAAAAATAAGCAAATGAAAAAACAGTGTGCAAGAATGGGACATAGAACAGGATGGCGACTGATTTTGCAGTGATTTGCAGTAACAGATATTAGTATGTACTATGCAAACTTCCTTCGCTAGTGCTAAAGAAGTCAAGTGAGACAATGTAACACTTTGTGTTAATGTAATGAAGAAAGACACACTGAAAAGGCAGGAAGGAAAGTTGTATGTGTCCCTGATGTGGGAGTGTCATATATCAATCTGTTGATTTTATTGGTTAAGTAATAAAGGAACTGCTTGGCCCTCATAGGTTAAAACATAGGTGGGAGGAATAAACAGAATAGCATACTGGGAGGAAGAGGAAGTGAGCTCAGACTCGACAACTCTGCTCTTGAGAGCAGAGAAGCCATGCTCCAGTTTCCCGGACAGACGTGAGCGATGAAGCTCCAATCCAAGATGGACGTAGGCTAGAATCTTCCCGGTAAGCGCACCTTGGGGTGCTTACACAGATGATTAGAAATGGGCTAGTCCAGGTGTGAGAGTTAGCCGAGAAGAGGCTAGATATAATGGGCAAGCAGTATTTAAATGAATACAGTTTGTGTGTTGTTATTTCGGCTAGAATCTTCCCGGTAAGCGCACCTTGGGGTGCTTACACACATTATTAGAAATGGGCTAGTCCAGGTGCGAGAGTTAGCCGAGAAGGGGCTAGACAGAATGGGCCAAGCAGTATTTAAATGAATACAGTTTGTGTGTTGTTATTTCGGGCATAAGCTAGCCGAGCAGGCGGCTGGGGTGCTGGGGACACAGCCCCGGCCGCCCTTATTTCAACATGTCCCAACCTCCAGCAACTGTCATGAGACAGACTTTCCACTTAGGAAGCCTTGGAGAGAAAAGCCCAGTGCTGCCCAGAGCCTTTAACCCCAGCCAGTCTTCAATTGAGATGTTGAATTGCATTAGCTACAATGTTGAATAGTGCTACCACGCCTCTTCTAATTTGGACAGTATTGCTAGTGCAAGTTCCCACTCACTGAGTAAACAGAGCCCAAAACCAACAAAAGGTTCTGCTTTGTTGCTGAGTGCTGGGGCTGCTGAAGTAAAACCCAACATAGATAGAAAATGAAGGTCCTTATACACAGACTGCAGTTCACAGAACTTGCAGAATTATGTGGATCTCAGACAAATATCCCTTATGCTGGTGGGACAGACCTCTGTTGAGGTCTTAATTCTTGTTTGTACAGAATCCAGCAGTTATGCCATTGGGTATGATTCTGCCTAGCACCATCCTGGTGGGCAAGGCAATGTTTACCCTATAACTCCCAGTATCACAGCCTTATCACCCAGACTATCATTCACAGAGGCTCTAGACTTGTGTTGGTTCCAGACAGAGACCTACACCCAGTGGTACAGGCAGGAGTATATGATATGACCCTGGGCACACCTCATAAGTCTTTAGATTCTTGAGGATGGTGAGACCCAGGTATAACCTAACGTAGTGGCCAAGGGACTACTTTCACCATTTGTGCCCCTAAGACTTGAGCAGCATAGTACAGAGTAAAAATTAGTCTGACTGGGATAAGGCAGATGCAAACACTGGTAGAGTGTAGTGACGAGGTGAACAGGCCTGCTTTTCATCCTGCCCCAGCTCCTGCACAGTTAGCTTAGCCCCTGAATAATTACATGGAAACTCTATTCATTTAAACACTGCCTGGCCCATTAGCGCCAATTGTAGAAGGAGTGGTGGGCTGTGTTCCCACCTGGCTCCCGCACGGCTAGCTTTATACCCCCAAACAACAACACACAAATTGTATTCTTTTAAACACTGCTTGGCCCATTAGCTCTAGCCTCTTACTGGCTAACCCTCAAATCTTGATTAACCCATTTCTATTAATGTGTGTAGCACCATGAGGTGGTGGCTTACCGGGAAGATTCTAACCTGCATCCATCTCAGAGAGGAGAGCTATGGCATCTGACTCACTTCCCTTCTTCCCAGCATTCTGTTCTGTCTACTCCACCCACCTCTGTTCTGACCTATCAGGCCAAGCAGTTTCTTTATTAATTAACCAATGAAAGCAACACATAGAAAGAAGACCCACCTACATTAGTAGAGTAGCAGCATGAGGCAGAGAGTAGCAACACTAGACACTGGTCCTCTTCTATCAGACTTCTACTACAGACAGGTTCACCTGTAGCAGGTTAATGTGGTCTTGGGCCATGTGTTTACTTCATCAGTAGTTTGTAACAGCCTGGATTGAACTTTCCCATTGTTGTGTCTGTCTTGGTAGGTTTTAGACAGAGGTTCTGATGAGCTTGGTGAGTTGTTGGCTGTACATGTGATCTACTCTGGAGTCTGTTGATTCATAGTGTGCTTGCTTTTTGTAAGATTCACACAGTGCTTCATCACATGCTGACTGATGTGGGAAAGGCATCTGAACCTTCTTCAGTTCCATGAATGGCCCCTGGAAATGAATTAGATCTTCATATGCCTCTTGGCTCACCATTAACATTACTGTCAATTTGAGATAAACTTGGGCTAGCACTGCCTTTGAAATATTGTCAATGACCCAACAGCAAACTTTCTGACTCATGGACCTGGGTGCCATCCACTGGTGAAATGTTGATGTGACTATCAGTACAAAGAAAATAAGGCTGTTTACAATATCTTCAAAGACAAGCACAAAATCAGACTAAAAAAAGATTGCAATAGGGACTTGGTCATCTTCATCTGATGTTCATAGACATGCCATCTAACATTCATACTACAAGAAGTGCTTACACTTTGGAGACACTAAAGAAAGACCAGCTTTACCTCATCCTCCTCATAGCCTCAAGGTACAACACAAAACTGAATAGGAAAAACAAACACAAGACATGAAACCAACCAATAAACCAAACAGTCAGACAGACAGACAGATTAAAAAAAAACCCAAAGCCTTTGTGAAATGGAAACAATTAAGAATCAGAATGGAATCTTTGAGATAAAGAATTACACAAAGCAAAGTTTAAGAATGTGATACAAGACATCATCAGCAGCAGAAGAAACAAAAGAAAGAAAGTTAATGATCTCAAAGACAAGGCAGTTGACAACATGTAGTCAGAGGGAAAAATAATAGTTAGATAAAAGAGGGCCTGTGAAAATTTTGGATAACAGCAAAAGCTTTACAAATTGGTTGATAGTGTTTGAGAAGTACTTGAAAAGGTAAATGAGATAGAAAGTCTATTCAAACAACTCAAAACAAAAATTTCCAAACCCACAGAAGGAAGCAAATACATGGTACAGAAAGGTCCTACCTTATTAGGCAAATGGAATTCAACTATGCCTACTGCAAATGTAATCTAGTCCCCAGGGATAAAAGATAATGACAAAGTCTTCAAACCTTCAAGAAAACCAGAAACAAGAAAACATGTGTGGTCTTCCAGGTAGCCTGGCTTCAGGATTTCACTCAAAACCTTATGGGCTAGGAGGGCATATCGAAGTTTCAGTGAAGAATAGTTCTCAGTGAAGGTTATCTTTTAGAAGTTAAAGAGACAAGCTATTCTCAGACAAAAAGATGCTGAGCAAATACACACCAGATGTACACTAGAAGAAGGAAAGTCTTAGGAAGAAAACAGGTGTGAATGAATAGGAAGAAGCAGGAAAGTGCCAAATCTCACTTTATTTATAAAAATCTGTAGAAAAAAACTTAGATACTTCTATTTAATGAAAGTATGTACACAGACAAATTCAGAATGATCTAATATTTAAGTACAAAGCTGAAAGCTTTCATATATTTACTATAAAGATTGTGAAGCAAACTCATAAAAATTAACAACTGTGTGGTCTAGGGTGATGTTTAGGATTCAATGTGTTAAGGAATAGACAACATATATTTCAGGAACCAAAATTTCAAAGTGTGGCAAGGGAATGATCACAAGTATAGAGTTTTAATTAATTTAATAATAACCCACAAAGAAATAGCAGAATAGTTTGTATTTTTAAACAAAATAAACCAGCCTTTATTTGTAGAAATTTCACCCAGTAATTGAAAAATATATGATTTTCAGCACACAAACATGTTCAGAATAGACAACGTAGTATGTCATAAGCAGGTCTCAAAAACTTTGGAGAAATTAAAGTCATATTTTTATTAATCACAATACAATAAAGCTAGAAATGAAAAACTTTGGAAACTAATAAAATATTTGGAAATTAACCAACTTACTTTCTAACAACCAGTTAATCAAGGAATAAATCAAAAGTGAATTTAAAAGATTTCTTAAAACAAACAACAATGGCGATACAACAGAATAATGGCCAAAGCACTAGCAAGAGGGAGGTTTACCATAAACAGTGCCTGCCTTAAAGAGGAAAAAAAAATCTCATACAAACTATCCATTACTTGGTCTTCAGAAGGTAGACAAATAAAAACTAAGAAAATACCCAGTCATCAGAATGACAGACATTATAAAAATTAGGGAAAGAACAAATAAATTGGAAACTGAAAACAGTAAGACTTTAAAACAACATGAATGATTATTAAAAGTGCCAGTCTTTAGTAAGGAAACATAGGCAAACCCCTTAGCTAGGCTAAGAGAGATGACTCAGAAAACATCACTAGGGTCAAAGGAGAAACATTAGATGCAGTGCCACAAAAATACAAAGAATCATTCGACAGTGCTGTGGTAAGCTACATGCAGAGAACATTGATGACTTAGAAAAGGGGAGAAATTCCTGAATACATAAGCTTGCCAAGATTAAATTATGAGGAAACAGAAAACATGAACAGACAACACTGAGTAACAAGAATGAATCAATAATTAAAATCTTCCAACAAAGATCAACTCATAATCATACAAGATAAATTCATAAAAATTCTTCAATCAAGTCCCCCTCCTTCATCAGCTGGGGAGGAGGCAGAAATCTTTAATAAATAAATAAATTAAAAAAAGAAAGAAAAAAAATCTTGATACACTCTAGCACTGAGTAAATTAGCAAGCAAAGACCTGAAAGTTAAAATAAATGTACAATATGACCAATTTGAAAAAAAAATTCTTCATTATTCCAAAAATTAGAAGACAGAATTTCTCCAGTCACATTCTAAGAGATCAATCATAACATGCTATTAAAACCGAGAAATGATACATCAATAGTGACAAATCCTATGATAGGCCTGAGTCCTTGATGAACATAGATGCAAAAATTCCCAATACAAACTAGCAAACTAACTCCAACAACACATACAAGATTATTCACTGGCTCAAGAAAGATTCATCTCAGGTATGCAAAGATGCCTCCATGTGAAATCAAGTAAAGTGCAGCCCATTAATATAGAAGATGAAAACCCCATGATTATCTCAGTAGGCATGCAAGTTATTACTTTCTCCTACAATATCAGTGATTACAAAAAGACTAGAATTCTCTACCATTGCAAAGACAGAGAAAACAAACCTGCATGTTCTTCTAGAAATATAAATTAATGCAATCATTGTGAAAAGTAGTAAGGCTGCTATAAAAAGAAAGAAAGAAGAAATCTAGTTGCTATATGGTGCAGCAACATCACTGTAGAACTAGGAAATAGACTCGGCAATTTGAAGAGACGATGGAAGCGTTACTGCTAAGTTTTCACTTTGAGTGATGGAGAGGTTTTCTGTGTTGGATTTTCATCTGGAATGTGTATGAGCTGCTCCTACAAAGTCAGCTAGGGTTCCTGGATAGTGGATCCTCGAGGCCAAGGAAAGTCAGAAGAAACAGAAGATGGGATAGAATTGGGAGGTATGTCTGGTCATGCCAAAGCAGCAAAACACCCCAGAGTTTATTTCAGAATTTGCTCATACCCCAAAGCAGAACAAAGCACAGCACAGATGGTCAGTCAGTATCTAACCACAAGACCATTTCTGTCCTTGAGTGAGCAGCCTCCTCTCCAACTTGTGCTTGTTGTTCAGAAGCAGCCTTACTTCTATCTTGATGTTCCTGATATTATTGTCAGCAGTATACTTTCTACTAGATAGAGTGTTCTTTTCTCATGGGCTAAATCAGAAGTCTCTCATAGCCCTCAAGGTATAAGAAAAAGTAGAGCAGGCAAGCTTGAACTCAACTGATATTTTAAACTCAGAAATGACTCCAGATGGAAACTGAGTCACACGTGGGCTCCCAAAATTTCCTCCTTTTTAATTATATTTTAAGAAACTCTCAGAGTTTCTCAGAAAACTGTGTCTGCCTTAGGGGTTCCTTATTTCACTCAAGTCTTACCCATCATGGGAAAATGAATTCTAATGATCTATCTCCTGTCTTAGGTTGAAAAGAGACAAAGAAAACTCACCCATCTCTGACTGCAAGTCTCTGGTGTCAAGCTTTTAGGGAAGTGTGCGGAATTTTACTCAGTTAAGTTCTGAGCCCTCTTTCCACAGTGAGTTCATAATTAGCTTGAAAACTAAAGGTAAATTATGCCCTGAAGAACACAAGCTTCAACAACTGCAATACTACTAAGAAGTGAAGTAAATGTTGACCATGATGGAACAGGCATTTTAAATTATTCCAGAATATCTTCAACTGCTTTTGATGCATCAAAATCTATTTTTAGCATTTTTCAGTTCCTCAAATCTCTTGATGTAATTTAGCCAAATTTAAGGACTCATTATAATCATGCCAAATTCCCTTAAGATGTGCTTTAACTCTTTCCCAACCAATAATACTTTCATTATACACAAAAGATGTAACATAAATTCATTCATAGTTAGCATGACAATTCAGCTGGGCTCTGGTTTTTAAGCTCTGTAGTTCAGCTCCCCAAAATTGTATCAAATCATATAAAGCATTTACTTACAGTTCATTTTTACATCTATATCTTCTGTGTTTCCAATGTCATAGAAACATCCTTAGATAATTGTTTACCAAATCCTGCACTTTGAATAAACTGAGACAAATTCACTGAAGCAACTAGTAGTAAGCATAACAATAAAAGCAGAAATTCCTGCTGCAACTAATCCAACAGCACGTTTCTGACTACCTAAAGCTTTCTTAATTTCTTCAATTACTTGTAACCCTTTGTCATCAAACCATGGATCATTTACATGCACAGACAACTTTATAAAAAAAAGGTTATTTTAACACCAATACACGGGTATGATCATATTACGTGAGAAATACAGTTAGTCAAAATACAATCAGGGCATGATACATTAAACACAATACCATTCATGGAGATTTTTATCTCTCCCACAAAAAGAACATAAGGCATTTTGACACAAGCCAAAACAGTTCCTTTCAGGGGCAAAACAGGTTTTGAAGAACTGGATTGTTCTGCCACCTTTCCCATGGCAGCAGTGAGTTTCCAAATACAAGTTTGTAGAAATTTTGTACTGGAATACCACATTCCAGCTGGTAGTCCTTGGTCCCAAGATTCTGCTGTAGACAAAGGATCTTCTTGATTTCAGGACCAATCAAGAATGTACTCTGATGTTGTACTTTAATGGAATAATGCCAGTACATCGTCTCCACTACAAAGTTCTATTAGACTCTAGTAGTTCCTTCATGCATGGAGGAAATCTTTGAAGGGGTGAAGTATCATTTACCCAATTACCTTGAGGAAGAAATCACTTTGTAAAATAAGTACATTGTTTATCATGTCCCATTCCTAATTTTGGAAACACTCCAAGACATCCTTCCACAGCAATATTCTTTGCTAAACATACAAGAATTGTTTTACTATACCCAACATGAGAAAATTTTCAAGTAGTCAGGAACTCTTATACAGAAGGTTGATCTAAAAGATGTATATTGTTGACTGTGGCTACAATCTCCTTTCCTTCCCAAACAGCTGGATGTAAAATAGGTGGATCAGGAATATAGGCCCAGTCGATTTCACTCTGGCTTTTCTGGATTATCATCAGCAACATTCAGGATCAGTATCTCTCTGCTCCACACATGATGCCAATGAGCTTCAATTTCATCCTGTGAAAAAAGCACAAACATGCCCTTTCCCCATACCAATGCATTGTTGGTACCCTTTCATAAACAAGTAAATGGATCTTTCCATTAAACTTGAGCAAATTATGTGGTGGTGTTTTCATGCTGGTAGTGCTCTCCTGCCAAAATCTATTCATGAAAGATTGCTCACAGACATCCACATTTAAAAATTTTAAATTTTAAAATAAAATGAATATATGGTGATTGTGGGTCTAACCCTAACTCCCTCTTTTTATTATATTTTAGTTAAGCCTCCCATGTGCCCTTTCAAAATTCCCTGCCCCTGCATAGTACATCATCTCAAATCCTTGAGATGAGTTTGTTCCAGAGGCTGACACTGAGGTTTCAGCATCATTAGTTTAATGGAACTCAGAGGATTGCACTATGATGACGAGTTATTAACTTATATTTAGGACCTCAGTCTTCCTTTCAGCTTTAAAGACCATGTTCCCATAATTAACATAACTATTCATCAGTGAAGAATCACCCACCTTATTAATGTAGAAAATCAATCAGAATTAGCACATGGTTAAATATTCAACATTTTTATAGTTTCCCTATAAACTCAGCATTGCACATAGACGAATTCTTTTTCCTGTATCATTTCAGTCTCTTGGTTGCCCCTTGTCCTTCAGACAAAATGCAAATATCAAGTAATGTCTCCTCTTGTGAGTTCTTCTAGCAGTCCAGAACATTGTATAGATACATTTCAAACAAGAGCCAAATATTATATATAATATATATTATATGTATGTATCACAATAAGAATAATTTAAATTTGCATTAACATATAGAAATGTGTACCAGTGTGAAACTTTTGAAACTAGCAGCAGTTTTCTTTATGTTAATAAATAGTAATTTGTACCCAATTTTCTTTAAAGATGATAAGTATTTGTAACCCATCGGATCTGAATGATTATATTTTTCTTTTCCTGTGAAAACAAAAACATAATTTTCCCCAAATAATGCATCTTTAACTTTTACTTTAAAATCAACACTTCCCAAAGTATACAGATTGGTATAATTCAACATTTTTTTAAAGCAGACTCTTTCATGAAGCAGGAACCCCAAAGGACCATCTCACCTTTAGGCAAGATTAGCAGTCATTTATCTGTGGGTTCTGTATGTCCAGTTTTTATAGTATAACATGAAACAATCCAGGGAAGAGAAGTTTCTTGCTCAAATGGCTAACAAACTCCATAAGGAGCCTCTTCAATGCCCATTATCCTTTTGAAGTAATTGCTGTTGCCAGGAGGAGATGTGTCTCATTGTAACGAAAAGTCCTGAGTTATTAAAGCATTTTAAATGCCATATTCTGAAGGTCTGTGAACGATTTGAAGAACATCTTTCTAACTGAAATATATCTCTATGTATCTAGAAAACCTATCTAACATGACTACAATATTGACTATTATAGATGACTATCTATTAACGTATATTTAATTATACATTACTTTTTTTTTTGGTTTTTCGAGACAGGGTTTCTCTGTGGTTTTTGGAGCCTGTCCTGGAACTAGCTCTCTTGTAGACCAGGCTGGTCTCGAACTCACAGAGATCCGCCTGCCTCTGCCTCCCAAGTACTGGGATTAAAGGGTGCGCCACCACCGCCCGGCTTATACATTACATTTTTAAATGAACTATACAAATACAATACCTTAATCAAGAGAAGAAATATACATATAACAAGATTGACCTTAAATTTGCATCAATAAACCAAAATCCCTACCAATGCAAATCTCTATAGCATATTCCCCATTAAGTGTAAAAAATATTTATAGACAATATTGGGAATATGGATGTAGTTTTGTTCATACTGCTTTCTTCTGTTTGTGGGTGCTGTTAATCAGGTCTTTCATGGTGTATCCTGTGTGCTAGGTTCATCTCAGTCAGCAGTTGGGTGAACTAAGTTTTTGAGGGTATTCATGGCAACCTTTCAGGGGGTCATTGTCTATCAAACCACATTGGTCTGGAAGCAATCCACAGGTTCTCATTCTCTGTGGAAACAAAAGAAGAACCTCTTTTTCAAAGCAACTTATCTTTAGACTGAAATTCTGAAGTCAAGATACCTTTATAAATATACATGCTGGTTTAGCTTAGCAGTCCATACAATGAAATATCTCTCTATACTTAGCTCCTTCACAGTCATAAATTCAATGATTGTACAATAATATACATAATCCAGACTCTGTGAATTTTTTATATTTATGTGGCTTAGTTTTCTTTACTTCTTTTAATCTATGACTATCTGTATTCTGTCTCTTTAAGGACTTTACCCTTTTTTAAAGCATTAACTTTATTTATGACTCTCCATACTCTTTTTCTTCTCTCTTCTAAGCCTGTGTACATTTATCCAACATTATGACTCATCTGGATTTGCCTTTATTGCGTATCTGTAATTATTTTCTGACCAGAAGTCCTTCTTAAAAATGCTAAGCACTTAAGAATCTAAGCTGTGACATTAGTAGGTCAAATACAGTACTGTGTGTTTGCCCCACCCAGTCCAGCATGGCATAGCTGCTTGCACCTCTGAGAGTCACACACAGAGCCCCATTCTCAGTCACATAGCCAGTCCATGTCACCATTAAGCAAGCTGCAGCAGTCTGCTCACAAACCCCAGTCAAATGCTCTGTCTCCTGAAAGAGCCAGAGGTTGCACTGGCAGCATAGCCCATATAGCCAGCATTTTAAAATATCTGAGGCTTTTTTCTTGCCATGGCTGAATCAGGAAAATCTCTCTTAAAGGAGCTGTGGCAAGCTGCCAAGCTGCAGCAAGCCGCCAGCAAATAGCAAGAAGCTGTGTTAAACTTTTGTATTTTTTTTTTTTGTCTAGAATTCATTTTCAAGCCCTCTCAGGTTTTATGTGGATTTAATTGGCCATGTGGGTGCCAATTTTTAGCAAGGAGCTGCTTGTTCATTCCAGCCACCCAGAACCAAAATACTCACACAGAAACTGTATTAATTAAATCACTGCTTGGCTCATTAGCTCTGACTTCTTATTGGCTAACTCTTACATCTTAATTTAACTCATTTCTAGTAATTTGTGTATCACCATGAGGTGGTGGCCTACCAGCAAAGTTCCAGCATGTCTATCTCTGGTGGTATCCATAGTGTCTCCTCTGACTCAGACCATCTTCCTCCCTGCATACAGCCTAGCTTTCCCCACCTAGTTCTGCTAGTTCTGTTCTGTCCCTGCCTTAGGCTCAAAGCATTTCTTTATTCATTAATCAACAGAAGCAACACATAGAGAGAAGGATCTCCTATACCACCTCTCCAACATGTGCTTGCTGCTCAAAAGCTGCCTTACTTTCTTTTATTTTTTTTTTTCGAGACAGGGTTTCTCTGTGGCTTTGGAGCCTGTCCTGGAACTAGCTCTGTAGACCAGGCTGGTCTCGAACTCACAGAGATCCGCCTGCCTCTGCCTCCCAAGTGCTGGGATTAAAGGCGTGTGCCACCATCGCCCGGCGCTGCCTTACTTTCTATCTTGATATTTCAGAGGTTTGTCATTAGCAGTATCCTTTTTACTAGACAGTGTTCTTTTCTCATGGGCTAAATCAAAAGTCTCCCATAGCTCTCAAGGTATAAGAAAAAGTAAAGCAGGCAAGCTTGAACTCAAATGACATTTTTAAGTCAGAAATGACTCCAGATGAAAACTGAGTCACACATGGGCTCCTACAGGAATGGGTGAACTACTGTTTATAACTCTGGTTACATGCATGCATGTTTTTTGATTTGATTGACACCAAAATTTTTATTGCAAAATTGAACATAGTCATTTTGAAAGCTATTTAAGCTACACTTATTGTTGAGTATTCAAGAGGATTATATTTTACATGTCCTTAATTTACTGACATAATAAATAGCACCTGTAATTGAATAATGAATGAGCGGGCCATACCTAAAGCAGTAACATAAAAAATGGGTTTTAGGCAATTGAGTTAATAAAATAAATGTTTAATTTATTAACTTAATTTTCATGTAGAATACATTAAAAGCTAGAACTAAACCCAAAAGAAGAATAAAATAAAAGCAGAAATGAATATAATAGAAAAATGTTAAATCTATGAGCTCTCAATCAGTTTAATTTTTAAAAGAATAATAAGATTGATGTCTTTTCTTGTAGTATAATGAAACGAGAAAGAAAACAAGTTGCCCATTCAGAATTAGAAAGTAAGAATTGTAGATTTCTCAGACTTTAATAATGATAAAAGATAATATTAATATTAATATGATAAGAAATTTGAGATCTTAGATAATATGGGCAACTTTAATGAAGTGGAGAAATAACAAAAATTACATTGACACACACATCTATATATAATTAAAAATAAATCTCAAAAATGCTGTCATAATACTAATAATGGAAAGAAACTTTTCAGTATGACGAAAGTTGCTTTTGTGTGTGTGTGTGTGTACACACGTACATAGCACTTAATAACTAAAGTCAGAACCTATATACGATCAGGACACACAGTTTTAGCAGTTTAGAAAGGATATTATCAGGAAGTAGAAAGTAAAATTGTATTTACTCATAGAAATATAACACTATATATTGACAATCTTAAGCATTTAAAGGATATTTCAAATCATTAGATTAGTTTGTCAAGGTTACAGGATGTAGATTTAATATTGAAGACTCAGTTACATTTCTATGTAATGAGCAGTCAGAATACATTAAAAATTATAATAAAAATTTATATAACATATAGTAATCTTAAAATAATGAATATGTAATAAATAAGAATATGTAATAAATGTTATAAGATAAAAGATGAAAGCAACTAAAGTTTCTAAATAATTAAGAGATATAAAATGTGATTAATATTTGCTTATACCAGTCAGTATATTATAAACAAACCCAATTAAAATTTTATTCAATTTTATGCTAGAAATCAGACTTTATAAAATAGTTACATGGAAATGAAAGCACTTTTTGAAAGATGAACATATTTTAAAATTTCTTTTAAAATACCTGTCTTGAGTTTCATGGTCAAACTGCAGTAATCAAACAATGTATTTGCATAGAGATAGCTATATACTAAAAATGAATAATATAGAAACAATTTAACAAATATCATGCTGTGTTAGTATTTCTAGTAAAACTCTTAAATACATTTTTTGTAATATGATTGTTTTGTTTTCAATTTTAAGTGCAAAATTCATTTCCTGTGAAAATAATGAAATTTATTTCAGAATCAAGCACCACATGGGGGCACTGTCGACCCAGATATTGCTAAATGTCCGAGGCTGCTGAAGAGCTAGCACCACTTCAGCCTCTGTGTCTTTCTGTGTTTTCAAATAGGTCATCTAAAGCAGAAGATAAATGTACACTATGTCTTAAATGCAGAAACAGAATTCTTTGTTATATGAATTTATGTATAAAGAACATGCTGCAGCACCTGTCCAAGACATGAAAATACTTTAAGTATGGTTGAATTTTATTTGTTGTTTGTTTCTATCTGCTTACAGATGGAAAACTCCAGACCAAAGCATGGAATAAACTTTTGCTAAAGGCTAGACTTTGCCACCGACATTCATTTTGAATACACACAACACTGGTTGGTGTGTGTGATGGCAGAACAAAGCCGCAGTGCTTTTTGGTGAACAGCCAAAGCACTTACACATGAGGACAGAGTTGAGTTGTCACTGCAGGCTGAGACACCAAAAAAAAAAAAAAAGACTCGGGAAATCTTGCTCTAGTGATCTCGTCACTCTCATCCCACCTTCTGTGCTAAAAACTCTTCACCAAATATTTTCTATCGTGTGTGAATAAAATATTTACCTTCTGAGATTTTAAATGTGTGTATACAAGGTTGGGGAAAGTTTCATTGTATAATTTCTTGCTCTCGAATAACATCTATCCTGAGTGAACATCTAAATCATTATCAGATTTGATACCTTGGAGCCCATAAGATAATGATGTATATGATTTTTTCTTTATATCATACATTCAATAAAATGAGAATGGCAGTTATAGGCAACAGAGTGAATATTAATTCTATAGGAGATGATATTTTATACATAACTTGAGATGATTCCTGCTAAAGAATTGAAGCTCAGTTCCTTGGCAGCAAGTCCACAAGCTGTAGCAGAGGAGGGTCTTCATCTCCTAGACTGACTCACATACTTAGTTACCCACGGAGTGTCAGATATGACATGGGCGCCCAAATATTTCTTTTTCGAAAAAGTCTCATACAATCCTAGTTAATCTGGAACTCATTGTGTAATCCACGTTTATTGGAATTTTCAACCTTCCTGTCTTGGCCTACTGAGTACTCAGTTTATTGGTATGTACCCCACACTCAGATCAAAAATATATGGAACAAGTACATCTTTGAGTTTTTTCAACATAATCAAAAGTTCACTTGTTAAAGATGCCATGAGTAGAAAAAGTTGAAGACGCCCTGCCCTAAATCATAGCTAATTTTCTCAGGACTAGTTAGACTCCTCATAGGGCCCTTGTTATGACAAAACAAAAACAACTCTTGAGTATTTCTAGAAGGAAGAATCAGAACAATTAGCCCCAACAACAGGGATCCTTAAAGCTGATCCCTGTTCTTGTTCTTCATCCAGGTGGTGTAGAAGGTTCTCCTTAATTTTCAGAAACAAATGAAACTGTGAACTGTGTGTTTATCTTAAGTTCCAACTACCAATGTCTTGGTAAACAATCAGAATCTAGATTGTGCTTTTTCTGTGCTTCTAAAAATGTTCTAATTTCCAAGCAAATATATTTATATATTTTGGTAGCATTTAATAACACCCTTACGAGAATGTGCCTACCATTTAAAAAGGACTTTGCAAAACTGGGACATGTTACTTTCTTAACTAAATCACTTACATTTTATTCACTGACGTGTCCTAGATTCCTTATTTTTTTTTATGGAAACAGGCATATGACTGAAATTGCTAGCCATTAGGTTGACTTTCCTGATTGACACATGTTTGATCTGATTTCTCCATGCTTTAGGCCTGGCTGTTAGCCACACATGGAAAAGCACATATAAAACTTCAAGTACAGTCTATTTTGGAATTCTCTTGGTGGTACCAAGTTCACTATGAAAACATATTTTCATGCTTCTCTACAAAGCACAGAGTAAACTAGGTCCTGTTCTTCTGACCATAGATTTATCTCTTCATGTGGGAACATAGAGAGCTAATGAGGCTAAGAATAACTTCTTTAATGCTGGTTGAGGGATATTAGAACTGAAATATACTAAAGGTGAGCAGTGTCGCATTGTGTTTTGAACATCATGAGCATAGAAGCAAACTGCTTCTTTAGCTTCTCATTTTTATTTATTTCTCATTTTTTAGGGAATATTACTTGCAAAACTGTAAATGTAATTATTTCAAACAGCATAAAATACAGTGTACAGTATAAAAGTCATTCTACGGTTCTAACGTTGCAATTTTAGTGTATAAATAATTATCTCAGGAAAAGGTTAGAGACCCACTTAAGGAGTGTGTATTCTGGATACATAGGCTGGATTGTGTCTGTTCCCATAGTTGCCCCATGGGTGTGAACAGGCTACCAAAAGTCCAGCATGATACTTAGAGTTCTTGTAAATCACTAAATCTTAAAGGAACAGGACAAAAAAGACTAGAGCTCAGTAAACATAAGTCTGTAAGAGACAAAGGAAAGTTTCTACTCTAATAACAGCCTTAGGGGAGAAAGATGAAATAAATGACAGATGTTTATGTGTGCATCTTGAATGAGTTTGAATATTTTTGATGATGTTATGTGGAACCAACACCAACTTTGTAACTAGTAACCTGCACAACAGTTCTTGCTACTTAAATGATCCATTAACATCCATGTCCTCATTATAAGATAAACACAAAATTTGCTAATTCATACATATGTAAAGTATATTTGGAGTTGTGTTTGCTTGGCTCATTGAGGGTGAAGCATGCGCAACACAAATTGAGCTAACATGTGGCAAAGCAACTAATAATAAATATTTGTCTAAAAACTAATTAATGCACAGTTCAATAGGGACAAGAAAAATGACAGAATTAACCTTATCCATGGTAAGTGACTCATGGTAACCTCTTAATAACTATTTATTTAATATGATGACTGATGGGGATTTGGGTTCACATTTTGAGACTTATCTATAAAATGTCACTTGTATCATGCTGCATATTAATGTCCCCTGCTTTGTCTTAAATGAAGTATAGCAGCCTAAGCTAGCAACCTCCACCACACCAGGCCCAAGCCAGTGATCTCCACAGGAGCAGACCCAAGCAAGCGACCCCTGAGGGACCAGGCCCAAGCCAGAAACCTCCACAGGAACAGGTATGAGGGCGCAACCTCCCCCCAAGGGAGCAGGCCTGAGCCAGCAACCAGGGACCAGGCAAGAACCAGGGAACTCTGTGGGATCAGGCCTAGTAGCCTCCATAAGAGCAGGCCTGAGCCACGGACATCCAAGGGAGCAGGCCCAAAAGAGCTACCTCTTCTGGAGCAGGCCTGAGCCAACCACCTCCTCTAGACTAGGCTTAAGTCAGCAACCTCGATGATTGGAAGCCCAAGCCATTGGCTTCTATGGAAGCAGGCCCAAGTCAATGACCTCCTCTCGAGTAGGCGCAAGCAGCAACCTGCACCTGAACAGGCCAGATCCAACCACCTCCACAGGACAAGGGCTGAGCCAGCGACCTCCACAGGAGCAAGCCCAAGGAAGAAATCTTCATGGGAGCAAGCCCAAACGACCTCAGGAATTGCAGAGTGACATCCAGGAGCACTGAGTAACCTCCAGGAACTCTGTGTGACTTTAATGGGTGGTTGGTACAGTGGCCCTGACTCCACCACGGGGAACAACCATATGAGACTTGGATCCACTGGCACCTGGAAGATTGATCACCAGACAGCCCCAAATACACCAATCAGAGGAAAAGAAGGGTAGACAAGGTAAGAACACCACACTCAACACTCCACACCACAAAGAACAACAGAACACCAAAAAAAAAAAAAAAAAACTAGTGGCCCTAAAATAGCAAGACTTGAACACCCCAATACAGATAAAACAGAAGAAAATGACCTAAAGGATAACTTTAGAAAAATGTTTGAGGCTCTTTAAGAGGAAATGAAAAATTCTCTCAAAGAAATGGAGGAAAAGACAAACAAAAATCAGAAGACATCCCTTAAAGAAAACCAAGAAAAAGCAGTCAAGCAGATGAAAGAAATAATTCAAGTCTTGAAAACTGAAAAAAGGGACAATCCCCCCCCCCCCACACAAATCAAGGGAATTCTGGAAATGGAAAATATGAGAAAATGATCAGTAACCACAAATGCAAGCATAAACAACTGGATACAAGAGATGGAAGACAGAATCCCAAGTATTGAAAATATGACAGAGGAAATAGAATCATCAGTCAAAGAAAATGTTAACTCTAACAAACACTTAACACAAAATATCCAGGAAACATAGGACACTATAAAAAGACCAAACTTAATAAAGATAAAAAAGATAAAAAAAGGAAAAGAAGTCTAACTCAAACGCACAGAAAATATATTCAACAAAATCATAGAAGAAAACTCTCAACCTAAAGAAAGCTATGCATGTGAAGATACAAGAAGCTTACAGAATGCCAAATAGACTAGATAAAAAGTCCCCTTGCCACATAATAATCAAAACACTAAACAAATAGAATAAAGAAAAAATATTAACAGCTACAAAGGCAAAAGTCTAAGTAACATATAAAGGCAGACCTATCAGAATTATACCCGACTTCTCAATGGAAACAATGAAATCCTGAAGGTCTTGGTCAAGTGTTATGCAGACCTTAAGAGATCACAGATGCCAATCTATGCTACTATACCCAGCAAAACTTTCAATCACCATAGATTGACAAAACAAATTATTTCATAACCAAATTTAACCAAAACCTATTCACAAACCTAGCTCTACACAAAGTGCCAGAAGAAAAATTCCAACCCAAAAAATGTTAGCTACATTCACAAAAACACAGACAATAGATGATCTTACAGCAGCAAATCCCAAAGTATGGAACACACACACAATAATGCCACCAAAAATGATAACTAAAATAACAGGAACTAGCAATCAGTAATCATTAATATCCCTTAATATAAATGGACTCAACTCAATATAAAAAGATAGAGGCTAACATATTGGATATGAAAACAGAATCCATCTTTCTGCTGCATACAAGAAACACACCTTAACCTCAAGACAGAAATTGCCTCAGAGTAAATAGTTGGGAAAATTTTTTCTGGTCAAATAGACCTAAGAAATAAGTTGGTATAGCTTCCTAATAATCTAACAAAATAGACTTCAAACTAAAATTAATAAAAAGAGACAAAGAATGACATTTCATATTTGTCACAGGAAAAATCCATCAAGAGGAAATCTCAATACTGAACATCTATGTACCATATACAAGGGAACTTTGATGTGTAAAAGAAACATCAATAAAGCTTAATCACACATTAAAACCCACACACTAATAGTGGGAGACTTCAACATTCTACTCACACCATTGGACAGGTCTGTCAGACAGAAAATTAACAAAGAGATAAGGCGACCAATAGATGTTATGACTCAATGGGGCTTGACAGACATCTATAGGACATTCTATCCAAACATAAAAGAATATGCCTTCTACTCAACACTTCATGAATCTTCTCAAAAATTGACCACATGCTAGGTAACAAAGCAAACATCAACAGATACAAAACAATTGGAATATCCCATGTATCTTATTGGATCACCAGAAATTAAAATTAGAATGCAACAGCAAACATAATTTCAGAAAGCCAACAAACACATAGAAAATAAACAATGCTTACCTAAATCACCAATGGCTCAATGGACAATTTTTGGATAAATATATTTACCAAAATTAAATCAAGAACAGATCAGCAAATCAAATAGACCTATAACCGCTAAAGAAATAGAAACACTCATCAAAAGTCTTCCAACCTAAAAATGCCCAGAACTGGATGGTTTCAGTGCAGAATTCTATAAGATTTTCAAAGAAGAATTAATATCAATACTCCTCAAATTGTTTCACACAATTGAAACAGAAGGAACATTGCCAAACTCTTTTTACAAAGCTACAATTACCCTGATACCCAAACCACACAGACACATTACTAAGAAAGAGAATTACAAACCTATCTCACTCATGAACATTTATGTAAAAATACTCAATAAAATATTTCCAAACAGAATCCAAAAACACATCAGAAAAATTATCCACCATGACCAAGTAGGCTTCATCCCAGAGATGCAAGAATGGTTCAACACACAAAAATCCGTCAATGTAACTCACCATATAATTAAACTGAAAAAAAAAAAAACCACAATCATCTCATTAGATGCTGAAAAAGACTTCAACCAAATGCAACATCCTTTCATGATAAAGGTCTTGGAGAGAGCAAGGATACAAGGAACATACCTAGATATAAGAAATGAAATATACAGCAAGCTAAAAGCCAGCACCAAACTAAATGGAGAGAAACTCAAAGTGATTCCAGTGAAATCAGGAATAAGACAAGGTTGTCCACTCTCTCCATATCTATTCAATATAATACTTGAGGTTCTAGCTAAAGCAATAAGGATACAAAAGCGATCAAGGGTATACAAATTGGATAAAAAAGAAGTCAAACCCTCACTATTTGCTGATGATGTTATAGTTTACATAAGTGACCCCAAAAATTCTACCAAGGAACTTTTACAATTCATAAACACTTTCAGTAATGTAGCAGATACTAGATAAACTAAAAAAAATCAGTAACCCTCCTTTGTATAGATGATAAGTGGGCTGAGAAAGAAATCAGAGAAATATCACCCTTCACAATAGCCACAAATAACAAATTTCTTGTATCAACTCTAACCAAAGAAGTGAAACACCTTTGTGACAAGAACATTAAATTGTTGAAGAAAGAAATTGAAGACACCTGGATGGAAAGATCTCCCATGTTCTTGGGTAGGTAGAATTAACATAGTAAAAATGGAAGTTTGGAAGTTTTACCAAAAGCAATCTACAGATACAATGAAATGCCCATCAAAATTCCAGCAAATTCTTCACAAAAAACAATACTCAACTTCTTATGGAAAAGCAAAAAAACAAACAAACAAACAAAAAATCAAAATAAAACAAAACCCCCAGGATAGCCAAAAATAATCCTGTATAATAAAAGAACTTCTGGAGGCATCACAATCCCTGACTTCAAACTCTACTACAGAGCTACAGTACTTAAGACAGCCTAGTATTTGCATAAAAACAGACACGATGACCAATGGAACTGAATCGAAGACCTGGATATCAATCCACACACCTACGAACACCTGCTATTTGACTAAGACACAAAGAACATAAAATGGAAAAAAGAAAGCATATTTAACAAAGGTGCTGGCATAACTAGACATCAATATGTAGAAGAATGAAAATAGATCCACATCTATGGCCATGCACAAAACTCAAGTCCAAATGGATCAAAGACCTCAACATAAAACCAACCACATTGAACCTTATAGAAGAGAAAGCAGGAAGTACACTTGAACACATTGGCACAGAAGATCACTTTTTAAATATAACCCCAGTAGCACAAACACTGAGAGAAACAATTAATAAATGGGATGCCTTGAAACTGAGAAGCTTCTGTAAAGCAAAGGACATGGTCAACAAGACAAAACGGCAACCTACAGAATGGGAAAAAAATTTCATCAACCCCCATTGGACACAGGGCTGATCTTCAAATTATACAAAGAACTCAATTGGTCATCAAAAAACAAATAATCCAATAACAAATACGGGTTGAAACAGAGAACTCTCAACAAATGAATCTAAAATGGTTGAAAGACACTTAAGGAAATGCTCAACATCCTTAGCTTTCAGAGAAATGCAAATCAAAACAACTCTTAGATTCCATCTTACACTTGTCAGAATTGCCAAGATCAAAAATACTAATGACATCTTATGCTGGAGAGTATGTGGGTTAGAAGGAACACTCCTCCATTGCTGGTGAAAAACTGGCACAGCTGATTTGGAAATCAATATAACGATTTCTTAGAAAAGTATTGAACAACCTACCTCAAGACTTAGCAATACCACTTTTGGTATATATCCAAGAATGCTCAATCATACGACAAGGACATGTGTTCAACTATGTTCATAGCAGCATTATTGGTCATAGCTAGAACCTGGAAACAACCTAAATGCCCCTTACTGAAGAATGGATAAAGAAGATGTGGTACTTTTACACAATGGAGTACTACAGAGCAGAAAAAAAATAATGGCATCTTGAAATTTGCCGGCAAATGGATGGAGCTAGAAAACATAATATTGAGTGAGGTAACCCAGACCCAGAAAGGCAAACAGCATATGTAGTCACTCTTAGGTGGCTCTTAGATATAAAGCAAAAAAAATCCAGCCTACAGTTCACAATCCTAGAGAACCTAGACAACAAAGAGGACCCTAAGAGAGACATACATGAATCTAATCTATATGATAAGTCGAAAAACACAATATCTCCTGAGTAAATTGGGAGTGTGAAGATCATTGGAGAGAGTATAAGGGAAGGGGAGAGAAAGGGAGGAGAGTGGAGAAAAATACATAGCTCAATAAATGCAATTAAAAAGAGGAAAAAAGTTATATTTGACTTTAAAAATAAAATATTTAAAAAAGATGATAATTCTGCAAATTAATGTTTCTATATCTGCTGCTGGCATTGAAATATAGTTGAATTTTAGTCTTAACAATAGTTCAGAAAATGACTATAGAGCTCAACTCCTTTTGGAGCTTATCCCTCAGTAGAGAATGTATTATTCACCACCTTTTAATGTACTTCTAAACAAGAACACAGTGAGCATGAATCATGGAAAACAAGTATCTGAATGTTCATAAAATTTTGATACTAACATCTTGTCATGGACTTTGCTATTTCCCATCTGTAGTAAACAACACAAACAATTCATTTTACTGTGCCTAATTCCCTCCAACCCCTGGAAACTAACAATTTTTATTTAGTTCTCCTGAGAGACAAAGATATGGTTTATTACTTATAGATGTTAGAGAAGAGAATTATACATTATAAAGCACTTTTTATTATTAGAATTTTAGAATTATTTTACATTAGAGGTCCCTTCTTTCTTTCGGAAACTTTCTGCCTGAATACTATTATGAATGGTGAGATGCCTTTATTTAGAATACAGAGGACACAGAAAGTCTTACAAAATTCAAGTATGGCGCCTATTAGAGGTTGCCCGCTTTTCTGGCCCCATCATTCTTGGCTCTGAGCTCTTCCATTCAGATGAGCTCACCCTCTGTTCTACAGTGTTCGCTTCAGTCAGGAAGTGGAACAATTTCTACTTGCAAGCGCCACTCTTTCTCTTTTGCTTAAAACCCCTTTCTCCTATCAGAAATTCCTGCAGTCATGTTTGTTTGATCTTTTCCTCCTCCATCCACAGCCCCCACCATAATTCTCGGTCCCTCTCAGTAAATTTGAGAAATCCTAACAGGCAAATACTGTTAGACATCCTTTAAACAGGTCTCAATTTTATGACCTCCAAGGCATCAAGGGTTAATGGCATTGGAGAGGCTGTTGACTCAAATCTTATGTACTGGAATGAAGTCAGTCAGTTCCCATTCGACAGAACCACAACTATCAAACTAATTACTAACATCCCAACCTTGTCACACCACCAGTTTGGCTGCTGGTAATTTGCAGAGTACACAAGCAAATACAGGTCTTAAGGCATTTGTTCCTTCTCTGATGCTTTCCTTCTCTCAAGCTCTTGGGATCTTAAGGATAGAATGGGTAATGTTGAGACAGGCAGAATAGGACAATCCTATTTGATAAATGTACTTTCCAATCTTTTTTAGGTTATAACTTGATTAAAGCCTTTTATCTTCTGAGATGTATATAAACTGTTTTTAAATATTCCATGGATATGGCAAACTCTATCTTTTCCATTAAAAGGGTAAACATTCTCCATATACAATCAAGTTTATGTTTTAAACTATATCTTCTTCAAAATTTGTTATATTTGTTTGTTTCTGAAAATAATTTATCAAAATTGATTCTATACATTTCTTCTTAAAGCTATATATACTTATATACCACGTTTAATTGTCCACACATATTTATGAAATATTGCATTTGCTATAATTACCCAGTATTTCTCTGATTCCTGATTACAGCTTTTAATATTTGTAAAGGAAAAGTATGTCAAACTGATCCCTGTAAGAATATTCAAAACAGCTTTTTGTAAAGAATTTTGAATTCCTGACGTAGGCGTAAACAATTTTCTGACAAAATAATGGGATTAAGATCTTCTTTGAAAACCAATTACTCAATGACCCAGATGGCTGCCCATCTCAGTCTAATGATTGTCAAACAGATGTTCTTTTTCTGTTTGTTTCATTTATAAAGTATTTATACATATAAATAAATGTTTTAACTGGCTTGTTTTATGTCTTCTTAGGAACAATCTTACAATAACACTTTGACACTGTGGCAAACTTGTGGCAGGAGTTTTAATGTTTAGGGCATCCCGTATCTGATATTCATATAGTCATAGGCTAATGTTTAGGTTGAATATGAGTGCTCTTCACTGATGATTGCGATTGACGTTTGATCCACAGATTTCTGCTCTAGCCATGTGGTAAAGCCTTTGGGAGGTGGACCTAGTGGGAGGTCTTTGGCAAGAAGAAAAGGAACAAATGCCTTAGGAAGCGTATTTGTTTGTGTATTTGTGAGAACATTCTCTTGGACTCCTTGGCAGTTCTTATAGTTATGACATTGATAGCACTTATTGTGTCCCGGCTTCGTATTCCAGACATGGCCTCTGGATGACCCCTTCTACATGTGTTTCAGCTGTGTTGCACCACCACTGGCCTCACCAAAGTTCTAACCAGTTACAACCAAGGGGTCTACACAGTTCTACATGTGTTTCAGCTTTGCTTCACCACCACTGGCCCCACCAAAGGTCTAACCAGTTATAAGCAAGGGGTCTACACCGTTCTACATGTCTTTCATCTGTGTTGCACCACCACTGGCCCCACCAAAGGTCTAACCAATTACAACCAATTCGACTTTAAACATCTATTTGTGGACCTGAGCTAGTCATTTAATTATAGTGATGAAAGTTGCCTCATACACACTGTTTACTCACTTTTTCTTTCTTTTTGTCATTTTTAATTATAATAATAAAAAATCACTTAACTGACTTTTATTGGTATAAGAGAGTGGAGTGGGCATTAATTAGGTTTTTGACATTCTCCAAAAGTCTGGTCTTAACAAATTTGATTTATTTGTAGTTGGTATAGTGAGTGGATATACATATATAATTCATACACATACACACACATGTTTATATAGGAATCATCCCATCATGAGCTGGTTTTTGTCAGATTGACTAGTCAGCTCTTCATTTGAAAAGAACAGTTATATCTGAGTTCAGCGATGAACAAGGGTGTGGACCACAAAGAAGCTGATGAGATCATCTTATCTTTTATGAAATTGATTTCTGTTGCACTGACACTGCTTTGCATTATCAGTTCCTGATTGTGGCTGTATTGGGAAGGAAAGGGGCTATGACTCATGGCAGAGAGGTGATAATTTATTTGTGATCTAACAAGTAAACCTTGCTGAAGATCAGAGTGCAGAGCTAAACTACTAGTTAGCTGTAGAGGCCAGGCAGTGGTGGCATATACCTTTACTCCAGCACAAGGGAGGCAGAGTCAGACAGTTCTTACCCCTTTAGTTATCACAATCCCCAGTTATGCCAAGTCTCACTGGACTAGTGTGCCAAGCCTTCTTGATAGTCAGAAAGAGGGAGGACTCTTTTTACATAATGTGGTTAGTGAATAAAGGATTGGAAGGTAGCTGATGCACCAAGATGTCTATTAGTAGTCCCTTGCCAATTTAACTAGTAAGTAAACATAATCAGAAATAATGCCCTGAAATTATGATCTCCAGGAATTCAGATTTTTCAGGATATGAAGTCTTGTCCATTCTGCCAGATGAACTACCTCTATCAACAGAAGTATTTGATGTTCACATAAAATGGATAGTGTAGAAGGGAAATGGTGATTTCTAACTCACTCACTGTAGGGTAGCTGAAGCAAGAAGATGCACAAAAGAGAAGAGGATGCTAGAGTTTACTACTCACAGTCTATCTACTGAAAAGAGGTGTTGGTTTCCCAAGAGGATGTAAATGTTTGCTGAGATGATTACATGTGACCATCCCTTTCAATTTCCCTCAACCAAGGAAGCTTCCCTGGCTATAGTTATAACCCTGTACTAGGGCATTCCATGTCTAACCCCTGGTCAATGTAAAAAGTTAGACCCTTCTTCTAACTCAGGGCATCTCTGAAACACTGCTTTAGTTGTAGAGTGTTTCTAAGGAATGACTAAGACCTACTATATAAGAAATGTGTCCTCTGCCTGATTCTGATTCTCCAAATCCATAGAGGGGCTGCTTCAAAGTAAAGTCCATAGAAAGCATTTGCACTTAGTTCTCTGAATATGTTTCCTAGAGAAATTGTGTCAGACTATTAATTTGCCTTTAAAATTACAGACAATTTTATGTTTACACTTGCTTGTTTCTTTTGAGCCTTTCTATGTATCCCAAGCTGGCTACGAACTATCAGTCTCGTTTCATAAGTTAGTATACTT
The DNA here is from genome assembly GCA_025134845.1 of Neodon shergylaensis. NCBI lineage: Eukaryota > Metazoa > Chordata > Mammalia > Rodentia > Cricetidae > Neodon > Neodon shergylaensis. The sequence continues at coordinate 9,526,283 of JABTXL010012716.1, read as the reverse complement.
TGGATTTGGCAATAGGTAGAATATGACACTTATTAAGGTCCTGTGATTCTGCTGCCTCAGTCTCCCAAGCACTGGGATTATAGGTATGTCAAACTATGTCTCACTGATTGTTTGCCTATATTTCATTACCTAGTATATACATGTATTTAATTATCATGTAGTATTCTATAAATATGTATAATATTTTATGGCAATTCAGAAAATTATATTGCATGTTAAAACTGGTTCAGCTCCTAAAAGTAAATTGAGCAATTGATTTTTTAGTAAATGTAAGATTGTGAGCAATCAGAAAAGTTAATATATTCCTACTTACCTTGTTTTTCCTCTTTTGCCTAAACAAGCTTGCTTTCTTGAGTTATTAAAGAATTCAGTCTATGGCTATACTACACGGAGCATGCCTGGTCTTGTCTAAAAAGAAATTGATTCAATTTTCTAATTCCTAACCCATAAAAGCATTATGTTTCTGTCTGGATATCTTCTGACTAATAATAGATTGAATGAATTTTATCTTATTTTATTACTATAATTGATAGACCACTAAGTAGAACCTGAGATCATTAATAAGGCACAATATCATCAAATTTGTTGCAAGATAAATTTATTTCATTCAGGTTTCACACATTACTAATTGTGTGTCTAGCTGCTTTTTTAATGACAGAGTTATGGCTAGATTTGTTCTAAGGGACAAAGTACTAAATGTTCATCAAACTGGCCAGACTAGAAGTCTCCTTGTAAAACACATTAGTATTGTGTTAAGAAGTGCACACGACTGCTGGATTCAACATTATGCTATAATACTTTTTGCTTGCATGTAGGAGGTACTGTTTCCTTATATGGTTTTCCATTTATGTGAGCTAAAATCATGTGATCTGATAGTTTATTATTGTTAGTTCAGGTGTAGAACAGTAATATAATGTACATTTCAAAAATCTGGAAGAACAGATGGTCTTGAAGACGTTTGCCATGAAGAAAAAATTGAGTTTTCAGGTTATAAATGTATTCAACTAAACTTAAACATTAGGCAATTGTATACACATACCAAAACAGTATGTAGAATCCTACTAATACTTATAGATTTTATATTCTTATGTATAGGTTAAAATAAATAGACGAACAAAATAAATTAAGCACATAATTAAAAATAAAAACTCATGTAACTTTGTGAAATAATTACACTCGCACTCATTCCACAGAATCACCATTAGCAATAGTTTATTTAAATTTATTAACACTGTAACTGCAAAGAAAATATTTTCCATGATAAGATGATATACAAGTAACACAGTCCATGTACGATGAAATACAGATGTCGCAGAATGCAGAAGCAGACCATAGTATACGTGGTCAGCTGATTTCTGAGAAACATTACTGTGTGTGCAGGAAAGAATATTTTATCTCTTCATTAGATGGCTTCTTAGCTTCATTTTCTGTTGCTGTGATAAAACACCAAGGCAAAACCAACCTAAAAGAGAACGAGTTTACTTTGTCTTACAGCTAAAGGCTAGAGCTCATCATGGCAGGAAGTCACGATAGCAGAAACTTGAAACAGCGACTCACATCACACCCACAATCAGGAAGCAGACAGTGATGAATGCTGAGACTGCTCAAATCCCTTCTTCAGTTTACACAGTCCAGGATCCAAGCCAGGGGATGGTGCCACCCACAGAGGGTGGGTGTTCCCACCTCAGTCAAGACAATCAACATGATCCATGAAGGTCCATGAGCCCATCTCCCAGGTGAATCAGATTCTATGACAGATAACTGTTATAGACAGTTATTTGCTAAAAGGGAAAGGACTCTGCCTTTAACCTCACACTGAATATCCAAAGTCTACTCAAGATGCTTTGCTCAGATAAAAGTGCAAGAGGAAGCGAAAGAAAGAGAAAGGTTGATTCATTTATTAGAGCAAAAGAAAGGGAAGCAATTTTTATGATAACGGCATATCCAAAGAAATCTTGACTAGGTTAGAATTTATTAAACATTAAAGGAGAAAAGACTAAAAGCTAGATTATATTAAGATTATAATTATTCTCTTCTCCCTGTTTCCCCAGATCCAATCCCCAAATCCGCAGATCTGCAGAAGCTCACCTATGGCAGCCTTCCTTACCCCCAGTTTCGATCTCTCATCTGTGGATCGCAGAGATCTTCCACCTTCTAACCACCCTACCTCCCCTCCACTTTGTTTTATCCCAGCCCCAGAAGACATCCCCTGAGGGCCACAGCTCCTAGGGTAATGAGTAGGCTGAAGGTGGATCCACATCTCTCCTATTGCTCCTGATATCCAATTCTCCCGTCTCACTTTCAGCTCTATAGCAGAAAGCTGCTGTGGTATCCAACCTTTCCTCCCCATTCCCATTCGCAAAGCAAAGAATCCCAAAAATCTGATCCTGCAACCTTCCTTCCCCTGTGTCACAGAATCAGATAAGCTAAGCAAAGACCTTCACCTTTCCCTCCTCACCTCCAAATCCAATCTCCTAGCCTTGTCCTTAGCACTGCATCAGAAGACCAGCCACAGCCTTCCTCCCTCATGCCCATATTCCTGTGGATCCCACAGAACATCTCCTTCTAACCTTCCTACTTCCACTTGCCACTTTATCTCAGCCCAGGCAGGTACCCCCTGATAACCCAGTGGCATGCCTGTTAGAGAAGCAGGCATGTTTTCAGGACCTTTACTTCTCCCTCTGTTTCTCAGTTCTGAAACCCAAGTCTCATTTCCAGCCCTGTATCAGAACACATGTGGCAGTCTTCCCAGCCTTTCCTGCTTCCATCTCCTGTGGCTCACACAGATCTTCCCTTTGTAACTTCTCTCACCGAACTTGCTGCTTTTCCCTAGGAGATATTCCCTGACAACCTAAAGGTCACTCCTCTTAGACGACAAGTGTGCTGAAGATAGGAGACCCACACTTTTCCTACTGCTCCTGAGATCCCGTCCCCCAAGTTTTGTCCCAATCTCTGCAGCGGGAAACCTGCTGAGGTTTCCCTTTTCTCTTTGATCCCATCCCCGACAGATCAAAACATACTGTCTCCTCTAACTCTGAATCCCTCAGCTTAACCCAGCATCCCAGCCTCAGACCCCAGCAGGCATTATCTGCAAACATATCAGCTGAACAGGCAAGAAAAGCAGGTAACACACACACATCACACTTTCTGAAAATCCTGAGAGGAAACAGAAACCAAGGAATAAAACCACCTATCCACCAAAGACAAACCCAGAAACAGGCATCTAAGGCTATAATCACCAAAACCCAGACTCCTAGACATGAGCATAAGAACACAATCCACTGACAGGGTAATATGTCTCCACTGGAGCCCAGCTATCCTACCAAAGCAGGCAATAAATACTCCAACATAGCAGAAACACAAGAAAAATACCTTAAAACCAACTCTATGGAGATGATAGAGGTCCTTAAAGAGAAAGTAAAGAAATCCCTTAAAGAAATCCAGGAAGAAAAAAACCCCCAAATTTGGAGGAAATGAATAAATCCCTCAAAGAAACTCAAGAAAACACAAACAATTAGTTGAAGAAAATTAAAAAAAACCGTTTCAAGACCTAAGCATGTAGATCGAATCAGTAAAGAAAACACAAACTGAGTGAGTCCTGTAAATTAAAAGTTTAGAGATTCAAACATAATCACAGGGTCAAGCTCGCCTAACACAAGAAGATGGAAGAGAGAATCTCAGGCATTGAGAAACAATACAATAGATGGAATTACTCATCAAAGAAAATGTAAAAAACTTCTGACAAAAAACATCGAGTAAATCTGGGACACTATAAAAAGATCAAACCTAAGAATAATTGCTATAAAGGAAAAAGAAAAAAATTACAGCTCAAAAGCCCAGAAAATATTTCCAATAAATTCATAGAAGAAAATTTTCTTAATGTACAAAAAAGAGGCCTATCAAGGTACAAGAAGTACATATAACACCAAAAAAATTGGACCAGAAAACTATTGATTAATAAAGAAACTGGCTTGGCCTGATAGGGTAAAACAAATCTAGGTGGGGAAAACTGAACTGAATGCTGGGAAAAAGAAGGTAGAGTCAAGGAGAAGCCATGGAACTGCCACTGGAGACAGATGTGCTGAAACTTACCTGGTAAGCCACAGTCACATGGTGATACACAGATTACTGAAGATGGGTCAAATTAAGATGCAAGAGATAGCCAGAAATATGCTTGAGCTATTGGCCAAACAGTATTGCAAATAATATAGTTTCAGTGTGATTATTTCTGGAGTCTGGGCAACTGGGAAACAAACGAGCAGCTTCCTACAACAAATTGGCATGCCAACATGGTCGACTAAATCCACGTAAAACCTGAGAAAGCTTAAAAAGGAATCCTAGACACAAAAGAACAGAGTTAAGTATGTTTGTTAGTGGCATCTTCTGGGGTGGGCACTGTTTGCTAGAAGCAAGCAGAGGCATGGTTCCTTTAAGAGAGGTTTTCCTGATTCAGCAGTAGTAGAAAAAAGTTTTGCTGCTTTGAAACAGTGGCTTCCTGGGCTGTGCTGCTAATACAAACTCTGACTCTTTTGAGAGATCCTGCCAAGCATTTAAATGAGGTTTTTGAACAGAATGCTACAACTTGCTTAATGGCAACATAGACCTGCTGTATGCCTGAAAATTGAGCTGTCAGCATGGCTTGTGTTATAAACAGACCCCTGCTCCACCATGTTGGACTGGGAAGAGACAAAAGGCAAAACAGCCTTAGAAGTGCTTAGCATGTTAAGAAGCGTTCCTGGACAGAAAAGAATTATAGATACACAATAGGACATATTTAGACATGAAAGACCTATAAACAAGACATAGTGTGTTTAAAAAATGTACGTAGGCTTTGGAGAGAGAAGAAAAAAGTAAAGAGACAGCAAATGTAATATAAAAGTATAGACAGTCATAGAATAATGGAGTAAAGATAGTAAAATAAATGTTAAACTTGTAGAAAAAGTAATAGAGTAAGATAAATAAGCCATGTAAAGATGGAATGTACACAGAGAGTCTGTATTATGTATATTATTGTGGTTTATTTGATTTTTTTGACTGTGAAGAAGCTATGTAACCAATATATACACTCTAAAGGTATCTTGTCTTCAAAATTTTGGTCTAAGAATTTGTTTCTTTGGAAAAGAAGTTCTGCTTTTGTTTTCACAGAGGCTGAGAACCTGTGAATTCATTCCAGGCTAATGTGATTTTATGGATCAAGACCCCCTGAAAGGTCATAGAGAACACCCCCCAAAATTACTTCACCCAACAAAAAGCAGGAAACAGTTTGGAGAGAACTATGCTCAAATTCCCTAAATGATTGTTTATAAATGTTTGTTTACATTTAAATGGGGATATTCTATAGAGATTTCCATTGATATAGACCTTGGTTGGTTTAAAAACGTGATGTATAATTAAGAAATATAGATTAATAGAGAGTTATCTATTTTAATAAAGTTTATAGACATGCTAGATTTTCTAGATGTACAGAGATATATTTCAGATAGATAGGTATTCTTCAACCACTTCAAAGACCTATAAAATATGGCATTTAAAATTTTTTAATAACTTGGGACTTTTCATGACAATGAGACACATCTGCTCCTAGTAGCACCAATAACTTCAAGAGGAAGATGGGCACCAAAGAACCTCCTTATGAAGTTGGCTAGCCATTTGGGCAAGAAACTGCTCTTACATGGACTGCTTAATACTATGTTATATGAACTGGACATGCAGGACCCACAGAAAAATGACTGCTGAACTTGCCTAAAGGTGAGATGGTGCTTCAGGTTTCCTGCTTCATAAAAGAGTCTGCCAGACATTCTGCAGGAAACAGAAGAAAGTGACTGACAAACTGCCAATATAGGTGGAACTGTCTTTAAAATTTCCTGCTTCATGGAAAAGTGTGCTGGATACTACGGGCCTGTAAACTGAAGATGGATGCCCCAATGGTACAGAAGAACTTTGTGTAACTGTCCAGGTAGCGAGATATCGCTGTCTTTTCTAGAGGTTTGGAAGTTGCCTACAATGTACTTCCTGTTTACTTAGGTAATACTACATCCTTCTGGAGTCTTTGATGGAGTTGAAGAACAGATAGTTTTAGTGGTAATACTATATCCTTCTGGAGTCTTTGATGGAGTTGAAGAACAGATAGTTTTAGTATTTGTTATGATAAAAGGTAAAGTAGATATAAATATTGTAACTGTAATTCTTGCTTGATAACTGTTTTGTTATGTGTAATTTTACTATGTTAAAGTTAAAACCTTTTTATTTATACAGAAAAGGGGAGGTGATGTGGGATTCCCCTCTGTATGCTGTGATGGTATCATTGGTTAATAAAGAAATTTGCCTGGCCTGATAGGGTAGAACTGATCGAGGCAGGGAAAACTGAACTGAATGTTGGGAAAAAGAAGGCAGAGTCAAGGATAAGCCATGGAGCCACTGCTGGAGACAGACACACTGAATCTTACCTGGTAAGCCACAGCCATGTGGCAATACACAGATTACTGGAGATGGGTTAAATTAAGATGTAAGAGTTAGCCAGAAATATGCTTAAACTATTGACCAAACAGTATTCAAATACTATAGTTTCTGTGTGATTATTTCTGGTGTCTGGGCAGCTGGGAAACAAACAAGTGGTTCCTACAACACGCACTTATAGCCAACATCAAATTATATGAATAGAAACTCAAAGCAATTCCACTAAATCAATATCAAGACAAGGTTTTCTACTCTCTCCATGTCTATTCAATATAATATGTGAAGTCTTAGCTAGTGCAATAAGACAAATGAATCAAGGGGACACAATTTGAAAAGGAATAAGTCAAAATATTATTTATAGAAGTTATGATAGTTTACATAAGTGACCTAAACTTCTATTGGAAAACTCCTACAGATAATAAATGTGTTTGGCAAAGTGATGACACAAAATTAACTCACAAAATCAGTATTTTCCTGTATAAAAGTGACAGACTGGCCGGGCGGTGGTGGCGCACGCCTTTAATCCCAGCACTCGGGAGGCAGAGGCAGGTGGATCTCTGTGAGTTCGAGACCAGCCTGGTCTACAAGAGCTAGTTCCAGGACAGGCTCCAAAACCACAGAGAAACCCTGTCTCGAAAAACCAAAAAAAAAAAAAAAAAGTGACAGACTGGGAAAGAATTCATAAAAAGACATTCTTCACAATAACTTCTAATAATATAAAATATCTTGGAATAATTCTAATTCAGGAAGTGAAAGATTTGTATGATAAGCACTTCAAGTCTTTGAAGAAAGAAATTTGAGAAGATATCAGAAGATGAAAAGATCTCCCATGTTCATGGAATTGTAGAATTAACATAGTGAAAATAGCCATCCTACCAAATGCAATCTCCAGATTCAACCCAACCCCATCAAAATTTCAACACAATTCATTAGAAGCCTGGAAACCACAATTCTCAACTTAATGAGGAAAATCATAAAAACCTGGGATAGTTGAATCAACATGGAATAACAAAAGAATTGGTAGAGGTGTCACTGTCCAAGATTTTAAGCTGTACTACAGAGCTTTAGTAGTAAAGCTGCATAATTTGGGCCTGAAAAATAGACATGTTGATCACCTGGACTGAATTGAAATTTGAGGCATAAACCCACAAATCTACTGGCATCTAATTTTTTGATAAAGAAGCCATAAGTGTTCATTGGGTAAGAAACAGCTTCTCAACAAACTGTGCTTGTCCAATTGGATGTATTCATGTAGAAGAATACAAATAGATCTGTACTGCTCACCCATCATAAAACTTAACTCCAAATGGGTCAAAGATCTGAACATCAAACAAGGTACATTAACCCTGGGTAAAAAGAAAGAAAGAAACAAGAAAGGAAGGAAGGAAGGAAGGAAGAAAGAAAGGAAGGAAGAAAGAAAGAAAGAGCTTTGAACACACTGTCACAGGAGATAACTTTTGTTTTTGACCACTCTATTCATAAAGAGAAAATTAACAAGATCCTTCTAAGAGGTGCTAAGATTGCAATTTCACATCTTCTAAAATAAAAGAACCATACTGAGCAACTTGTGTCAATAATCGATTACATTTTAAATTTAATTTTATTACATTCTCTGGTGGAAGTGGATTTCCTTTCTTCTTTTTATATGATGTAAAGGAACCATTTATATGTATATGGCTTATGAAAGGAGGTGGAGTATATCATGAATGAAATAATGTAATATGCAGTTTTCAGAAGCGAAATCTACCGAATTTTAAAGAGAGATATGACTTCTAAGCCACAGTCCCTAGTGTCATCTGTCATATTGCTTAATAGAGTTTAATAAGATCTAGACAGTTCTGCATGCTTGATAAAGAACAACACAGTTAAGCAAAATCCTAATATAGTTTTTGCTGCTGTGTAGTCATTTTCGTTCCCACATGATATTAGTTTTATCTAGGTTAACAGCAGAGCAAGGTCCTTCATCTGTCCACTGTGGCACTTTAAAGAAAATAATTATATAACCAATTGGGAACAGACTGCTTTTCACAGTTTAATAAACCAACTAGAGGAACACTTGAAGTCTTGACAAAAATGTTCAAATCAGGAAACCTCAGTTTAGAAGAAAGACTAAAGGAATGTTTTCTAGAATCTTAAACAAGAAGGGATGGAGAAGTGTGTTCGTTTGAAGAGCAGGGGAGGTGCTTTGAACTCAGGAATCTGAGTTCTAATATAGCTTCTTAGGAGGTGTGATGAGGAGGGTGAAATCAACTGGAGATTCACTGTTTTTATTAAGAAAAGCAGTAATGTCCAAAGCTTTCTCAGCATTTTACAATCTGCTTTATTTGTTTCAATGTCAATAGGAATCTTTTTTTAAATTATTTTGGCTAATGTGCAAAGAAAGATACAATAAATTGTTAAAGGATGATTACTTGCTTTGTGGGGCGATTGAAAACTTTGGGAATTATTTGCTAAACATACAAAAATTATTTTCTGTGTTCTTATTACAGAAGAGTTTGAATCTCCTGAGAGACTACAGAATAAGTAGTCAGTTTCAGAGTAGATGAGCAAATAAATTTGTTTGACTATGCCATGAATATTTCAGAGTAGTGAAGAAAAAACTATTGTTACAGATTTAGGTTACTTCTGGAGGATTTTAGATGTCACATTGGCACCATCTATGGTTATTTAGAGTGAAGTACACCCACAACTTTTAGAGTCCATTGACCGTCTATCTCATTTATATAAGCTCAGTGCAGTGAATTCCAGTTGGGCAGATGTACTTAAGAGTTAACAGAAGCCACAGCTTATATCTGCACAGTTGGGCTTTAAACCAGTGAGCCAGAGATCATGCTTTTACTTGCACAGTTACATTTTAAACACATAATATCCATGTTTATGTCTACTCTATATAATTGCTACAAAATCCTTCTTCCCTTCTGCTTTTCTTCTAAGATTTCATTATATAACACAGGGTAGTCTCAAAATTGCAATCCTTCTCCCAGAATCTGGGGATGTAGACAAACATTCCTACTTTATTAATTTCAGATTTAATATCTAGCAACAAAAATTTTATTAAGGAAATCTTAGCGTTTTGAATGGAAAATTGTGTGTCTAATGCTCAAGTACAAAGAAAACCTTATGATGATCGGACACCTGCTTTTGTGGGTACCATCAAGTGGAAAGTAAAAAAAATGATTTGAGAGTGACATTAATGGATGAGACACAGACTTGTATCTGCATCTGATTTGAGGAATCAGATTTTTTTTTAGCAATTTGTTTTTTCTAGGTACAATGATTAAATTAGCTTGGAATGTGTGACAATGTGCACATTCACCAAAACATGTGTGTGTAAGAGGAGGAAGTGAAACAGGATGAAGAAGAGGCGACAGAGGAGAAGGGGCACGTGAAGCGGAGAGCTCTTCAAAGAAAGGGGGACAACAGAGCTCGTGTTCCTGTTGGAAGAGAGCAACTCAGCCGCATTGCTTTTGCTGAACTCTGCTTATTGAGTAGCAGCTCCAGGGAAGGGAGTAATCGCATGTGCTGTGAACCGAATTTAAGGAAACAAAAGGACAACTCAACAGTGGTTGCTGACCTCATTCTTACCCACCGATTCACCATTCATTCTTCTGTTGCTTTACCTGGTTTGAACGGTTCCTTTGGAACATGATGCCTTAACACATAATTCTATAAGCAGTGATTTATTACTCTAGTGCTGTTTTAGTTTTTTTTCCTCTAGTAATCTCTCAAAGTTTTTGGCTTTTATTTTCCCCACAGCAGCATTTCAGCTTTAAACAAGTCTCTATAAATGTCTCCATAAAATGTAGAGTATTACCCCATTTTTAGTAAGCATTCTATATTGTATATATGTATATATATATTCCAGATCTATTCTAATCGCTTTTATGGGCTTGCAGTCCTAAGATATGCACTTAATTTATTGGCATCTGCTGATTTTTCCTTATAGATATTTACATTTTTAATAGGCCCTGTTTGAAAGTGCATCTCAGTGATTTTGCATTTATAATGGTACTTTCTAAACTACAGGAAGCACATCAATATGTGTGCTCCTTTATATGCAGCATACATCTAGAGACTTGATTTAAACTATTAATTCATCAAGTGAACTCAAAGAAGCCAACTTAAAACTCTTAAAATGACAAATGTTGGAAAATTCATAGACCGAGTAATGCAAAATTTCAACTCTATTAAGTAGAAATCACAAATTTTGAAGATTAGATCTCAGTCTGAATCAGACTTTAACATTCTAATGCTCTTATTAACTCATTTCATAGCCATAATTGTTTGCATAGTTCTTTGCTTCCTCTGAATACTTATGGAAGAGAAACCCTACCTTGCCCATTAAAATTTGGCACAAGTCTGCTGGAGTAGCTTCCTGAGACTGTGGAATTGAAGACAGTGAGTGAGTGTGACAGCTCTCTATAGATGCTGCTGTCAGGAAGACACTTGAGTACGATAGGCTCCTTCCCTTAGCTAGCTGTCTGTCACCATAACTCTTGATCTGCACTCTCCCTTCTACAGACTTGTTTGCTCACAGCTATTATATTTGCTGGATGACCGGTATACTTTGCGGGTGGTGTCAAGCTTAGAGTACTGGCCATGTAATGTCCCTCTTAATAAACCCATGGTAGGGTTTTCCAATCCTCCTTCTCTCAATTTTTTATTTATTTATTTTTTTAATTTTTTTATTTTTTGAAAAATTACCGCCTCCTCTTCATTTCCCATTTCCCTCCCCCTCCTCCCACACATCTCCCCCTCCCCCCCACTCCATTCCCCCTCCCTCTCGAGAATGATGAGCAGTCCAGGTTCCCTGCCCTGCGGGAAGTCCAAGGTCCTCCCACTTCTATCCAGGACCAGGAAGGTGAGCATCCAAACAGGCTAGGCTCCCACACAGCCAGTTCATGTATTAGGATTGAAACCTAGTGCCATTGTCCTTGGCTTCTCATCAGCCTTCATTGTCCGCCACGTTTAGGGAGTCCGGTTTCACCCCATGCTTATTCAGTCCCAGTCCCGCTGGCCTTGATGAGCTCCCAATAGATCAGATCCACTGTCACAGCGGGTGGGTGCACCCCTCGTAGACCTGACTTCCTTGCTCATGTTCTCCCTCCTTCTGCTCCTCATTTGGGTCTTAAGAGCTTAGTCCAGTGCTCCAATCTGGGTCTCTGTCTCTATCTCGATCCATCGCCAGATGAAGGTTCTAAGGTGATATGTAAGATATTCATCAGTATGGCTATAGGATAGGGTCATTTCAGATTCCCTCTGCTCAGTTGCTCACGTTACTAGCTGGGGACATCTCCCTGGACACCTGCGAGCCCCTCTAGAGTCAAGTCTCTTGCCAACCCTAAGATGGCTCCCTTAATTAGGATATATATTTCTCTGCTCCCGTGTCCACCCTTCCTTTATCCCAACCATCCCATTACCCCAAGTTCCCCCCAATCTCCCCTTCTCACGTTTCTCACCCCATTTCCCCTTGGCCCCATGCCACCTCACCCCAAGTTCCCAGTTTTTGCCCGGCAATCTTGTCTACTTCCCATATCCAGGCGTGTGACTATATGTTTTCCTTTGGCTTCACCTTCTTATTTAGCTTCTCTAGGATCACAAATTATATGCTCAATGTCCTTTATTTATGGCTAGAAACCAATTATGAGTGAGTACATCCCATGTTCATCTTTTTGGGTCTGGGATACCTCACTCAGGATAGTGTTTTCTATTTCCATCTATTTGCATGCAAAATTTGCGAAGTCATTGTTTTTGACCGCTGAGTAGTACTCTAAAATGTATATATCCCACACTTTCTTCATCCATTCTTCCATTGAAGGGCATCTAGGTTGTTTCCAGGTTCTGGCTATTACAAATAGTGCTGCTATGAACATAGTTGAACAAATGCTTTTGTCATATGATAGGGCATCTCTTGGGTATATTCCCAAGAGTGGTATTACTGGATCTTGGGGTAGGTTGATCCCGAATTTCCTGAGAAATCGCCACACTGAATTCCAAAGTGGTTGCACAAGTTTGCATTCCCACCAGCAATGGATGCGTGTGCCCCTTACTCCACAACCTCTCCAGCAAAGGCTATCATTCGTGTTTTTGATTTTAGCCATTCTGACAGGTGTAAGATGGTATCTCAAAGTTGTTTTAATTTGCATTTTCCTGATCACCAAGGAGGATGAGCATGACCTTACGTGTCTTTTGGCCATTTGAATTTCTTCTGTTGAGAATTGCTGTAGTATGAGCGGCGGGGCTGCGTTCCCGGCACTTGCCTCCCACATGGCTAGCTTATGCCCCGAAATAATTACACAGAAACTGTATTCATTTAAATACTGCTTGGCCCGTTAGCTCTAGCCTCTTATTGGCTAGCTCTTACATATTAATCTAACCCATTTCTAATAATCTGTGGAGCCCTCGAGTTGGCTTACCAGGGAAGATCTTAACCTGTGTCTGTCTGGAGTAGGAGAATCATGGCGACTCACTGACTCAGCTTCTTTCTCCCAGAATCCTGTTCTGTTTACTCCGCCTACCTAATTTTCTGTCCTATGAGGGCAAAGGCAGTTTCTTTATTAGTTAACCAATGAAAGCAACAGATAAGATACAAGACCCACCTCCATCATTTCCCCTTTTTCTGTTTAAACAAAAAAGAAAGGCTTTAACTTTAACATAGTAAAATTACATATAACAAAACAGTTATCAAGTAAGAATCACGGTTACAATATTTATATCTATTTTATCTCTTATTATAACTAAGGAAAACTATAACTATTTATTCTTCAACTCCATCAAAGACTCCAGAAGGATATAATAATACCTAAGGAAACAGGAAGTCCAAAACTCTAGAAATAACAGAGACATCTCGCTGCCTGGACAGTCACCCAAAGTTCTTTTGTACCATTGGGGCATCCATCTTCAGCCTTTAGACCCATAGTATCCAGAGACATTTCCATGAAGCAGGAAACTTCAAAGGCAGTTCAGTCACTGTCTGCTGTGTCCTGCAGAATGTCTTGTAGACTCTTTCATGAATCAGGAATCCCGAAAGATCATCTCACCTTTAGGCAAATTCAGCAGTCCTCTCTCTGTGGGTTCTTTGTGTCCAGTTTATGCATCAGTCCAGGCAAGAGCAGTTCCTTGCCCAAATGGCTATCAAACTCCATAAGGATCCTCTTCGATGCCCATCTTCCTCTCGAAGTAGATTGGTGCCGCCAGGAGCAGACATGTCTCATTGTCATAAAAATCCTAAGTTATTAAAATATTTTAAATGCCATATTCTGCAGTCTTTGAAAGATATGAAGAATGACTATCTAACTGAAATATATCTCTATATATCTAGAAAATCTAACTAACATGACTACAAGCTTTACTATCATCGATGATTATCCATTAGTAACCTATATTTCCTATTATACATTACATTTTAAATGAACTACACAATCACAATATCTTAATCAAGATCAGAAATACATATACATATAACAAAATTGACCTTAAAATCCATACCAATGCAAATTATTCATATCTATATCATATCCCCCTTTAAATGTAAAAGAACATTTATAAACAATATTTGGGAATATGGGCGCAGTTATTTCTCTCCAAACTGCTTCCTGTTGAATTCAGTGCCCCATTTTTTAATTGGGTTAATTAGCTTTTTAAAGTCTAGTTTCTTGAGTTCTTTTTTTTTTTCCATTTTTTATTATTTATTGAGAAAAAAAATCCCTGCTTCCTCCCAGCCTCCCATTTCCCTCCCCCTCCTCCCGCCCCTCTCCCCCTCCCCCCACTGCTCTCCCCCTCCCTCTCCAGTCTGAAGAGCAGTCAGGGTTCCCTGCCCTGTGGAAAGTCCAGGGTCTTCTCCCCTCCATCCAGGTCTAGGAAGGTGAACATCCAAACTGGCTAGGCTCCCACAAAGCCAGAACATGAAGTAAGAACAAAACCCCATGCCATTGTCCTTGGCTTCTCATCAGCCCTCATTGTCTGCCATGTTCAGAGAGTCCGGTTTTATCCCATGCTTTCTCAGTCACAGTCCAGCTGGCCTTGGTTAGCTCCCAATAGATCAGCCCCACTGTCTCGGTGGATGGGCACACCTCTCGTGGTACTGACTTCCATGCTCATGTTCTCCCTCTTTTCTGCTCCTCATTGGGACTTTGGGAGCTTAGTCCGATGCTCCAGTGTGGGTCTCTGTCTCTATCTCCATCCATCGCTAGATGAAGGTTCTATGGTGATATGCAAGATATTCATCAGTATGGCTATAGGATAGGGTCATTTCAGGTTCCCTATCCTCAGCTGCCCAAGGAACTAACTGGTGACATTGCCTTGGGCACCTGGGCGCCACTCTAGGTTCATGTCTCTTACCAACCCTAAGGTGGTTCCCTTAATTAAGTTATGTGATTCCCTGCTCCTCTAATCAACCTTGTTTTATCCCCAATCATCCCATTTCCCCAAGTTACCCCCATCCTCCCCTTCTCACTTTTCTCTCCCCATCTCCCCTTACCCCCATCCCACCCCACCCCCAAGGTCCCAATTTTTTTCCCAGCAATCTTGTCTATTTCCCATAGCAGGGATAATAACTATATGAGTTCTTTATATATTTTGGAGAGCAGGCCTTTGTCTGTTGTATGGTTGGTGAAGATCTTCTCCCAGTCAGTGGGTTGCCTTTTTGTCTTAGTGACAGTGTCCTTTGCTTTACAGAAGCTTCTCAGTTTCAGGAGGTCCCATTTATTCAATGTTGTCCTTAAAGTCTGTGCTGCTGGGATATATGTAGGAAGTGATCTCCTGTGCCCATATGTTGTAGAGTACTTCCTACTTTCTCTTCTGTCAGGTTCAGTGTGTTCAGCCTGATATTGAGGTCTTTAATCCATTTGGACTTAAATTTTGTGCATGGCGATAGATATGGATCTACTTTCATTCTTCTACAGGTTGACAACCAGTTCTGCCAACACCATTTGTTGAAGATGCTTTCTTTCTTCCATTGAATACTTTTAGCTTCTTTATCAAAAATCAGGTGTTCATAGGTTTGTGGGTTAAAATCTGGGTCTTCTACTCTATTCCATTGATCGACTTCTCTGTTTTTATGCCAATACCAAGCTGTTTTCAATACTGAAGCTCTGTAATAGAGTTTGAAGTCAGGGATGGTAATGCCTCCAGAAGTCCCTTTATTGTATAAGATTGTTTTGGCTATCCTGGGTTTTTTGTTTTTTCATATAAAGTTGATTAATGTCCTCTCAAGATCTGTGAAGAATTTCGATGGGATTTTAATGGGGATTGCATTGAATCTATAAATTGCCCTTGGTAGAATTGCCATTTTTACTATGTTGATCCTCCCAATCCAAGAGCAAGGGAGATCCTTCCATTTTCTGGTATCCTCCTCAATTTCTTTCTTCAAGGACTTAAAATTCTTGTCAAATATATCCTTCACATCCTTGGTTGGAGTTACCCCAAGATATTTTTTGCTGTTTGTGGCTATCGTGAAAGGTGAAGTTTCTCTGATTTCCCTCTCTGCTTCCTTATCCTTTGTGTATAAAAGGGCAACTGATTTTTTGGAATTGATCTTGTATCCTGCCACGCTACTAAAGGTGTTTATCATCTGTAATAGTTCTTTGCTGGATTTTTTGGGGTCACTCATGTACACTATCATATCATCTGCAAATAATGAAAGTTTAACTTCTTCCTTTCCAATTCGAATCCCTTTGATTCCCTTATGTTGTCGTATTGCTATTGCTAGAACTTCAAGCACTATATTGAAAAGGTATGGAGAGAGTGGAAAGCCTTGTCGTGTTCCTGATTTTAGTAGGATGGCTTTGAGTTTCTCTTAGTTTAATTTGATGTTAGCTGTCGGCTTGCTGTAAATAGCTTTTATTATATTTAGGCATGACCCTTCTATCCCTAAACTCTCCAAGATCTTTATCATAAAGGGATGTTGAATTTTGTCAAATGCTTTTTCAGCATCTAATGAAATGATCATATGGTTTTTTTCTTTCAGTTTATTTATATGATGGATTACATTGATAGATTTTCGTATGTTGAACCAGCCCTGTATCCCAGGGATGAAGCCTACTTGATCATAATGGATAATTTTTCTAATGTGTTTTTGGATTCGGTTTGCCAGTATTTTATTGAGGATTTTCGTGCAGATGTTCATGAGTGAGGTTGGCCTGTAATTCTCTTTCTTGGTTGCATCTTTGTGTGGTTTTGGTATCAGGGTAACTGTAGCTTCATAAAAGTAATTTGGCAATGACTTTTCTGTTTCTATATTGTGAAATACCTTAAGGAGTATAGGTATTAGGTCTTCTTGGAAGTTCTGGTAGAATTCTGCATTGAAACTGTCTGGACCTGGGCTTTTTTGGTAGGGAGGTTTTTTATAACAACTTCTAATTCATCGTGACTAACAGGTCTATTTAGATTGTTCACCTGGTCCTGGTCTAATTTTGGTATATGGTACTTATCTAAAAAAGTGTCCATTTCTTTAACATTTTCCAATTTTGTGTCATATGATTTTCTGAATTTCCTCTGTGTCTGTGGTTATGTCTCCCTTTTCATTTCTGATCTTGTTAATTTGTGTATTCTCTCTCCGCCTTTTGATTAGTTTGTATAGGGGTTTATCAATATTGTTGATTTTCTCCAAGAATCAGCTTTTTGTTTCATTGATTCTTTGGATTGTTTTCTGTGTTTCTATTTTGTTGATTTTAGCCCTTAGTTTGATTATTTCCAGTCTTCTACTCCTCCTAGGTGAGTCTGCTTCTTTTTTTTCTAGAGCTTTCAGGTGGGCAGTTAAGTCTCCTATGTGTGCTTTCTCTGTTTTCTTTAAGTGGGCACTTAGTGCTATGAACTTTCCTCTTAGGACTGCTTTCATAATGTCCCATAGGTTTGAGTATGTTGTCTCTTTATTTTCATTGAATTCAAGAAAGTCTTTGATTTCTTTCTTTATGTCTTCCTTGATCCAGGTGTGGTTCAGTAGTAGACTGTCCAGTTTCCATGAGTTCATAAGCTTTCTAGGGGTAGCATTGTTGTTGAATTCTAGCTTTAACCCATGGTGATCCGATAAGACACAGGTGGTTACTAATATTTTTTGAAACTGTGTAAGTTTGCTTTGTTACTGAGTATGTGGTCAATTTTCGAGAAGGTTCCATGAGCTGCAGAGAAGAAGGTATATTCTTTCCTATTTTGGTGGAATGATCTACAGATGTCTGTTAAGTCCATTTGATTCATTACCTCCCTTAATCGTCTTATTTCTCTGTTAGGTTTCTGTCTGATTGACATGTCCATTGGTGAGAGAGGAGTGTTGAAATCTCCTACTATTAGTGTGTGAGGTTTGATGACTGCCTTGAGTTTTAGTAATGTTTCTTTTACGTAAGTAGGTGCTTTTATATTAGGAGCATAGATATTCAGGATTGAGACTTCATCCTGATGAATTGTTCCTGTTATGAGTAAAAAATGTCCCTCTCCATCTCTTCTGATTGATTTTAGTTTGATGTCAACTTTGTTAGAAATTAGTATGGCCACACCTGCTTGTTTCTTAGGTCCATTTGCTTGATAAACCTTTTCCCAGCCCTTTACTCTGAGGAGATGTCTGTCTTTGTGGTTGAGGTGTGTTTCTTGTAAACAGCAGAATGTTGCATCCTGTTTTCGTATCCAATCTCTTAGCCTGTGCCTCTTTATAGGTGAGTTGAGTTCATTGATATTAAGTGATATTAATGACCAGTGGTTTTTAACTCTGATCATTTTTTCTTTTTCTTTTTTGGTAGTAGAGTTTGTGTGTTTCCCTTCTTCGAGTTGTGCTGGTGAAGGGTCATTAGATGTCTGAGTTATTGTGGGCATTGTTGGACTCCTTGGATTGTGATTTTCCTTCCATTACTTTCTGTAAGGCTGGATTTGTGGCTACATATTGTTTAAATTTGTTTTTATCCTGGAAAATTTTGTTTTCTCCATTTATAGTGAACAAAAGCTTGGCTGGGTATAGTAGTCTGAGCATGCATCCATGGTCTCTTAGTTTCTGCAGAACATCTATCCCGGACCTTCTGGCTCTCCTTCTCTCAATTAGTCTTATTTCACATATCGATGTTATACAAGAAAAAAATGGTCAGATAATTTAATAAGAAAATATTCTGAGTAATCAAGCAAGGAACTGATTCCAAACTCTATTATTTGATTCCAAATACTATTATTTGAAGCAGAAGAAATGGCTCAGTAGTTAAGCCCAAAAACATGGTCCAAGAATATAGTAGTATCAGGAGAATCCTGAGTGAGAAAATTTCAAAGAAACAAAAAAGACAAGAATCTTGTGATCTCAGTTTCTTCAAAAGCGTGGGATTGTTCTTGGATGTGCTTCAATGCCTCTCCCAGCTACAGTGGACAGGAGGGAGTTTACTTTAGATTACTTATTTGTTTGTGTGGTTTGGAAAAATACGTTTTTGTTGGGTGTCACTTCTCTGCTATGTGCTGATTGTCCTCGTGTGGCTTCCCTTTGTAACTGTGCACTTTACTCGTGTGACTCCTCTTGATACTCAAAGTGTGAGGTATCTGATGTTCTAAGTAAACTTGCATGAGACTTTAGTCTGTCTCATTGTTGGGTCCATTCTCCCAAGTACTATCCCCTTTAGAGCAAGAAACACTTCAGGGCCCTGGCTGCTCTTCCAAATGCCTCAGGTTTGATTCCTAGCACCCATGCAACGGCTCAAAATCGTTGACAATTCCAGTTATAGGTGATCTGATGCCCCTTTTCCAGCATCCATGTGCATCAGGGATGATGTGGCACAAAGACACACAGGCAGAGGTAACACTCATACTGGTAATCGGTTTTAAAAATTGAATCTTCACTCTAATCTTTACTATCTACTTTTGTTGAACCCTCCAGGCTCTGAGTGTCTTTCTGTTGCCATTACTATAATTTTCTTGTATATGGCCATTTTGTTAAAAGTATTTCCATTTTTCTACAAAATTTCCTCAGCCTCGAAAGGAGCTTTGATGGAGAAACCCCATTTAGAACCGACTGTTCCAAGGTCTCTTACTCTCTGCACATTGTCTTGTGTATTTGTTCCCATCTGCCACAGGAGGAAGCTTCTCTGATGATTACTGACTGAGACAGGATGATATTAGAGGTCATTTTATTGTTTCGTTCCTTTAGCATAGTGGTAGCATTTGGTTTTCCCCTATGTCCCTGGCCTATTCAGTCTCAACTTTTTGGTTACCCAAGCTGCAGTTGATATGGGTTCTATTTCATAGAATAGCTTTAATTCAAATCAGATGTTGGTTGGTTATGGAGTACAGGTTTTTAAAGGACATCCTATGTTTCTCTGGATCTTCTTGATGCCTTGTTATGGCTCCCATTTCATCTCTATCTCATATTCTCTCCTTCTCTTTTACTTAATTTAAGTTAAAGTTTATCAGTATTGGTTTTCTCAAAGAACAAACTCAATGGTTGTTTTGTTGTTATTGTTTGTTTGTTCTAATTTATTAATTTTAGCCTCAAGTTTGATTATGTCTTGCCACATACTCCTTTTGGGTAGAGTTTCTTTCTATTTTGGAGCTTTCAGGTGTGCTATTAAGTTACTAGTATGAAATTGCCCCCCCCCCTTTTAAATTGTTCTCTCCAAACCACAGTTTTCCTGCCTTCTCCTTCCCTCAGTCTCTCTACCTACCTCCCCTCTCCCCCAGATCCACCACTCTCAGCCTTCCCTCAGAAAAGAGTCGGCTTTCTAGGGACATTCACTAAACATAGCATAACCAGCAACCGTAAGACCTGTCGTCACATAATATCATATCAAGGCTGGATGAGGCAACCCAAAAAGAGGAGAAGGGTCACAAAAGGAAGCAAAAGAGTCATAGATAGCCCCTACTTCCACTGTTAAGAATCCCAGAGAACACTAAGCTACCCAGCCATAGCATACATGCAGAAGACCTAGGTTAGATCAGTACAGGCTCCCTGATCTCTGCGAGCCCTTATGAGTCAGTTGATTCTGTGGGCTATGTTTTCATGGTGTTACTGACTCCTTTGGTTCCTCATATCCTTCCTCCCCTCCTCTGCAGGACTCCCCAAGTTCTGCCTGTGGGACTCGGCATCTTCTATCAGTTGCTGGATGAAGTCTCTCTGATCTCTTTGATGAAAATTCTGCTAGAGTGTTTTAAAGGACTATAGCTATACATTCTTCAACTCCACCAAGGACTCCAGAAGGATATAATATTATCTAAGTAAACATCTAAATGCATTGGAAGTTCTTGTAAGCAACTTCCAAAACTCTAGAATTGATAGACAACTCACTACCTGGGCAGTCACCCAAAGTTCTTCTGTAATGTTGTGGGCATCCATCTTCAGCCTATAAGCCTGTAATATCCAGCAGACTTTACCACTAAGCAAATTTCAAAGACAGTCTTCCCTATATTGGCAGTTTGTCAGTCACTTTCTTTTGTTTCCTGCAGATTGTCTGGCGGACTCTTTCATAAAGCAGGAACCCCAAAGGACTGTCTCACCTTTAGGCAAGTTCAGCAGTCATTTCTCTGTGGGTTCTGCATGTCCAGTTCATACAGTATAGCATCATAGTTAAGTTCTGCCTTGCTATAGGCCAAAGCAGTTTCTTTATTTGTTGACCAATAAAAGCAACACATAATCAGAAGGACCTTCCATACCAATAAATGTAAGTGTTAGAATTTAAAATAGGAAGGCATTTTTAAAGAGCAAAAATTACTTTTAAGGAAAAAAGGCATTGAAAAGAATTTTTAAATGCAATTTGCAAAGACATTTTTCCCTTAAGGAAAATACAGTTTTATTTTCTAATGAAACTGACTTCTCACTCAAAGATGCATTTTTATTTTTTTCTATAACTTTTTTTCAACTTTAGAGAGAAGTTTAATTCATATCAAATGGTAACAAGTACTTCAGATTATGCTTATCAGATAAAATAGGTTAATTATGATACAAGGATTTGTCAGTTGGACCTGCAGAAGAAATGAACTCAGCAGTTAGAAGCACTTGCTGTACTTCCAGGGGACTTGAGATACACTCAGAACATCCAGTACCTCTTCTGGCCCCCGCAGGCACCAGAATAGAACTCCCCATAAACATGCATACATGTAACTAAATACAAAAATACAGTTTTGAAACAGAAGTATTTTATAAAATGACCCCAACATGAAAACATATTCATAGAAAATATGTTGTTGACAGTCTCACCAAAACATTTGCCTCCAATTAAGTATGCCCAATATTGTCAATGCTTCAAAGCAGCTGAAGTGACTGAAATATGAATGTGTGCTCCATTTTCGCCAGTATGACTGTGTTCTTTAACACAGTTATATAACAATAAAAGTCTGTAATATCTTTGACCCTACAGAAGTTGGGGTAACCAATTGTTATTTAAAGCCAGTAGTACCTCCCACACGTTTGACTTAGAACATATGTGCTTCTCAATACTTGACTATAGAACAGAACTCTTTTGTCTGTCTTTCCTGTAAATATGCATAGGGTATTTGTAAATTTTCTCATAATTCTTGAATAAGCCACTTATAAAATGCTATCTTAAAATGTTCCTGTTTTTAGTGTCTGTTTCTTTAATCTTTGTTACAAAAAGCATAGATGCTTGTGATATAAAGGGAAGAATCATTCTATATTTTTATGATCTCTCATTTCCCATTATATGGCTTAATATCATGTAAATTAATAACTTTTGTTGTGGTGATATCTTGTTGCAAATAAAACTTTCCAGAAGATCAGAGGATAGAACTAGCTACTAGCTAATCATACAGGCATGAAGTATGATATGGCTGGGCAGAAAAAGGAAGTGATAAGGCAGGAGGAGACAGGAACTCGGTTTCTTACTGGGTAGGAAATTCAGAGATAAGGTGGCTGTGGTTTTGCTCTTTTATCTCTATGATCTCTCAGCATTTTCCCCAATATTTGACACTGGGCTTTTATTATTAAGACCCATTAGAACCTATTCTACATATTGGTGCCCAATATGGGGCAGGAATTTATGAAAAAACTTAGAACTCATGCTATATTTGGTTGTGTTTCTAGATTTTTTACACTCTTTTTGGAATTTAACTTAATTTTACTCATTTCACAATGAGTTTGTTTACTTACATATTTTGAAACAATGTCAAACTTAATTTATAAAACTACAAAAATGGTTCCATAGTAAGTTATAAATTAAGTTAAAATATAATTGTCAAATGAAAAAGTTTCCCTATTTCTGACATAAAATTACAGTTAAGCATTTTAAGTTTAAGAAGGAAGATTAGTAATTGTCAGGGACAGCATCCCCTTCTATCTGGTTGTTTGGATGGTGTAACCAGTGTTGTAAGATGACTAACTGTTGACAATGTTGCCAGTTACTCATATGTGGTGATTTGAATGTGAATGGCTCCTATAAGCTCATTTGTTTGAATGCTTGGTTCAAAGTTCTTCGAAACATTTGGGAAAGATTAGGAGGTATGGCTTTGTTGGAAAAGGTGTGTCACCGAGGGCAAGCTTTCAGGTTTCCAGAGCTTCTCATCCTTCTATGTGTTGTCACCATGGACTTTTGTGCTCTGGTATCATAAGCCAAAACGAATGTTTTCTTTTATAAGATGCTTTGGTCATAGTGTTTCATCACAGCAATAGAAAAGTAGTTAGTACATTTATAATCTGTCAGCAAAAGAGGCTGGATGAAGGATATTTATATATCTACTTGACATTAACTGTATGATCTGATATTTACATATATGATCTGAGCATGTTAGTCACACAGTCACATCTAGTTTCAAAGTCTGCTTAGTAAAGTAGCCTGGACTATCATGTGTTCACTAAAAATTATACCACTTTATTAGACCAGAAAGACCAGAATAGACAATTGAAGAGTGCCACATCCTCCTGAAACCAAGCAGAAGCTTGAGTAGGTTTCATTCTGATTTTCCTCTTTTCATGCCTATCAATGTGGCGTGAGGCATCCATACGACTGATAGGGGTGGCCTAATCAGAATCCATGTCCCCTTTATCATGGTATCCAGTACTCTAGTTCTATCTAGTTCTCTGTGTGACTCCAATGTTTGAGGTGAGTCCTAAGGAGGAAGAACTACTAGGCACTTCTGGATTTTGAACAGGGTTTGATTGAGCAGACTAGGTTGCAAAAGAACACCATCTGTAGTTTCTCCCTCCCCGTCTATTTCATGCCTCCTGTGGATTCCATAGACCATTACTCCTGGCTTCCTTTTCCCCCAGCCTCCAGTTCCAGCAACTGCTTCCCATGAACACACAAGCCTAGCAGTTCAGTAAAACAGGCAACACACAGTTAGTACATATTCTGAAAATCCAGAGAGGAAATAGAAATCAAAGGGAAGATTTTCACCGAGCAAAGACAAATGAGGATATTGGCAACTAGACCTACAATCACCAAAAACTCAGATGCCTAGATAAAAATACAACAGCAAGGAATACATGTTTCTACCAGATCCCAGCTATCTTACTTCAGAAGGTCCTGAATATTCCAACACAGCTGAAGCACAAGAAAAAGACCTGAAAACTAATTACATGAAGATGATAGAGGTCCTTAAAAAGGAAATGAATAAATCCCTTAAGAAAATGCAGGGAAATACAAGCAATGGGAGGAAACGAATGAACTCCTTCAAGAAAGCCAAAAAAGCAAACAAACAAACAAACAAGCAAAAAACAAAGAAACAGGTTAAGGAAACAAATGAAACTATTCAAGATCTGAAAATGAAATAGAAGCAATAAAGGAAATGCAAACTGAGGAAATTATGGAAATTAAAAATTAAGGAATGCAAACAGGAACTACAGAGGCAAGCTTTACCAACAGAATAGAAGAAATGTAAGAGAGAATCTCAGGCATTAAAGACATGATAGAATAATGAATACATTGGCCAAAAAATGCTAAATCCAAATAATTCCTTACACCAATCATCCAGGAAATCTGGAGCAGTATGTAAAGACTAAACCTAAGAATAATAGGAATTGAAGTGAAGAGTTCAAGAATAAGAATATATAAATGTAAGTTCTAGAAATAAGAATGCAGAAATAAAGAAATATAAATTTGCAAGCCCAGGAGAATGAGAACAGACTATCAGCAGTTTAAAGATTAACTATTAACAGTGGGTTACTTTGTTTTTCAACCAGCAGCTCTGTCTGCAAGGCTGAAGTAGCCCTCTGAAAATTGAGAGTCAGCCTTAAGATAACCCTTGGACACTCATGACCAACAACTGATGTGAGCTAAGTTAACCTGAAAGTGATGAGTTGTATGTGACTTTTTGGTTGTGCATTGTCCCATACTCTTCCCTGCTACACAAAACTAGCATATCAGGGAAGTGCAGAGCTTCAGGAAACACCATCAGAAAGTGCCAGAGAAAAACAGAGGACTAAGTACAAACACTAGTATAACTGAAAAACCCTGTTAGTGGAAATTATAAAAAAGGTAATTTTTATCTGAGTTTTACTTTGAAATTGTAAAAATTCTTTTGTTCATGCCCAATGCTTGCTTCTTTGTTTAAAAGGGCGAGTTCAGAAACTGCCCATTGCCAAGGCTAGAGAAGCCTCATCTCTGGATGTGGTCACAGCTATAGCTGATAAGTTTTGTGTGCCCCATGGAGATTTTTTTTTTGTTAGCCTGGAATAAAGTTTGATTCTGGTTTAATTGAACTTTCTGGTCTGTCACCCATCTTTGTACATGCAAACACCCAACAGAAGAAGAAGAATAATCCCAGACAAAGCCCAAACAAATATTTTCAACAAAATCAAATAAGAAAATTTTCTTAACATAAAGAAGGATATTATTATAAATGTACAGGAATCTTACAGAATACCAAATAGATTGAACCAGAAAAAAGTCCTTGTACCATACAATAATTAAAACACTAAACACACAGAACAAAGAAAGAATATTAAAAGCATTTTAATATATAACAGAACAGATTTCAAACCAAAAGCATTCCAAAGAGATGGAGAAGTGAAAGGATTAGTATCAGTTCAGAAACAAGGTGACATCCTATAGTCTTCCTTTCCTTTCCTTTCCTTTCCTTTCCTTTCCTTTCCTTTCCTTT